>CM029520.1:2308768-2713768 GCA_017140615.1 Eucalyptus cladocalyx
GAGCAAGTTGGTCTTGATTATGGGATGCATCATTCCCCTTTTCTTTAGAAGAATTCGGGAATCACCATTATTGAAAGAATCACTTACATAAGGTGTTAAATGCTGAACATTGAACACATTATTTATCTTTATATGAGAATGAAGCCTTAGTCAATATGCATTAGGATTGATGCGCTCAAGAACTTCAAGTGGATCAAGATTTCAATCACTAACCTTGTTGTAACTTCCAATGGGATGAGACTCCAATGGCAAATAAGCCCAAACAAAATCTCCAAATTCAAAGATAATTTCATGTCATTGCTTATGGACATCCTCTTTATAGTACTCATCTTTCCTCTCCAACCTTTGGCACACTTGGCGCACTTCTTTATGAACTATCCCCGTTCAAGAAACAATATCATCGACCTTTCTGATTGGCTTTTCAGCAAAAGAAATGGGTGTAAGATCAAGAGGAATCTTCGATTGACATCCATACATGATCACAAAGCGACATTATCCAGTGGTACTGTTCACCGAACAATTATATGCAAATTCTCCGAGTGACAACCATGTCTCCCAAGAAAGGGGGTTACCATTTATCAAAGTTCTCAACAAATATCCCAAAGACTAATTGATAACTTTAGTTTGTCCATCCGTTTGGGGTGAAACACAATATTTGTATTGTAGCTTAGTGCCAATATTCTTCTGTAGTTGCCGCCAAAAGTGACTGAAACTTGGTGTCCTTATCGGAAGTAATAGTCTTAGGATGGTCATGCAACTTATAGATTTCTTTGAAGAATAACTCAACAATCCATGAGGCATCTATAGCTTTGCGATAAATAATAAAGTGTTCCATCTTTGAAAACTTATCAACAATCACAAAAGATTGAATCCATACCCTCGAGTTCATGCAATAGTCCAAGGATAAAAGTCCATAGAGATATCCTCCTGAGGGACCTGTGATATCAAAAAGAGCAAATAAAGGCCGTCATTGGTAGCTTGTCCCTTTCAGATGGAGATGAAAATATTTGGCTTAAACAAGTTTCACAGTCTTATCATGCCCAAAATGTCCATCATGGTGAATTTCTTCGATCACCCTTTTATTGAAGAGAGCAATCTGGCACACATAGATGGTTTCCTTTGAAAAGAAAGCCATTACGCCAAAAACTTGTTTGTAAAATTCTAAAAACAAGTGAACGTGTTGAACAAGTAAAATAATGATAATAAAGAGTATCGTCCCACAGAGATCGATGATTAATAAACTAATTAAATAAAAAATAGATTAATTATAAAATTTATCTAACATATTAAAATATAATTTAGAATAAACTAAAAATAAAATTTGGAGACTAAATGCAGTAAATCAATCAGATAAATATGTTAGAGCATCCAATTCACCGTAACCACTAGATATGAATTTGAGATTGTTGTGGGTACAAGAATGATATCAAACATGTGATAACAGAATTTCCTAATCTATTTACTATTCTATCTCTAGGTATAGCAAGCCTACTCAGTTTATTAATCCATTATATCTTTATATGAATTAAAATAAACATAAGTGCATTAAAAACTATGAATATTCCTAATTTATAATGAGTCTTTTGGATCACCTTATTACTGAAAGCTACACAAATAACGCACTATATCTCTATGCATGTTTAATTTATAGTTATATATTATAATGAACAATTTCATATTATCAATTGTTAGTCTAAAACATGCACATCAGATCATTCAAATGGCGGCCAATCATTCGAAAGTATTATGCACAATAATATATAACTCACATGAATGAAATCAATTATAAAACATAAAAATATTGAAATTCACATAATCATGGTTAGGCTACATCGTAGCCCTAACAAAAGAAAATTAGAACATAGCAAATGAAGAAATAAAAATATAAATCAAATCTAGCATCTTGAATCAAAGAACAATAATTTTTGTACCACTTTGGTCTTCTCTTCAAAATACTTGAAAAACTCTCAAAACAATGAAAAATGATCTAACAAAAACCTAGCTTCTCTCTCCCTCTCAATGTTCTATTCATAGAATATATTTAAGATATCTATCTCCTAACACTTGCAGATAACATTATGGAACAAAATCAAGGATTTCCTGATTTGATATCCATCTTCCACTGCTTTTTGATTTGAATTCTTGATTTTTGCCATTCTTTTCCTTATCTTTTCCATATTTCATCTGCATAAACAAGGAAAATTCAAATAATCATAAGAAAATTCAAATATTTCTCATAGATATTGCATTAATTGTTGCCTAAAATAGGTAAAATAATTCTATTTTTATAGAGTTATCAATAAGCAAGCGTCTTGTCTTGCGCACCTGAAATGATCTTGGAAAAATAAGGATCTTCTCGATACAATTTCTAAAAATAGTCAAATCTAAGAATAGTAGAACGCTTAACATGGAGTAAAATCTTCTTTCGACTAAGAGCATGGACAACTTGATTTTGAACTCTGGCTTTATGCTAGATAATGAACATGAATTCCTAAACACATTCAGCTCATTTTGCACACCTAGAATTGAGCTTTTGCTGCCTTGAAATATACTTAAGAGGTTCAACTTTAGTGTACAAAATAAACTCCTGGTGCATAAGATGTTGCCTCTAATGCTCAGGTGTGCGAAATATGGCATAGAATTCCAAATAATAAGTGTTGTAACGAAGTTTTGTACCATTCAATTTCTCACTAAAGAAGGTAATAGGTCAACCTCCTTGACTTATAACTCCTCTTATGCCAGTACTTGATGCATCACAATATACCTCAAAGACAAGATCAAAGTTAGGCAATGCAAGGCTAGATGTTATGCTCAACTTTTTCTTAAGATGTTCAAAACTTCTTTGGGTTGCATTTGTCCACTCAAAAGCTCAATTCTTCATGCAAGAGGCGAGTGGGGTTGCAATGGTGTTAAACTGCACAATGAACCGCCGGTAGAAAGAAGTTAGATCATGAAAGTTTCAAAATTAATAAACATTTGCTAGAGTTGGCCATTCTTCAATAACCTAGATCTGAGCATCATCGACTAAAATTCCTTCTTTGGAGATATGAAATCCCAATAATATGATATGTGGCACCATGAGATAGTACTTGTTAGGGGGCTACATACAAACATTCTTGCCTTAACACTCATAACACTTCTTGAAAATGCTACAAGTGCTCATTTGTAAACTTACTAAAAATCAAAATTTCATCAAAATAAAGCACAACAAATTTCCCAAGAAATTGCTTCAAAACCTAGGTCATGAATCTCTGAATGACATGAATAGCCACTCAAACAGTTCATCTTTGATTTTGAATGTGGTATTCCATTCATCTCAGGGCTTGATTCTAATTTGATGATATCCACTCTTTACATCTAGCTTTGAAAAAATGATTGCACCAAAAAGTTGATTCAAAAGATCATGAAGACAAGGAATAGGAAACCTGTTTTTTATGGTGATCATGTTGATCGCCCCACTATCAACACACATTCTCCAAATGTCATTTTTCTTAGGCACTAAGAGGTTTGGAATGGCACATGGGCTGAGGCTCTCCCTTATAAAATCCTTACTCAAGAGTTTTATAACTTGTTGCTGTAATTCTTCATGTTTAATTGGACTCATTCAGTAATGAGCTAAATTAGGTAGTGAAGCACCAAGCATCAAGTCAATTTGATATGGAATGTCTCTCATGGGAGGAAGACTAGGTGGTAAGTCCAATGGAAAGATATCTTTGAACTCTTCCAAAAGAGGCTAAGCTTGATGGAGTATGGCAAATACAATTACATTCTCCACATAGTTTTTGTTAAGCACAATGTACACAATTCTAACTTGCTTCATAGCACCCTTTACATCTTTCATTGTGAGTAAAGTAGAGGATAAGAAATTTTCAACCAAATGGGTCTTAGAGGGTTCCTTACTAGGCACCTAAATAATTTTCTTTCTTCCATACTCGAAAAAATATGCATAAAGGTGACATGACAATATCAGCTAAGAATAATGTGACTAGCATCCATGGGTAGAACATCTCACCATATCTTGTCAAAATAGATAAAAACAATGGAAACATTGATAATGAGTCATTTAGAAATTAATTCATTAGCCTGGACTCTTTCAAGTCCATACCAATTGCAACTTTTGCATTTATAATTTAATTAACTTAACATGCAAATCAATTTATTTAGGAGTCACTATTAATCTGTTATTGGTAGGTCGATTAGATACCTAAGCAAAGTGTATAAGAGCACTTTGCTCCTATGAACCAAGGATTCATGGATACGAGGTGTGACATCCTGATTATTTTATTTTATTTTCAATTGAATGAGTTGAGCTTTCCATTGACGCGTCTATAGTTTTTTTCTCTGAGCTGATCACTCACGAGATAACTAATCTATCAGGTGAAGCCATTAAGAAACCTAAACGCAATAGAATTGAGAATTCAATCAGAAATTGACTACTCGACCATGCTAATCTGCAAGGGTCAATACGACACTATCAAAATTGATCAGAGATCGGAGATATGTCGGTTTGATAGAGGCATGTGATTAGAGTGTTGGTGATTCCACCTGATTACAAAATTCTTGTCGATTGGCACTAAACCGTTTTTTCTGTCAAATTTGTACCCTATGCCCTATTTGAAATCTCGAGATTTTCATGACAACCGAAAGTCGCCAATGAGTCGAAGATGTACAATGTGGCTCGAGAATAATCAACCATGGGTCAAATGCGCTAAAAATTCCTAAAAGCTACTTGGTAGGTTAGGTCATGCTAAAATCGTGTCCGGTTGAAATTAACCGTGAAATTGAATTCGATTTCAGAAATTGAAAGTTCTATCATGTCACAATTCATTTTAGAAATGTCAACTCATCCTCCGAAGATTTTTCGGCAAACCCGAGTTTTTGGCGAAAATTCAAAGTTGGGCTATTTTGGACCGAGAAATTTGGAGGGTCATTTTTTTGTCGCACTTTTGGCATTCAAGATGGATTGTTTGGCGTTGGAAAATGTGGAATTTGATGTGGGCACTTACCTTGACCTTGTGGCACTTCAATTGGATTCATTTGAAGGAGAATTGAGCTCAATTGAAATGGAATGTTACAAAATTCGTAGGTCCATGGAGCTACAACATTTTGGGCCACTTGGAAGGCTTATGGAGGAAGCTTGGTGTGGGAAATTGGCTGAGGATGATGGCTGAGCAAGGTGGGGCAGCCACTTGAGTGAGTTTGGGATATTTTGTGGCCCCTCCTCCAGCTGCAGCCATCTCTCTTCTTCTTCACCCTTAGTTCCTCCATTGTTGCTATTTTGAAGCTAGAAAACCAAAGAAAGCTAGCCAAGAACTAGCCAGCCTCACCAAGCCCCCTTGCCGTTGATGCCCGCGCTCGTTTGAGCAGTCACTATCGCCGCACCGTCGCTCGCTCACACATTCGCTCGTCCACGTGCCCAGGCCGTCATCCGCGCCCTAGTCGCCGTTGAGCTCGCTTGGAAGCTGTGCCTCCGTCGCGTCCAGCCATCCGAAGCACCGCCTGGACCCGTTGTCATTGCCTAGCCGCCCGCTGTGTCCCTTCCCACCATCTTGCCCTTTCGACCAACCCCTGCAATCCAAGAGCAGAAACCGAAACCTTAGCCACAACTGAGACTTGCGGGCTGTTTTTCGGGCCTGTCCGAACCTCCCTTGGTGTCGCCATAGACCCAAGTGTTGCTTGCCTTTGCGTTGCCATCGCGGTAAACTCACTGGCTCGCTAATCTAGTGAGTTTACTTGCTAAACCTTGCTTAGGAGGTTAATTATGCTTAGTAGGTAATTATATTATCTTAAGTATGGCTTAGGTGGTTAGTTAGTTGTAATTAGTGATTTAGTTGCTTAATTAGACTAATTAGGTAGTTATATTAGATTAGTTAGGGGTTATTTAGGTTGCTTGATTTATGTAGATAGGTGCATTATTTTTTTAGGCTCGTTTAGGTGGTTAAATTAGTGTTTTAAGCCTAAATATGTATTTATTGATTTAATTTGCATTTATTTAATTAATTTTACAATTTATTTAATTATTTAATATTTTCCAGAAATTATACCGGGATAGCTTGTAACCGGAATTTCATGCTGATTGCAGTGGTGTGCTTAGTTTATGCAATTGAGTGCTAAATTATGCAATTGAGTGATTATTGTTGATTTTGAGTATTTATTTCAAAATTATGAAATTTTGGAATTTAATTAGAAGATACCGAGTGTTGGGTTTTGACATCGAAAATGTTTTTAGATACTATATCAAATAGTAGGATTTTAAAATGAATGATATCAATTTTTTAGGTTCGATCTGACCATGTATTCACACACAATTATTTTCATCTAGTGTTTTTAATACAAAGAAAATATGCAAAGCACATTATCTTAATTAAGACATTTGAGTGATATCCATAGTGTCCTTGGCCAGAAATGAATGATCGTGTGATGGTTATTAGAACCTGTCCCCGATGTGCATCGAATAGATGTTGCCCATTCGGGATTGCCATCTAGTGTAGACGTTGCCATGCTCAATGGGGTGAGATGATGCCTGGTTACGCTAGAAGACCGCCGAATGTCGAATAGGCTGTGCCCATTAGGTCGTGATTAAAATTGGAACGCATGTATGATTGAGATAAATGCGCCTAATTATGAGACAAAATTGTGTGGCACAGAATGTGATATATCATAACAATTTAGCCTTATAATCAGAACCCCTACAATTGATTGAGTTATGAAGTGATGCGTTCCAATTGTTGAGTATTATTACTGCATATATCTGTTATATGAACTATACTGATGTGTAGGGAGGAACTGAGGCGAGGTGAGTTTATGTGATTGTATGGTTAGGCAACCCCTAGATGTATTACCCTCCTAATTGGGGTTTAGGGTGTAGGCTTGCTAAAACATTGTCTCACCCCATCATGGGCTTAACCTTTTTAGGTCCGTAGATGGAGGCACGACCCGTTCGTTTTGGATGGCTACAAGAGGCCAAGGAAGAGCGCACTATACTCCCTATCCACGGGAACCACGACTGGACTCATGAGCTCATGGTTACTACTATCTGGGTCAATGAGGGCCTACCTCAATAGGTACCTCATTGATTCAAGGCATGATTCCACCACTGCCCAATGGTGTTCGGGAGAGCCCCCTGGATGGCTTTGATGGACTTGCCATCGAGGATGAGTTGTTGGTGGATCTCGACCCTATGCATGACTCCGATATCATAACTGATATCGAGGCAGACCAGGGACCCGAGGGTGAGGAGCTTGCAGTAGAGGTAGCTGAGCCTCTAGACATTGACACCCCTGATGGTGTCGTATTAGACCCGAATCCCAAGTAGATAGGGTCCGGGGTAGGGTAGCTCAGTAGCTTCTTTTTGGTTTAGACTTTTGTATATAAACTTAGTCTGTTTATAAAGTGTGACTTTTCTGATTTTGTTATATTGCTTTTCTATCCCATGTTGAGTGTTGTCTGGGGATTATTATATATTTCCGCATGTGCATAATCGATTGAGTCGGCAACGTGTCCTGGGACGTCGCAATTTTATCGACCACCGAGGAATGTGCGTGTGCTCGAGGTTCGGGGCATGACACAAGGAGTTGATTACACTAGATAAATTAACGCCCTTTTGGTTTTGAAACTATTTTGCAAGCGGTCTCAATCAATTTTAAGCCAAGCCACTAACATGAGATGTGACGCAGGTCCGCAATAATAAATTTAACATTCAATAAATCAAATCAATAGGTAAATAAAGTGCTAGAATTAGAACTAACCTCAATGTAAAGAAAAACATAAATTTATTATGATCACACCCAAATATTTTCATCAGAAAAAATGCATGTCTAACCAAAATATGATTTCTAAATGATTATACAATTGTAGCTAATTCTTTTTGGGTTTTTCTTGTTTATGAAAACTAAACTATATTACCACCGGCTGTGGTGGCTCCGCTGGGTAGGCTCCAGTTCGAAGCCCCTGCAACGCAAGTTGCAGGGAGGCTGGCAGATCATTAGGCGATTTAAGCGTGGCGCCCTGGTGGTGGGTCCTGAGCTAGTGTCACCTAGGGGTTTACGTGGCAGTTGTCGGCCAAAGAGGTTCCTCCAACATAAAAAAAAAATAAAAAAATACTAAACTATATGCAATGCATAAAACACAATTTTAATCCCAAATTATAACTATATGACACATACAACATGCAATCATTAAATGACATGGAAATATAATAACGTGGAAATTATTACATGGCAACAAATGACGTGGCAATGATAATGACGTGACAATGACAACATGGCAAGTGGTGACATGAAATTGATGCTACAAATTCTAAATGACATATTTATGCTATTTTTGTGGTTTTCTTTTAAAATTAAAATACATGATTACTTAATTCAGACTTAGGAAATAATTGATATCAAATCTTATTTTGAATTAGGTAATTTTCTAATTAAAGATATGGTTCTAAAATGCGCAATTTTAAACTAGGAAACTAATATGATTGCAATATATCTTAACATGCAATGCATTTCTTTTTTGTATTTTCAAAATAGGAAAGTTTCTTGAATTAAAGACAAGCAATATAATAAGCCACATAATCAGATACTCAGTGAAGTCAAAACAGGAAATCAAAATAATAATAAAAATTCGATCTAATCTCTCGCAACTCAAATCCTTAATTATTGAGATTTTCAACATGGAATTTCTCCTAATCGGGGTATGCCTAAAATTTCACTCCAAACCAATGTTGGAATTGAATAATCTAAATTAGGAAATCAATATATCCGAATTGAATATGGTTTGAATGATTATCTAATTTAGACAAACGTCCGCGACGATGGCAAAGCAATACCGGGAAAGCACGGAACGGTTACGGGAGGGACTCACGGTGATGCCAAAGAAGCGAACTTTGACGGTAGGAGCAACGAGTTACCACGACATGAGTTGATGGACGTTGAGGTTGTCGCGATGTTCTCTTCTTCCAACGCCACAGGTTTGCTGGCTTGCTTTATCAAATCTGGCCAAGATGAGAAGAAAACAAACCACGACTTTGAGCTCTCCAAAGTCACTTATTGCTCCGACTATTGGCTCTTCCCTCTTTTGGTTTTTTTTTTTTCCTTTTAAATTTCTTTCAAGTGATTACAGCCTGGAGTTCTCAATGTGTGCATGAGAGAACCACCGCCCGGTGGCCACCGCCACCTTCCGGCAGTCCTTCCTCATGCAACACTTTGTTTTTTTTTTTTTTTAGTTTGGTTCAGAACGTCGGATTGAAGACGAGAACATGGGTTGAAGAAGAGAACACTAAATTTGCGATTTTTAATTTTAGAGTTTTGGCTATCTGTTATTCAAAATATTTGGAGAAAAATGCCCATGTTCCGATCGTCGGAAATATCACATGCTCACCAGCTAGTGAGCTCAGGCTTTATTTGAGATCGACTTAAATATTTTAGGCCCTTATTAAAATAAGGTTTTCTCTAGGCTTTCTTTTAAAATGATGATGGCACTTTAATCCCTTGAATTTTTTTATAAAACATTTCAAGAGCAGATCTTGTGAACAATGCTACGAGTACATAGAGATTCTACAGAAAGTTCAATTATAAATATATATATATATATATATATATATATATATGTATATACATATATATATGTATATATATAAGCAATAATTCAATTCCGACAGTGTTAATTACAAGCACCAAGAGAACAATCGATGCATTTGAAACATCAAACTCTCTTGGGCGCTCAACGTAGCTGACGCCACCTCATGGATCAAGAAAAACTTTCAACGGCAATCAATTCTCACAAAATTCCTAAAATATATAAAAATAATGAGAGGGAAACAAATTTGTGCAGACCATGGGTAATGGATCTTGTTAACTTACTAAATTTGCAACATCGTTATGAAGAATGTAGTTTTTTTTTTTGATCGGAAAAGATAATCTATTGATAAGAAACTTCACGTAGGAAAATAGGAACAACCCTGAACTAGGGCTTCATAACAAAGCATGTCCATCATGACTTGAGGAGGAGAGATGATCCAATTAGGCGAAAGAGACCCTCTGCCATGGGCCTTGGCGGCCCAGTTGGCTAGGGCATTTGCTTCCCAACGGCAATGCTTCACGTGGAGGTTGCGGAAGCTCTGGAGGAGGTCTACGCTTTCGGCAAAGAGGGCGCAGCACTCCCACGGTGGCAGACGGCACCAATTGAGGGTTTCGACCAAAATAATGCTGTCGGACTCCACAACTAGGTGAGATGCGGTAAGATTTTGCTGTATCAGATCCTTGAGAGTGTATATTAAAGCTTGGATCTCTATCTCGAGAGCAGAGGATGCGGAGACAGAGCGGGTGAAACCTCCGATCAAGCTGCCCGAGTGATCACGAGCAATACTAGCTATTGCGCCCATTTGATTCACAGTGGGGAAAGCTTCGTCCATATTAATCTTCACCGTGCCCTGCTTTGGAGGAAGTCATGTCTGATTAGGGTTCGGCCAAGAGGATCGACCTGTCAATTCCTGCTATTGAGTACTGATCTTGAGGTTAGCCAAGGCGAAAGCTAATTCAACGATATGGTCGGGGGATATGCGTTCGCGGCAAAACACGAAGTGGTTCCGAGCTTTCCAAATTTCCCATAGAAGGCATGCGATGTGCTCAAAATCTGGTAAGCCCCTTCTCTGATTTCATATGTTAGCTATCCCAAAGTCCATCCGGTTGGGGTTGTAAGCGACAATGTTAAGCTGAACTTGGGAATGATTCCATATACCTTGTGTCCATGGGCAATGCAAAAATAGGTGTTCTGTAGTTTCTGGGGAGGTAGAGGAACAAAGTACACATATCAGGTCGGAGATGATCCTTCTGCGGAAGAGGTTGTCCTTAGTTGGTAACGCATTTTGGCATATAGACCAAAGAAAATTGCGTATTTTGGGTGCTGTTTTAACTTTCCATATCTGCTTCCAAACATGCTTGGGTGTTTGATGCGAAGAAGAAGTGTGAGTGTGTACCTTTTGGTGTGCAGTCTGTTGAATGAAATTGTATCCACTCTTTACAATATAAATACCATCCTGAGTCCCTGTCCATATCAGTTTATCTGTAGTTGACACCAGCCAAAGTTTTAACTGAATGATGTGCTATACAGTGAGTTCATCAAAGGAGCGATTCAGAAGCTCCACATTCCAAGTATTCAGAGTAGGACAAATAAAACCAGCCACTGTTTGAGATTCATCTTTGGGAGCTGGCCCCCCAAGAATTCTGATAGGTAATCATTTGTCCTCTCTGACCTTTATCGATTGGCCATTACCCACTAACCATTGAAGCTTTTGACTAATCGAATCTCTACCTAACAGGAGACTCTGCCAACCCCAGGAAGGTCTATGCCCTCGATCCACATGCCAGAAGGTCTTGGAAGGAAAGTACAAGCCTTTGAACACTCAGCTCCACAACGACGAAGGATCTTGAAAAAGTTGCCAAGCCTGCTTGCCCAGGAGGGCCTTATTAAAGGTCAGAAGGTCTCGAAACCCCATCCCTCCAATGTCTTTTTTCTCTTTCAAAAGATCCTAGTTTTTCCAATGAATTCCAGATTTGTTGTTGTTGTTTTGCCACCAAAACCTAGATATTTTCTGTTCAATAGATTTACATATAGAAACTGGGACCTTAAATATAGACATTGCATACTGTGGTAATGCTTGAACAACTGATTTTAAAAGAACCTCCTTACCCCCCTTTTGAAATGAAATTCTCTTTCCACCCCTCCAATTTTGCATTTACCCTTCCAATGATCCAAGCAAACATTTCCTTTTTCGATGAACCCCAATCAGAAGGTAGCCCTAGGTATTTACCTTATTTTCCCAGAATAGGCACCCGTAGTTCGCTAGCCAAGTTAACCTTTAGTGGCTGAGGACATGATTTCCCCATAAACAGCCCAGCTTTATTCATGTTAATATCTTGATCGGTAGCTAAACAATACTGATTTAGGATATTACTAAGATTTTGGCATCCGCTAGTTCTACCCTTCAAGAAAAAGATAGCATCATCAGCAAAAAGGAGATGGGATAAAATAGGACACCACCAATTCAGTTTAATGCCCCTGAGAGTGCCCATGTCGACAGCATGTTGTATAAAAGAGGAGAGCAAATTTGCCACAAGTATAAATAAATAGGGGGAGAGAGGGTTGCCCTAGCAAAGTCCCCGAGATTGCTGAAAATAAGGTAGCGGTTCGCCATTAAGCTTGACACTGAGAGAAGTAGAAGATACACAGTGCATTATCCACTTAACCCATTGATCTCGAAAACCCATTTGACGGAGATAAGCATTCAAGAAATCCCACTACACCCTATCATAGGCTTTCTTCATATCCAATTTCAATATGCCTTGAAACTTTTTCATTCTGTTTCGAGTTTTTAATTGATGTAGAACCTCCTGAACTATGAGTATGTTGTCTTGTATTTGTCTGCTTGACACAAAGGCGCTCTGTTCTTTGGAGATTAACTTAGGTAGGCAAGTTTTCAGGCGATTTGCTAATATTTTGGATATGATTTTGTAAAGAAAATTACATAAGCTAATCGGGCGAAACTGATCTAACCTTTCAGGGTTCGAAATCTTCGAGATTAAAGAGATGGAAGTCCTGTTTATTTCCACTAGCAGCACACCTAAAATCAAGAAGGTGTTCACCGTTTGGAAAACATCCTCCTGAATAATGTCCCAGGACCTAGGGCATTTGTGGCACTCAACTGAAAGGTAGCCTGTTTTACCTCCTCCCTTGTAAGTTCAGCTGTCAGTAGTGTATTCATTTCATTGGTAACTACTCGAGGACATTATGCTAGAATAGGTCCAAAATCCCTAGAGCCCACTAAAGTGTAAAGATCCCGAAAGAAGTTGAAAGTACTGTTTTTAATCTGAGTAGGCTCTCGGATCCATTCATCATTACTGTCCTTTAGGATGTTGATTTTGTTTCTTTTTCTTCGTTGGATCGTCGTGGCGTGAAAATATCTCGTGTTTTTATCCCCGCAGCTCATCCATTTTATGCGTGAACGCATTGCCCAGTAGTGCTCCTCTTGTAACCATATGTTCTAAATTTTTTCCTTCAAAGAGTTGATTTGGTCTTTGTTATGATTGCAAATAGGTCGGTTAGTACATTGCTGGAGCTGCTGTTGAAGGAGATCTATCCGATGATGTCCTGCTTTAAATTTCTGTTTGCTCCACATAGCTAACGTTGCAGAGGTAGCCTGAAGCTTCTTGGAGATAGTAGAGTTAGCAAGTGATAATAAGGACTAGGTGTCGGAAACCACCCTGTGACAGTCAGCGTCTTACAGCCAGTAAGATTCAAAGGTAAAGGTTCATCGCCTTCTTGCTGAGTTGATTATAGTTTTAAGTATCAGCGGACTATGATCCGATCCTAGGGCAGATAAAGCTAGAACTTCAACATCCGCATAGGCCATTTGCCATTCAATAGTACATAATGCACGATCAAGCCTCTCTTTAATCACTTCATCTCCACTTCTTTGATTCACCCAAGTATAGGCACAACCCTTAGTCTCCATATCCAACAATGCACAATCATGTAACAATTCTTTGAAGAAATGTAATCTATACTACTCTGCTGGTTTCTGTCCTAGTTTCTCCCAATAGTGTAAAACTTCATTAAAATCACCTATGCACAGCCAAGGCAGGGTATGTAAGAGGCTAAGTCGCCTCAAATCTGCCCATAAATTCTGTCTCTGATTATAAACAACAAGTGCATGTAGATAGGTAATACATATTGGGGAAACACAGCTCTCGTCAGAACATATAGCATCAATGAAAAGAGAACTATGAGCATTAATATAGAGAGGAACATTGTCCCACCAAAAAAGCACCATTCCCCCAGCCAAACCTATAAGGTTTACAACAAAACTACTTGGATAATTCAGCCTCCTCTGAATTTTCGAAATAACATTTCCTGATTTCTTGTCTCCATCAAAAAGACAATATCGGGCATTTCTTGAGCCACTAAGGCCCTTAGCGCTTGAACTATCAGGAAATTGCCCAATCCCTGGCAGTTTCAACTTAGTATCCTCATTTGTCAATCGGTGGTTTGTTCGGGCAAGCCACCACAGCCTAATCACTGGCCCTTTAGGCCTCAAATATAAGAGTGTCCAAGAGAAGACTTTCATCTAAAGTCTCATGTAAGATAGAGTGCGAACCATATGGAGAAAATCGCTTAACTTTTTTCTGGGGAGTTGTTTTTGTCTACAAGTGAGTATGTTTTGCTTTTTTTTGATGAAGAAGCCCCAGCTGTTGAAACTTGAAAATCATGTTGCTGTTTTGTTGCAGGGATCGGTAGAGTCTGTGAAGGAGCACCCTAGGAAGTAGCGGGGAGAGGGGAACTGATTATCATATTTTCTGTGGTAGTGTGGAGCTGCTGAGTTGGTTGAGCCTCCATTGGGAGAGATTGCTGGTTGACCTCGCATGGGGTTGCAGGGAGGAGGAATGGTCTAGAAGGAGGTGTTTCAGGTATTGCTTCCTCGAGATTTTCTTGAGTAGTTTGTGATTCATAAAAAGTCTGCCAGAATGGGCTGTGTTCTCGAACATCAGCCCGGAGCCACTATCCATAGTAGAGTTGATCCCTGCTTTCAAATTTCGCCTAATCATATGGAATGTCTTTGCAATATGATGCATAATGGCTGATAATTCCACAGGAGTAGCAATAGTGGAGTAGACGTTCATAACGGAAGTCTAGCCAGATATTTTTCCTAGCTATTCGAATAAGTTTGCCAGGTTTCAGAGGCTCCTTGATGCTAATTTCCACTTTAGCTCTCCCCACCCTTATTGGCGATCTCTCCTTAGTCTCAATTTTGACTTCCAGTACCTTTCCCACTTCACTAACGGCCTTGCTAACTAGCTGTTCAGTACATTGCTCTAGGGGAAGTCCAAAGACTTGCACCCAAAATGCACAACATGTGAAATCATAGCAGTGAAGTGGAGTATTTGGGGTCCAAGGTTTAAGAATGACCAGATTGCTAGAAAATAACCAGGGACCGTTATCAAACACACGCTGTTTTTCCACTTCTGAATGAAATTTAAAAACATAGAGACCTTCCTCCCTTTTTGAAATATCAACATTCTCAGTGCGCCAAATTCAATTCATTGTATTCTAGAATGCTATGAGATTAATGGAAGAATTTGCTACAATTTTTCCAATGAGGCTCAACTTACATTCTTCAATCTTATCTGTAGGGGGCTCTTCTTCCCATACTTCAATTAGCTGAGCAGTCCACAGACGTCCTAACCGACTGCAAAGGGTAGCAAGTCGAGCATCGTCTCCCTGACCCGAAGGCTCCATCCGATGAGAAAACTCTATAGGAAGTCTCAATGAGCGAAGAACGGACCTAACGTTTGCATAACACCACCCATGCGAGTAGACGATGGATAATCAGGACATGCAAAGGTGAATTAGGGGAATTTGGGTGCGACACAAAGAAAAGGGCTCGTTGGAGAGGACAATTAACCAGAAGAGGAGATTAACAAGGAGAAGTGAAGATTCAGGTCTGAAAAGATGGAGACTATGAAGAGAGAAGGAGATGGGCAGTGATGTCCCAGCTGATTATGGGTCTCCATCTGAGAAAATCAAAGAGGCAAAACACAGTAGTATTGAGAGACAAAAAATCCCTAAAGAAAAGGAGACAAAGGAAGCCGTCAGAGTCGATGAAATGATACTGCAGCGAGACCAACTCCAGAAACACCACCCATGAGGTGTGATAAGAGGAAGAATTGCGAAGAAGATGAGGGATTGGCAAGAAGCCAGATTCAGCTACCCGAAGAAATGGTAGATAAAACTCTACATTGGCGAGAGAAAAACTCTACATAGTCGAGAGAAACTATGCTACATTTTTCCCTTTATATATTGAATAGACACATCTTAGTTTGCCTGGTGTCAAATGTTGCCATGTTTTATTGATATCAACTAGAATGAGCACGCCAGATTGCCCAAATTGGAACCGCCCGTACTGGACTAGCTGAGCCAATTTGGTCCGGTTCTTGGAGGGATTGGTTAGGTTCCTAGTTCGATAAAAATGGAACTGGTGATTGTCGGTCCAGTTCCCGATTTCTGGATAACCGGACCAACCCTTTTTTAAAAATATATATTTTAATTTCTTTAAAATAGCAATAAAACTTTAAATAGTAACAATTCTTGTATTTTTCTTAATTTTTTTTTTTTGGCTAAGTAATCGGCTTCATGGGACCGGACTAGACTCAATTGGTCGGTCCAATCCTGTTCCTAGTCTTAAGTCGGTTCGGTCGGTTTGGTCTGCTCCCAGTCCTAAGTTGGTCCAATCAGTCCGGTTAGTCCAGTCAAGTTCCCAGTCCCAAAAATTGGGAACCGGTTATCCTAGTCTGATTCCCAGTTCCTAGGTGGAACTGGACTGAATTAGGAACTGATCACCCCTAATATCAACCTTATTTTACACCAAAGAAGTTGGGGGAGTGAATTGTGTGTCACAAGAAGTGAAAGTAAAAAAAAAACAAAAAAGTCTAGATTTTTCTTATTTTTTATTTTTCTTATTTTATTTTTTCCATATTTTCATTTTAACCATTCATTTATGAAAAATTTTGAAAATTGATCCCGTGCATGTTAGAATTCAAAACTCGCATGTTGGAATTCCAAACTCAAATGTTGGAGAATGTTAAGAGAGTCGATCATGTGTTAGACTTTTTAACACTTGTTGACTATATGTTGGAATTCCAGACTTGAGTATTGGAGAGCATTAAACATGTGTTAGAGTGTCCAACACGACATGAAAATTACCGGAAAATATCGGTACTTCTTGGTCCGTATGAAGTTGATCGACTCTATCGTTTAACATGCAACTATTGCATCTATGGACCGGCTTGCTGATGGCCAAACCCTAAAATACTATTGATACTTAATTTATTTTTATTGTATCTTGGATTCTTTTAATAAATTTTTATTAGTCCAAATGTGTCATTCAAATATATTAGTGAAGCCAAACCCCAAAAACTAGAAGGGACAAGTTCCCCTATGTGTACTTAGAAAAGTTCTAACTACTACTGGCTTGTCTTCTAAAGTTGAAACTTCGCATCAGCCATAATTAAAATGTCAGTGGCCTAAAGACTTTTCCACTCCGAAGAGGATTGTTCATATTTATAGCCCAAATCTAGGATGAAGTTGAGTTGCATGATAATGGGGGTGAAGATCTTTGATTGCAGAGCAAATCTTGAGGTTTGGTTAGGAAAATTAGTCGAATTCGAGAAGGTCATCGCTGTATTTATCATTATGGATTCTCGTCAAAGATCAAAGATTCGCAAGGAGACTGCATGGGATTTGTTCGATAAATGCCCGTCCTTCTCTTGTAAATTCACGACTTTTACTTTTCGATTGCGAATCAAAAACGTTTGGCAACATCGTGCGACCTGGGTTTATAACTTTATAGGTTCTCCGAAGACTCCTCGACGAGAGGCCCAGATTCTTCCATCAATACAGTAGACTATTCAACCGTTGTCTGAATTATTCATCTTAGAAAAAATAAATTATTCGTGAAAAATCTGCTAACGATCTTGGGTTGAATCGATCAAGGTCACAATTAGGTAACCATCAAGAAGATACACGGGAGATTTTATTCGGGTGTTGCAAGATTTTCTATGATACATTATCCATCAAAGAATGGTCTTACAAATTGAAGTGTCCTAATGGTGGGGGGAACATCAACAAGATTTTCTCCAAGAAGATCTAGTTCATGATTCTGATTTAAGGGGCAGGTGATGACAAAACCTAAGATTATCCTTACATCATGTGCTCTTGGACTTCTATACTAAGGGAGTAACTTGAACAACAATTGATAAAGAAGCTTGCCTTAGGTGACCTTTCATCGAACACATGCACATGCACATACAAAGGGAACATCAACAAGATTTTTTCAAGATCTATTCATGATTCTAAATTAAGGGATATGTGACGAAAAGACTTTAGATTATCCTTGAATCATGTGTTTTCGGACTTCTGTACTTAGGGATTAACTAGAGCAATAATTATTAAAGACGCTAGCCATGGGCGACCGTTCATCAAGCTTGCATGCACAATGGATCATGGTGCATGGCAATGATCCATATTTTCTTTAAGGACTTGCTCAAGCTATGGGAGACAATTATAGTGCTAAAAGTTTGTAACATGCTAGTTATTAATAAGACTGCGTTCATATGACTCACTATCACTTGCTATTATGCACGATAACACATAAAATGTTGAACATAAAGGACAAGACGTAGTCCTCGTCGACGAAAACGTTGTCAATCTCGGTGCAATTGATGACGGTGATGGACCTACTGAATGCGAACTGAAGGTGAAACTGTGCAAGGGCCAGATCTTTGTCGGAGGAGATTGTTAGAACTCAACGACTACTGCAGAAGGGCCAGAACTAGGTTGCTCGACCCTCGATCTTGACCTCAATTCACAACGATCCTTGATACACAACGACCATCAAAATTGGCCTGACCTCGGCAACTTTGCGCGATCTTAGCCTCAGCCACCTCAACCTCGATGACTGGTGACATTGAACTCAGCGACCTCAGCAACCACGGAGCACACAGAGTGCATGAGAAAGAAGATGAACATAGTTTTAAGAGGCAGTAGTGAAATACGCAAGTATCAGCGAAAGGACATGATTAGGAGAGAAATATCATTAAACCCCACAATAACATTCCAAAAGCAGATCCCCTCCTACCTTGGGATTGATGACTTTCACTCAATGCTCTACCCAAAAAAAAATTCTATATTCCTAACTTTTCCTTAAAGATTTTAGAGACTTAAAGTACCTAGTAATAATTTCAACCAAACATACTTAATATATCATATTCAGTTAATATCTCATTATGTCAAGTTTTTTTTAGTGAAGATGATGCAATCAAATATATGATTAGTTCCAAGTGGACCTCTCCGTCAATGATTTCCTTAGAATATATATATATATATTGGATTTCTGCTGCACATCCCCATAATTAGTATGAAAGAATCAACATCGGCAGTATATCCACACGGAGCGCCAGTCAAGGTTCACATACTCAAGATCCTAAAGAACCTTTCCTTTCTGATTGAAAAATTATCACCGCTCCAAGACAGGAAAATCAATAATAGTAGTAGTACTAGGAATATATGTAAAACCAAGAAAACAATCAACTTTATGATCAAATAATCCATAGCAATGCATCTGATCTCCCAAAAAAAAAAAAATCCATAGTAATGTAAATTAAAACCTACTTGTGGGTAGAGGTGCTTCATGACAGAATTTACATTAGAGTTTACTTAACAAAACCAGTAATTATAAGAACCAAAAATAACTTTCCATACCTGTGGGCATAAGAAAATTAAATCTCAGATTACCATTTAATTCCAATTAACTTATAAAAGATCATCACCTCCCCATGGGGTCAAATGCAACATTACAATATGCCATTTGACCTTATGTAATCATCTCAGGAAGTACGTTACATCAAATATCACTGCTACCCAATCCTTTCACAATTGGATGATGTGGCTACTCCGAAATCACAAATATTGAAAAGTTGTATGACATCTTATTGTAGAATTCACCGAGAGACCAGGGACTTGGGATCTATATAGACTTTCTGGTCGATGGGTTTCCCAGGACAATGACTTGAGGATCAGCATCTAAGCAGGCCAACCCCCTACAAGACCCGACAATCTCGATATGATATCTCGAATCTTTGGTATTTATCTTATTGAGAAACCCATGTCTTACTCCATAAGTTTTAGGGAACAAAACAAGAGAACAATAGCCTGACATCTCATGTAGGGAATCGAAGGTGGGTGACCGATGTACCTTTGTTCGCACTATTGGGTGATTCGAGCACTTCACAGTCCCCGAACTGAGGTGGGTTGGTGGTGATGAGGACTGTGAGAGAAGGAGAAGCCGGATCCCTATGGAGGTGGGCCTCTATGAATTGGGGGCTCATGACAACTCTCACGGATGCACTTGAACCGGATCAGAGACCTCACCGGAGGCCTAGGTAGGATGTCGGTCTAGATGTCTTTGCTAAGATTGTGCAAGGCTCTCGTCTCTCCGAGTGTCCTCTACTCTGTTCTATATGCAATAAAAGTACAAAGTTACGTACAATATGCACCGATATAACTCACATCAAATAGTAATCTCGAAAATTTGCCAAATGTGACAAGTCTGTTAGAAATAACCCAATGTAGAATGTTGTTACTGATCAATGAAAAAGGCCTAAGAAGGTGATCGGGACATACTTCAGTGTAATTTACAACAAATTTACAGTACATGGGGAAACAAGAATATGAGAAAATTAGCTAACAAGTTAACGAGTATCCAATCAGAAACTTTCAAGCTAACGAATGTGTTCAAGTGGAAAGGTAACTGAAGTGGATATGCAAGTCTAAGTCATGAATATAAAGATGTGGTGACCAAATTGGTGCCCTCTAAACTGCTGAAATTGCCTATAGAGCAAGATTTGCAGTCTTCCATCAGCCACTCAATGTCCATGTACTATTTGACACCTGAATTTTTGTCAAATGTTCAAGAATCCATTTTTTGCAAAATATAAAAATATGAAAAAAAAAAAAAGAAGGAGAAAAAGAAGATATATATATATAAGAGACATAGCAAAAGTTTAATTAAAAAAATGAGGAAAAAATGAACACGAGCGGGCCGGCATGTCCGACTCACTCTTTCGATAAATTTTCGGTCAGCCCCTTCATTCATCTGACCCATCTTTTGGTTTCTCTTTTGGGCCCATTTCTATTATGTTCTTGAGCCCACCAGAGACCAAGAAAATAAGGCAAAAGTCCAACCCCGCCTCCAGCCTTTCTTCGGTAAGAACCAGCACGAGAGAAGGGCGGGTGACGCAAGGAGGAGAGAAGGATGCTGGTGCTCTGAGGATTTCGGCGAGGTTCTTCGGCAAGAGACTAGAGATCCGAGAGAGAGAGAGAGAGCTGAAGAGAGAGGGAGACGGTGAGGGTTTACTTTATTCGGTTGAAAACAGAGAGGGAGAGCAACTCGAGAAGGGAGATCCGGTAGAGAGCGCGAGAGAAGCTTGGCCGTGCTCGAGACCCCATTTCCCGGCGCTCCTTTCATCGGTGCCAAGGCTCACAGCTCTTCGGTTTGCTCAAATCCCAACCACAGCTGTGCTGCATTTTGTTGCCTCTGGACACTGCTTGGTTGTCTATATCCGTCTCAGTCGCGTTTTGATGTCCGGTCGAGTTATCATTTGCTCTCCAGTCGATGCCCACCAGAAGTTCGACGGAATGTGTCTACGATACTCACAAAAGGCAAGTGTGCTATGACGCCTAAGGATCGGAAGCTGCATGGACAAGCTCACCAACACACTGGACTAGTTCTATGGGTAAGGCAGATTTGCCAAAGGTCTCAAGATGTGGAAGTAGAACAAATTGGAGCTTTTGATCAAATGCCACTAGATGAACTCTTGAGTTAGTTCTTTCAAGCGAATCCAAATAAGATTTGGGATTGTTTAGCATATAGGGCACTACAATAGAAATTTCTTATGGCTGTGTTGGTTCTGGTATATAGTGACCATTGTTGGCAATAGCTTGTAGACATCGTCAAAGGTGTGTCACGTCCACAGCCCTTGATTACCATAAGAAGGTCTTGGATAGAACATTGGTCACATCTTATCGTGCTTAGAAATCTCCATATTATATTTTTTAGAAAAACATCTCCAAGTGATTTAGATTATATCCAAACTATTATTAGTATAATACTATGATGTATGCAGATGGTATTACAAACACCACTAGAGATTATGATATGAGGATTGCTCTATAACTATTAAGAGAGCTTTGTCGATATCTAAGGTGAACAAGGTAATGGACGATGAAAATGTATACGAGTTGAAAGAATCTTTAGACAAGGTGAACATCTAGAAGGACCTTGATTAAGGATGAACATGTGGAGAAGGATGGGGGTGTTCATGATGGTTTGGAGGTACAAAGATCAAGTGAACAGTTGGATGGATTTAGTGAGGTGAACAAACCTAGAATGGATATAGAAAACGGTGCTAGAATGGTGTTGGCATCTTATCGTGCTTATAAATCTCCAGATCAGATCTAGGTTTATTTAGTGTAGTAGAATAGTGTAGGCATCTTGGATTTAGCCCTTGCCATCTCAATGGCATGCACATTTCAAGTCATGCTAGTTCACCCACTTTTGACATTCACACTTCTAGCACTAACATCTAAATTTCTAGACAAAAGCCCTTTAGTAATATGTTTTCCCTTCTAGTGAACTAATCTTTGCCTTTGGATATGTTTTTAAGGAAGGAAAGAAACCAAAGCATTCGAACCGTTGTTTCTTTGGAAGAGTTGCAAAATGTGATTTAGAGCCCATTTGGTATGGCCGTGAGCTATGGCTTAATTGTGTTGTGCTGTAATAACTATGTTACAAAATGGTATAAGATATACATTGAATGATAATCTTGGAAGTATTGTAGCTATCAAGGATATTTTGAAGCTATAGCAACCTTTTTCACAGCTAAACTACTGCCAAAAAGCTACACCTCGTTTTTTTTTTTTTTTTAATAGCGTAAAAATGATTAGTCCACTCCATTTGTTTTGTAGAATATAAACCATATGGAATAGATTTCCCTAGCTTTGGCTACTTTTATTGTTTAGGAAAATAAGTTAACAACAAAAAATAACTCATGATTACAACTTAAAAATTTATGTTTAGAAAGACGGCCTTCAAACTTGTTAGCATCTTTTGGGCTAGGCTGACCTAGTCTGAGACACCTTCAAAGGGGTCGAGAAGTAGAGCTCAGAACGAATGGGCTATTGGGCTTCTAATCTGGCTAAAATTGTATGATATTTTGAATCTCAATAAACTTGATGATTAGTTTGGCCCATATTAATGAAAGAACATGGAGGCTGGAGTGAATTGGCCTTTAATTGGCGAGTCACAAATACGAACACTACTTTCTTGTAAAATTGGTTAGATTTGCATGTTGGTGACATTGATGACCTACGATCCATCAATTAAAGTGTTGTTTAGACGAAATCTCTTTCAATTAGGGATGGAGGAAAACATGGTCCTTTCATGAAAAATACTTAACTTTTTTGAGGGAAAGTCAAGTAAAATAGAATTTTACCCTAGGGTTTTTAATGGGTCCACGTCGTCCTTTGCAAATGTGAGATATTGCCAAACTTATTGAATCACGTGGTAGGATTTAAAAGGGACAAAATACACCCCAAGTGCCAAAACTTAGCATGGAGAGATACTTAAGTGACAAAAGTTAGGAAAGTAGCACTTAAGTGCCAAAATTGGAGCAAAATAAATCACTTAAGTGCCACTCCAGCCAAAATACCGACGTGGCGATTTTTCGGTGAAAGAAGTGCAAAACGACACCATTTTGGTGCTAACGTGGTAAAAAAATTAATATAAAAATTAATTAAAGTAAATTAAATTTAAATTTAATTAAAACATTTAAAAAATAAAAATAAGAATAAAAGGTGGGGGGGGGGGGCTAAGGGCTAAGCCCTCGCCACCGTCGGAAGGTCTGACGACAAAGGGAGGAGGGTCGGCTGGGGTCGCCAAACCTTGGCCAGCAACCAACGACCCCAGCCGACTGGCGGCGAGGGCCCGCGAGCCCTCACCCAGATTCGGTGAGAGTCAGCGACCCTCGTGTGATCGGAATGGACTAGACTAGTCGGTCCAGTCCTGTTCCCAGTCCTAAGTTGGTTCGGTCGGTCTAGTTTGTTCTCAATCCTAAGTCGGTTCAGTCGGTCCGGTCAAGTTCCCGGTCCCGAAAATTGGGAATCGGTTCTCCCAATCTAATTCCCCGTTCCTAAGTGGAACCGGACCAAACCAGGAACCGATCATCCCTAATATTAACTTTATTTTACACCATGGAATTATATATACTTATTTTATGTGCAATGCATCACACTCTTTACTTGTCATGCAACTATCTATTCTGCATATTTAGATCACATATTCCAATCCATGTAGTTCATATTTCACATAATAACTCCCGAACACAATGTGACTAGACGGATACATCTTAATTTATGACAAGCTAAGTAAGCATTCATGATTCATGCAAACATAATTAAGTGCATGCGTGGAAAACCTACTGAAACCCCTAAACCCCATCAATCTTTGAATCCATGCCTTAGTTGTGGTTGAAGATCCTCTGTCCAGGAGACAACAACATTTTTGGATCGAACTGAGCTTTGCTCTCTTGAAAAGTCCTCCATTTCGAACCAAAATGTTCCATCCACTCTCTTTCGGTGTTGTAATTTGGAAGGTATTGCTTGACCTTAATACCATTATTTTCACAGAAAAGGAGCACCTCCTTATTTTGAAGGTCGAACTCTTGCCAGTCTTCAAACCCACTTGAATGCAGGAATCCAACCGTATAAAAGACATCTTCATCCGGTATAACAGCAGACATCCTATCATCCCATCTGCAAAACATATCAATATATAATAAAGGGGTTAAATTCAATATATGGTCGCCAAGGTTTAGTGAAGTTTATAAGCAAGCCCCATATATTTGATTTTAATCATTCAGTGAACTAAAACTTCCAAGTTTTTGCATTTTATGCACTTGCTGGATTTCACTGATTTCCTGACGAACTGAAGACAAGGTGGACAGCTGACCAATTTACTGGATCTCATGCCATTGCCACGTCGGCAACACGTCAAAAAATTCGTCAATAAATTAGTCTGGTTTTGATCAAAGTGCATCAGTTGCAAGAAATTGAACGTTTACTTTATTAACTTGATTGAAATCAAAGTTTAGTGACCATCAGTCATTAACCTTTAGTGACAACCAACAAAATATATGCCGTAAATGAAAGTGTTGGCAAGCAAGAAAACATACTTGTCATTGTTCATAGGGTAAATGAGGACAAGTCCGGTTGTTATGTTCTTTTTAAGAACAATGTTCTTGAAAACACCCGTGTTGAAATCAGCGATGCGAGATTTGGGCACAAATAGGTTAAGCCACGGGTGGGGAACGTTCCAAAGCCCCTGTCGTCGGAGCTTCAGCTCTTCAACTCGTACTCTATTCAAGAAATCTACATAGGCAACATCTTTCTCGAACATGAACTCGGGGACATGGCTCAAATCTTTCAATATTATCTCCAGGGCCTAATGTTGACAAGGTAACAGTGAACTAAGTTAACAGAAAAGACAAACGATGTTTCTTGGAGGGAGAGGGGAGAGAGGTACTCCAAAACGCTAGCCCAGCGCAAGCACAAATAATCAAAAGATGAGCTAGTATTTTCCTTTTCTTTCTTTTCTCGAAGATAGTTTGACATCGATCAACACTTACCTTGTCCACTGTAGTTTGGCTGCGTCCATCGTAGAACTTGGCTACTTCGATACAGTACAGCAGCTCATGCTCGGTCACGAGGGACATCAACCGCTGGCGGTCCGAGAGGGAAAAGAAAGATGTCCAACTGTCTGAATTTCGGTGCATGAGAAGCGAACCTTCTACATAATCCAATGCTTCATCTTGGTCTCTTCCATGGTGTGAAATCAAACTTTCTTGGTCTATTGTAAAATCTGAAAAATCACTATATAGCATTCTCACCCACTTAACCTGCGTTGGATTCGAATAAAATTAAATTCACTACCTTGTAAAACTTCTCTATCGACCAACTAAAAAAGTACCCAATATAAACGTATAAGCTGACTTGTAGGTTTATGGTCAATGTGAAAGATAGAGTCAATTGCCGCTTGCAAAAGGAAAATTGGTGCTTACGCTGTCATATAAAAACATGTGGTTTCAAGCATGTCTTTTTCTCTTGAGTTCTGATGCATCAAGAGACTGAGGCATTCAATCTCATAAAAAAAAAAAAAATTGTGATTGTCTCAATCCTAAAGAACAAGTATGGTGAACTCTGACCATATAATGATGATTGAGTCTAGCTACGTACTCTCTTTGGAGCTTGACCCAGAGCAATCCTTGCTCTGGTTATTATGCCAAATTGACCGAGACCGCCCAGGACAGAATAAAATAACTCCGGATTTTTGTCAGGGGAGCAAGTCAAAAAGTCCCCAGTTCCTACAAAAAATAAATGAAAAAGGAAGAAAGAAAATTCTCTAGTGAACAAGCAAGAAAATATAAGGAAATGAAATATATATGGTGCGTAATTTAATACTTTAGAACAAGAAAGTATCTTGTGCATCAGAAAATAGTCATATATTTTCCCAGTCAACATATGTGGAAACTTAAAATCAAATTCCTTGTTCATATCTTAACACAAACACATTTTCTTTCTTTTTTTTGGATAAGTATTAGTAGTACGCTATGGCAACAACATAAATAGCATAAATAAGATTTTTTTTCGCAGAGGAAATCATTGTCTTTTTCCATGTGCACGTTCATGCATAAACTAGAAAAATTGGTAGCTGGCGAGAGTTCGCAGTCTAGCTGTTTTTGTCGAATAGATCAAAGAATAAACAAAATCCTCGTTCCTCGGAGATTAATCTGGACCTATTACATTAACCCAGTTGACTTCTCCGTTCCACCTAATCTTTCCATTTCCAGTCTTCAACCTCCAGGTGTCCTGGGTTGTTGACGTGGGATAAATATAGTAAATCAACTTCTCGATAAAAGACTCAAAGTACATAGCTTTTAAAAACAAAAGATAGAATGTTAAAATAAAAAAAAATTAAAAGAGTTAATCCCCGAATGCATGTGTTGAGCGTTAATGTTAAATTTAACTCATGTTAATTAGACAACTTATAGCGTATGCCTAATTTTATTTACTGTAGAATCTGATTCTCGTTTTCTTATAATGAGCCCAATATGAGACTTCCGGTCGATTGTTGTCTACCGTGATGATAGGCTCATTGAATGTTCTCAATTAAATGAAAAGATGTAAACGAAATATAACTAGTTTAATTAGTTCCTAGTCAATATATGGAAGCCGAGGGTGAGTGTGATATACCAGTAATAACATCCATTTCGTAGACATTGCTGATCTGAGGACCATATCGAAACGTTTCCCCGCTAATGCCAGCATTAGAGAGCGTACCGCCCACAGTTAGGTACAGATAATCTGTCCACGATACCGGTGCAACACCGTGTTTCAGCGTCTCCTCCAACACATCGATCCAAAGTTGCTGGCCGCCGACATCAGCATAGTGGCCGAGCGACCAGCTCCACAACACGGTGGTTCCATGCCGCTTGTTTCCAAGAGACATCATGTCCACAACGACCCCATCGGGAGCCATAGCTTGTCCCTGGTTAGAGTGGCTGCATCCTCTGGCTGAGATAGTGAAAGGAAGAGAGGATTCATTGTATGCGAATGCCACGAGAGTCACAATGTCCTTGGGGCAAGATGGGCGAAGGACGGCTGCTGGAATTTCTCGGACGATGAGGCCGAAGTCGACGGAGGCTGTGCGAGTGGATTCAGAGTCAACGTGGAGGATGTCGGCTATGGGGAGAGAAAGGAGCTTGTGGTATAGTGAATCGGTCAAAGGCTTGGATTGGCATACCATTGAGAGTAGTAAGCTCATCATGATGAGTAATATAATCATGCAACGTGAGGCCATCAGATGGTTTTGTGCCATTTTAACGATGGAGGAACAAAGAGATGATGGGCAAGTTGGTGTGTGTTGAAGTTTGGGGTGGAGTTGAGAGGGAGAGCTCCCAAGGGTCTCGTATATAAACACGCGGACAGGGACACTATTGCGAAGCCATGCCCACTTGGAAAAGGAAAGGTACTATACGCAGCTCGCAGGAAAATGATTTGTAGGGTTTTTGGCTTTGATTTGCGGAGATTTTGATATCTTTAGTCAGTGATTTGACTTTTGACTTTCATTTGATTTCTCCGTATCTTTTGAATTGGGTTACCAGTAAGA
Source organism: Eucalyptus cladocalyx (assembly GCA_017140615.1). NCBI lineage: Eukaryota > Viridiplantae > Streptophyta > Magnoliopsida > Myrtales > Myrtaceae > Eucalyptus > Eucalyptus cladocalyx. The sequence continues at coordinate 2,336,595 of CM029520.1, forward strand.
TGTGTACTGCAGTAAGTACATTTTGAACCTTACAAAAGGCCGTTGCCTTCTGAACCCTTGATGTCCTTCAAAGCCATCTGTAGGGAACTTCTTACTCCGGCGCAGCCCGGTCATTCTGGACTTTATCTTTCTTGCAAACCTAGTACGTTCCTTCAGTTCAAAGGGATGTGAAAATATATCTTTAGGATATTAATTGTGCCTGATTCACAGAGATCCCATTATCACATAGTCAGTGAATCGATTATAGACTGAGCTGTCGATGCAAGAACAATGTGAAACCTAGAAAACTGTGTACTATATGGAGTATATTTATAAGAATCGCCTAATCTTTACAATACCATAAAGAGACAAGTCAACCACTGACATAAAAAAAACGTATATGTATATAAAAAATTATAGAGGGTCATGTGTCGGTATATCATCTTGTATTATGGAAACACACTTTGCAGAAACCTTCATTCGCAACACGAAATCTCAGTTGGAGGCTTTCAAACTCCTTGAATCAAACATCCAGGGGGAGTTCAAGCTTTAAATGTGAATCGAGCCAAGTAGTGAGGCCTTCAATTTTGATCCGAGTGAAGTCCACATGTGGCAAGTGTTTCATGATTTTGGTGTATGGATTCACCTCATCTAACGTTATATATGAATTGGGCTAATATATATCTGGATCATGCAAGAATGGCTCGTCGAGATGGTAGCTTACTTAGACAGCTCAACTCGAATGGACCCCACTACCATTCAGTAACATTGTAATTGTTAATATTTTTTTTTTTAGTTTTTTTTTTGTCGAATTGTAATAGTTTAATCAAAAAATGAATATACACAGCATTTGTGTGCTAAGTAGCACTAACACCGATATGCAACATGTGACACAATACGACATGATATGTCAACATGTTACATCTCAAAAAATAGAGAATTCCGTCATATTGTGACACGTTATATATTAAATATATAAAAATTGATAAATTATCATTATTATGATCATCTAATCAAATTAATTTAATTCAAATTTACAATAAATAAATAATTAAAAAAAGGAGCCTACAATGAATTTACACTAAAAAAATTAATTCACAATTTAGTAATATCATTTATTGTTTCAATTTTACAAATTCAACTCAATTCCATTCATTCATAAAACTTTAAGGAAAAAGCAAACAAGCAATCTAGATTTTGGCCTCATGTGTCAAAATGTGTCGAAGAGAAGTTGGGGAGTGAATTGTGTGTCACGAGAAGTGAAAATAAAAAAACAAAAAGACTAGATTTTTCTTCTTTTCTTATTTTTCATTTTTATTATTTTATTTTTTTCCATATTTACATTTTGGCCCTTCATTTATAAAAAAAATTGAAAATTGACCCGTGCATGTCGAATTCCGAACTCGCATGTTAGAATTCCAGACTCGAGTGGTGAAGAGTGTCGAAAAAGTTGACCATATGTCAAACTTTTCGACATCTGTTGTCCGCGTGTTGGAATTCCATACTTGAGTGTTGGAGAGCGTGAAACATGTGTTGGAGTGTCCAACAGGACACGAAAGTTGCCGCAAAATTTCGGTACTTCCTAGTCCGTATGAAGTCAATCGACTCTATTGTTTAACATGCAACTATTGCATCTATGGACCGGCCTGCCGGTGTCCAAACCCTAAAATACTATTGATACTTAATATATTTTTATTGTATCTTAGATTCTTTTAATAAATTTTTATTAGTGCGAATGTGTTGTTCTGATATTTTAGTGAAGCCAAACCCTAAACACTAGCGGGGTCAAGTTTCTCTATGTGTACTTAGAAAAGTTCTAACAACTACGGGCTTAAAACTTCCCATCAACCTCGAATAACACGTCAAGTGGCTGAAGACTTTTCCACTCTGAAGAGGGTTGTTCATATTTATAACCCAAATCTAGAAGGAAGTTGAGTTGCATGATGATGGGGGTGAAGATCTTTGATTGCAGAGCAAATCTTGAGGTTTGGTTAGGAAAATGACGTCGAATTGGAGAGCGTCATCGCTGTACTTATCATTATGGATTCTCGTCAAAGATCAAAGATACGCAAGGAGACTGCATGGGATTTGTTCGATGAATGCCCGTCCTTCTCTTGTAAATTCACGACTTTTACTTTTCGATTGCGAATCAAAAACGTTTGGCAACATCGTGCGACCTGGGTTTATAACTTTATAGGTTCTCAGAAGACTCCTCGACGAGAGCCCCAGATTCTTCTATCAATACAGTAGACTATTCAACCGTTGTCTGAATTATTCATCGTAGAAAAAATAAATTATTCGTGAAAAATCTGCTAACGATCTTGGGTTGAATCGATCAAGGTCACAATTAGGTAACCATCAAGAAGATACACAGGAGATTTTATTCGGGTGTTCCAAGAATGGTCTTACAATTTGAAGTGTCCTAATGGTGGGGGGGAACATCAACAAGATTTTCTCCAAGAAGATCTAGTTCGTAAATTCTGATTTAAGGGGCAGGTGATGACAAAACCTAAGATTATCCTTAGATCACGTGTTTTCGGACTTCTGTACTAAGGGAGTAACTTGAACAACAGTTGATAAAGAAGCTCGCCTTAGGTGACCTTTCATCGAACACATGCACACACACATACAAAGGGAACATCAATAAGATTTCTTCAAGAAAATCTATTCACGATTCTAAATTACGGGATACGTGACGAAAAGACTTTAGATTATCCTTGAATCATGTGTTTTCAGACTTTTGTACTTAGGGATTAACTAGAGCAATAATTATTAAAGATGTTAGCCTTGGACGACCGTTCATCAAGCATGCATGCGCATACAAAGAGAAAGAGAGAGAGACAGACAGACAGACAGACAGACGTTTATGACTATTGGAGGCGTGAATGGGATAGATTGTGTAACAATGGATCGTGGTGCATGGCGATGATCCATGTTTTCTTCAAGACTTGCTCGAGCAATAGGAGACAATTATAGTGCTAAAGTTTGTAACATGCTAGTTATTAATAAGACTCTGCATTCATATGACTCACTATCACTTGCTATTATGCACGATAACACATAAAATGTTGAACATAAAGGACAAGACGTAGTCCTCGTCGACGGAAACGTTGCCAATCTCGGTGCAATTGATGACGGTGATGGACCTACTGAATGCGAACTGAAGGTGAAACTGTGCAAGGGCCAGATCTTTGTCGGAGGAGATCGTTAGAACTCAACGACTACTGCAGAAGGGCCAGAACTAGGTTGCTCGACCCTCAACCGTTGTCTGAATTATTCATCGTAGAAAAAATAAATTCTTCCTGAAAAATCTGCTAACGATCTTGGGTTGAATCGATCAAGGTCACAATTAGGTAACCATCAAGAAGATACACGGGAGATTTTATTCGGTGTTGCAAGATTTTCTATGATACATTATCCATCAAAGAATGGTCTTACAAATTGAAGTGTCCTAATGGTGGGGGGAACATCAACAAGATTTTCTCCAAGAAGATCTAGTTCATGATTCTGATTTAAGGGGCAGGTGATGACAAAACCTAAGATTATCCTTACATCATGTGTTTTCGGACTTCTGTACTAAGGGAGTAACTTGAACAACAATTGATAAAGAAGCTCTCCTTAGGTGACCTTTCATTGAACGCATGCCACGCACATACAAAGGGAACATCAATAAGATTTCTTCAAGAAGATCTATTCACGATTCTAAATTAAGGGATACGTGATGAAAAGACTTTAGATTATCCTTGAATCATGTGTTTTCGGACTTCTATACTTAGGGATTAACTAGAGCAATAATTATTAAAGACGCTAGCCATGGGCAACCATTCATCAAGCATGCATGCGCATAGAGAGAGAGAGAGAGAGAGATGTTTATGACTATTGGAGGTGCGATTGGAATAGATTGTGTAGTGATGGATCGTGGCGCATGGTGATGATCCATATTTTCTTTAAGGACTTGCTCGAGCAATGGGAGACAATTATAGTGCTAAAAGTTTGTAACATACTAGTTATTAATAAGACTCTGCATTCATATGAATATCATTTACTATTATGCACGATAACACATAAAATGTTGAACATAAAGGACAAGACGTAGTCCTCGTCGACGAAAACGTTGCCAATCTCGGTGCAATTGATGACGGTGATGGACCTCCTGAATGCGAACTGAAGGTGAAACTGTGCAAGGGCCAGATCTTTGTCGGAGGAGATCGTTAGAACTCAACGACTACTGCAGAAGGGCCAGAACTAGGTTGCTCGACCCTCAACCGTTGTCTGAATGATTCATCGTAGAAAAAATAAATTCTTCCTGAAAAATCTGCTAACGATATTGGGTTGATTCGATCAAGGTCACAATTAGGTAACCATCAAGAAGATACACGGGAGATTTTATTCGGTGTTGCAAGATTTTCTATGATACATTATCCATCAAAGAATGGTCTTACAAATTGAAGTGTCCTAATGGTGGGGGGAACATCAACAAGATTTTCTCCAAGAAGATCTAGTTCATGATTCTGATTTAAGGGGCAGGTGATGACAAAACCTAAGATTATCCTTACATCATGTGTTTTCGGACTTCTGTACTAAGGGAGTAACTTGAACAACAATTGATAAAGAAGCTCTCCTTAGGTGACCTTTCATCGAACGCATGCACACGCACATACAAAGGGAACATCAATAAGATTTCTTCAAGAAGATCTATTCACGATTCTAAATTAAGGGATACGTGATGAAAGGACTTCTATACTTAGGGATTAACTAGAGCAATAATTATTAAAGACGCTAGCCGTGGGCGACCATTCATCAAGCATGCATGCGCATAGAGAGAGAGAGAGAGAGAGAGAGAGAGAGAGAGAGAGAGATGTTTATGACTATTGAAGGCGCAATTAGAATAGATTGTGTAGTGATGGATCGTGGCGCATGGTGATGATCCATATTTTCTTTAAGGACTTGCTTGAGCAATGGGAGACAATTATAGTACTAAAAGTTTGTAACATACTAGTTATTAATAAGACTCTGCATTCATATGAATATCATTTACTATTATGCACGATAACACATAAAATGTTGAACATAAAGGACAAGACGTAGTCCTCGTCGACGAAAACGTTGCCAATCTCGGTGCAATTGATGACGGTGATGGACCTCCTGAATGCGAACTGAAGGTGAAACTGTGCAGGGGCCAGATCTTTGTCGGAGGAGATCGTTAGAACTCAACGACTACTGCAGAAGGGCCAGAACTAGGTTGCTCGACCCTCGACCTTGACCTTAATTCACAACGATCCTTAATACACAACGACCCTCAACTTTGGCTTGACCTCGGCAACTTTGCGCGATATTGACCTCAGCGACCTCAACCTCGATGACTGGTGACATTGAAATCAGCGACCTCAGCAACCATGGAGCACACAGAGTACATGAGAAAGAAGATGAACATAGTTTTTAGAGGCAGTAGCGAAATACGCAATTATCAGCGAGTGGACAAGATTAGGAGAGAAATATCATTAAACCCCGGAATAACATTCCAAAAGTAGATCCCCTCCTACCTTGGGATTGATGACTTTCACTCAATGCTCTACCAAAAAATAAAAAATAATAATAAAATTCTATATGCCTAACTTTTTCTTAAAGATTTTAGAGATTTAAAATACCTAGTGAAAGTTGAACCAAACGTACTTAATATACCATATTCAGTTCATATCTCATTACGTCAAGTTTTTTTTAGTGAAGATGATGCAATCAGATACGTGATTAGTTCCAAGTGGACCTCTCCCTCGATGATTTCCTTAGGATATATATATTGGATTTCCGCTGCACATCCCCATAATTAGTACGAAAGAAACATCGGCAAGTATATCCATACGGAGCGCCAGTCAAGGTCCACATACTCAAGATCCTAAAGAACCTTTCTTTTCTGATTGAAAAATTATCACCGCTCCAAAAGACAGGAAAATCAATAATAGTAGTGGTACTAGGAATATATGTAAAACCAAGAAAACAATCAACTTTATGATCAAATAATCCATAGAAATGCATCTGATCCCAAAAAAAAAAAAAAAAAAAAAAATCCATAGTAATGTAAAATAAAAAACCTACTTGTGGGTAGAGGTGCTTCATGCACAGAATTTACATTAGAGATTACTTAACAAAACTAGTAATTATAAGAACAAAAAATAAATTTCCATACCTGTGGGCATAAGAAAATTAAATCTCAGATTACCATTTAATTCCAATTAACTTATAAAAGATCATCACCTCCCCAGGGGGTCAAATGCAACATTACAGTATGCCATTTGACCTTATGTAATCATCTCAGGAATTACGTTACATCAAATATCACTGCTACCCAATCCTTTCGCAAATTTGGATGATGTGGCTACTCTGAAATCACAAATATTGAAAAGTTGTACGACATCTTATTGTAGAATTTACCGAGAGACCAGTGAATTGGATCTCTATAGACAATCTGGTCGATGGGTTCCCAGGACAATGACTTGATGATCAGCATCTAAGCAGGACAACCCCTACAAGACCCAACAATCTCGATATGATATCTCGAATCTTTGGTCTCTCAAGTAGGGAATGGAAGGTGGGTGGCCGATGTACCTTTGTTCGCACTGTTGGGTGATTCAAGCGCTCACAGTCCCCGAACTGAGGGGGGTTGGTGGTGATGAGGACTGTGAGAGAAGGAGAAGCCAGATCCCTATGAGGTGGGCCTTCATGAATTGGGGGCTCGTAGCAACTCTCACGGATGCACTTGAACCGGATCAGAGACCTCACCGGAGGCTTGGATAGGATGTCAGTCTAGATGTCTTCACTGAGATTGTTGAAGGCTTTCGTCTCTCCGAGCGTACGTTACTCTATTCTATATACAATAAAAGTACAAAGTTACGTACAAGTATGCATCGATATAACTCACACCAAATAATAATCTCAAAAATTCGCCAAATATGACAAGTTTGTTAGAAATAACCCAATGTAGAATGTTGTCACTGATCAATGAAAAGGGACTAAGAAGGTGATTGGGCCATACTTGAGTGTAATTTACGACAAATTTATAGTACAGGAGGAAACAAGACTATGAGAAAATTAGCGAATAAGTTAACAAGTATCCAATCAGAAACTTTCAAGCCGATGAATATGTTCAAGTGGAAAGGCAACTGAAGTGGATATGCAAGTCTAAGTCATGAGCATAAAGATGTGGGGACCAAATTTGGTGCCCTCTAGATTGCTGAAATTGCATATAGAGCAAGATTTGTAGTCTTCCATCAGTCACTCAATGTCCATGTACTATTTGCACCTGAATTTTTGTCAACCGTTCAAGTCTCCATTTTTTGCAAAAATATAAAAATACGAAAAAAAAAAAAGAGGAGAAAAAGAAGATATGAAAAAAGAGACATAACAAAATTTTAATTAAAAAAAATGAGAACAAAATGAACACGAGCGGGCCGGCATGTCCGGCTCACTCTTTCGATAAATTTTCGGTCAGCCCCTTCATTCATCTGACCCATCTTTCGGTTTCTCTTTTGAGCCCATTTCTATAAATGTTCTTGAGCCCACCAGAGACCAAGAAAATAAGGCAAAAGTCCAACCCCGCCTCCAGCCTTTCTTCGGTAAGAACCAGCACGAGAGAAGGGCGGGTGACGCAAGTAGGAGTGAAGAACGCTGGTGCTCGGAGGATTTCGGCGAGGTTCTTCGGCAAGAGACTAGAGATCCGAGAGAGAGAGAGAGAGCTGAAGAGAGAGGGAGACGGTGAGGGTTTCCTTTATTCGGTTGAAAACAGAGAGGGATAGCAGCTCGAGAAAGGAGATCCGGTAGAGAGCGCGAGAGAAGCTTGGCCGTGCTCGAGACCCCATTTCCCGGCGCTCCTTTCATCGGGCCAAGGCTCGCGGTTCTTCGGTTCGCTCAAATCCCAACCACAGCTGTGCTGCATTTTGTTGCCTCTGGACACTGCTTGGTTGTCTATATCCGTCTCAGTCGCGTTTTGATGTCCGGTCGAGTTATCGTTTGCTCTCCAGTCGATGCCCACCAGAAGTTCGACGGAATGTATCTGCGGTACTCACAAAAGTCATGTTTGCCTTGCTGAAACCGTAGCCCCTTTTATCCATATTTTGTTGGTTTTTATGATTCATTGTCACGATTCCTCGCTTCTGTCCTTCATTATGGTTACTTTCGTGCGCGTGGTGTGTTTTGCGTTCATTGTTCTGGTGACGGATGGTGGCCTCCCGTGACTTTCGTAGAGGGTGAGAAGTAAGGATGGGATCGGTAAGGAAGATGACCAATGTTTGGGTGAAGAGGAGGGGACGTCGCGAAGAATACGACGTGGAGAAGAAAAGGAAAAGGAAATAAAGAATGAAACAAAAGAGAAAATTAAAAATATGAAAAAAGAAGGCTCGGGCGTGGGAGAAGCTGCTATTTAAAGGGCAGAATAAGTTTGATAAAAAAAAAAAAAAAGGCAGAATAAGTTCAAAAGATGGACTTAAGGCTTGGGGGACTTGATTTTGGTTTGGGCTGAACGTGAGATTGGGCATTAGGATTAACTTAGGATTTTTTTTTCTGTGGGCTTAGCTTAGTGTTGGGAAGCTTGGGCTTGTTAATTTAGCTTTGGGTTGAGCTTGATTTGTTGGGCTTAGGCTTAGTTAATTGCTGGAGGAATTGGGCCTAATTTGCTTAATTCATTTTTATTAACTAAAGCTTCCTGCTGTATAAAGCCCATTTCGTGTCCTTGAGTCAATAGTCGTGTGGCCGCAACAACCTATTTTCGGGCTGCGCCCCAGGGACGAGCCCATTTTCGGATAAAAAAATTAATAAAAAAAAATAGAGTTTTAGAAAATTGTCAAAAAAATTTAAAAAATTAAAGTAGAAAACCTTTGATTGGGTAAGGCTTTAGGGCTTTATAATAGGGTTTTTTGTTTTGCATTGTATTGTTTTCATTAGAAAGGACGATATTAGGATACTTGTGTGCTTTCTTTCATGACTATAATTAATTGCACCTTTTCATATTTGGATGTTACTTTCTTGTTTTAAAATGGTTAGGATGAATCTTAGATTCTTTTTTGATAGGCTGCTATGGCATTAGTTAGCATATAATTAGTTTAGCTACCGAAAGCGTGCTAACCTTAGGGTTAATATAATCAAGTATGCAAGTCTAGAATCTCGATTGCGTAAATAGTAACATATTCTTCTGCATCTTATTTGGTTTCTAGCCTATTGAGAAGGTTAGTGGTGACTTTTTAGTCAAAATTTGTGTAGGCTTAATTGATTTAAAATTTGAACGTCCGATTTTGTGCAAGATATGGGCTTAAGAGAGTCTGCATTTAAATAATGGGTCATAGGTTTATTTTTTAGACAATATCCCTAAACCCCCCTCTCTCTCTCTCTCTCTCTCTCTCTCTCTCTCTCTCTCTCTCTCTCTCTCTCTCTAATCTACTACTGAACATTACATTATTTAATCAAGTGTTTCTTCTATTGCCAAAGTGAAAAAACACTTCTCGCACATTCTATTCACATTTGATCCTGGTCAAAGCGAATACTTAATCATCTTCTAGAGTTAGGGACTTGCTTCCAATTGCTAGGAATTAATGGAACACTTGAAAGGCATCTTTGAAATAGTCACCAACTACACAAGTGTGGTCCAAACGACTAACACCTATGCTTGCCTCGATAGGAAAATGCAGACTCTCAAGATTAGATTGGAGAGTTGGTGAGTCGAGAGGCTGACACGAATCAAGTGCTTGAGCATGCAGAGTCTTTGTTGGGGAAGACAAGGAAGTGGGGTGGAGAATTAGTTGGAGAGTATAGGAAGGCTCAAGCATGATGTAGGCAAGATAGAGTGGGAATTTCCCAAGGCAAGTGTGCTATAACGCCGAGGATCGTAAGCTTTATGGATAAGCTCACCAACACAGTGGACTAGTTCAATGGGTAAGGCAAATTTGCCAAAGGTCTCAAGATGTGGAAGTAGAACAAATTGGAGCTTCTTATCAAATGCCACTAGATGAACTCTTGAGTTAGTTCTTTCAAGTGAATCCAAATAAGATTTGGGATTGTTTAGCAGATAGGGCACTAAAATAGAAGTTTCTTATGGCTGTGTTGGTTCTAATATATATGACCATTGTTGACAACAACTTGTAGACGGCGTTAAAGGTGTGTCACATCCAATACCCTTGGTTACCATAAGAAGGTCTTGGATAGAACATTGGTCACATCTTATCGTGCTTAGAAATCTCCAGATTATATTTGTTAGAGAAACATCTCCAAGTGATTTAGATGATATCCAAACTATTATTAGTATAATGTTTACTATGATGTATGCAGATGGTATTACAAAAAGCACTAGAGATTCTGATATGAGGAGTGCTCTATAATTGTTTAGAGAGCTCTGCCGATATCTAAGGTGAACAAGGTATCGGACGATGAAAATGTATACAAGTTGAAAGAATCTTTAGACTATGTGAACATCTAGAAGGACCTTGATTAAGGGTGAACAAGTGGAGAAGGATGGGGATGTTCATGATGGTTTGGAGGTACAAAGATCAGGTGAACTATTGGATGGATTTGGTGAGGTGAACAAGCCTAGAATGGATATAGAAAACGGTGATAGAATGGTGTTCGCATCTTATCGTGCTTATAAATCTCTAGATCAAGTCTAGACTTATTTAGTGTAGTGAAATAGTGTAAGCATCTTGGATTTAGCCTTTGCCATCTCAATGGCATGCACATTTCAAGTCATGCTAGTTCACCCACTTTTGACATTCACACTTCTAGCACTAACATCTACATTTCTAGACAAAAACCCTTTAGTAATACGTTTTCCCTTCTAGTGAACTAATCTTTGCTTTTGGATATGTTTTTAAGGAAGGAAAGAGACCAAAGCATTCAAACGTTGTTTCTTTGGAAGGGTTGCAAAATGTGATTTAGAGCCCATTTGGTATGGCCGTGAGCTATGGCTTAATTGTGTTGTGCTGTAATAACTATGTTACAAAATGCTATAAGATATACGTTGAATGATAATCTTGGAAGTATCGTAGCTATCAAGGATATTTTGAAGCTATAGTAACCTTTTTGACAGCTAAACTACTGCCAAAAAGCTACACCTCTCTTTTTTTTTTTTTAATAGTGTAAAAATGATTAGTCCACTCCATTTGCTTTGTAGAACATAAACCTTATGGAATAGATTTTCCTAGCTTTGGCTACTTGTATCGTTCAGGAAAATAAGTTAACAAAAAATAACTCATGATTACAACTTAAAAATTTATGTTTAGAAAGACAGCCTTCAAACTTGTTAGCATCTTTTGGGCTAGGTTGTCCTAATCTAAGACGCCTTCAAAGGGGTCCAGAAGTAGAGCTTAGAATGAATGGGCTATTGGGCTTCTAATTTGGCTGAAATTGTATGATATTTTGAATCTAAATAAACTTGATGATTAGTTTGGCCCATATTAATGAAAGAACATGGAGGTTGGAGCAAATTGTCCTTTAATTGGCGAGTCACAAATAAGAACACTACTCTCCTGTAAAATTGGTTAGATTTGCATGTTGGTGGCATTGATGACCTACGATCCACCAATTAAAGTGTTGTTTAGAAGAAATCTCTTTCAATTAGGGATGGAGGAAAACATGGTCCTTTCATGAAAATTAATTAACTTTTTAGAGGGAAAGTCAAGTAAAATAGAATTTTACCCTAGGGTTTGTAATGGGTCCATGTTGTCCTTTGCAAAAGTGAGATATTGCAAGACTTAGTGAATCGCGTGGTAGGGTTTTAAAAGGGACAAAGTACATTCCAAGTGCCAAAACTTGGCACGGAGAGACATTTAAGTACCAAAAGTTAGGAAAGTGATATTTAAGTGCCAAAATCAAAGCAAAATGAATTACTTAAGTGCCACTTCGGCCAAAATACTAACATGGCAATTTTCTAGCAAAAGAAGTGTAAAACGACGCTGTTTGGATATTGACGTGGTAAAAAAAATTAATATAAAAATTAATTAAAGTAAATTTAAAACTAAAATTATTTAAAACATTTACAAATAAAATAAAATAAAAGGCGGGGGGAGGCGGCTAAAGGTTGAGCCCTCACCGCCGTCAGAAGGCTGGCGGCGAGGACCTACGAGCCCTCACCCAGATCCGGCTAGGGTCGGCAACCCTCACTCAGCCGGAAAGGACTCGACCAGTTGGTCCAATTCTATTCCCAATCCTAAGTCGGTTCGGTCAATCAGGTCTGTTCTCAATCCTAAGTCGGTTCAGTCGGTCCGATCAAGTTCCTAGTCCCAAAAATTGGGAATTGGTTCTCCCAGTCCAATTACCGTTCCTAAGTGGAATTAGACCGAACCAGGAACCGATCACCCATAATATTAACTTTATTTTATACCACGGAATTATATATACTTATTTTATGTGCAATGTGTCACACTCTTTACTTGTCATGCAACTATCTATTTTGCATATTTAGATCACATATTCCAATCCATGTAGTTCATATTTCACATAATAACTCCCGAACACAATGTCACTAGACGGATACATCTTAATTTATGACAAGCTAAGTAAGCATTCATGATTCATGCAAACATAATTAAGTGCATGCGTGGAAAACCTACTGAAACCCCTAAACCCCATCAATCTTTGAATCCATGCCTTAGTTGTGGTTGAAGATCCTCTGTCCAGGAGACAAGAATATTTTTGGATCGAACTGAGCTTTGCTCTCTTGAAAAGTCCTCCATTTCGAACCAAAATGTTCCATCCACTCTCTTTCGGTGTTGTAATTTGGAAGGTATTGCTTGACCTTAATACCATTATTTTCACAGAAAAGGAGCACCTCCTTATTTTGAAGGTCGAACTCTTGCCAGTCTTCAAACCCACTTGAATGCAGGAATCCAACCGTATAAAAGACATCTTCTTCCGGTATAACAGCAGACATCCTATCATCCCATCTGCAAAACAGATCAATATATAATAAAGGGATTAAATTCAATATATGGTCGCCAAGGTTTAGTGAAGTTTATAAGCAAGCCCCTTAGATTTGATTTTAATCATTCAGTGAACTAAAACTTCCAAGTTTTTGCATTTTATGCACTTGCTGGATTTGACTGATTTCCTGACGAACTGAAGACATGGTGGACGGCTGACCAATTTACTGGATCTCATGCCATTGCCACGTCGGCAACACGTCAAAAATTCGTCAAAAAATTAGTCTGGTTTTGATCAAAGTGCATCAGTTGCAAGAAATTAAACGTTTACTTTTTTAACTTGATTGAAATCAAAGTTTAGTGACCATCACTCATTAACCTTGAGTGACAACCAACAAAATATATGCCGTAAATGAAAGTGTTGGCTAGCAAGAAAACGTACTTGTCATTGTTCATAGGGTAAATGAGGACAAGTCCGGTTGTTATGTTCTTTTTAAGAACAATGTTCTTGAAAACACCCGTGTTGAAATCAGCGATGCGAGATTTGGGCACAAATAGGTTAAGCCACGGGTGGGGAACGTTCCAAAGCCCCTGTCGTCGGAGCTTCAGCTCTTCAACTCGTACTCTATTCAAGAAATCTACATAGGCAACATCTTTCTCGAACATGAACTCGGGGACATGGCTCAAATCTTTCAATATTATCTCCAGGGCCTAATGTTGACAAGATAACAGTGAACTAAGTTAAAAGAAAAGAGAAACGATGTTTCTTGGAGGGAGAGAAGAGAGAGGTACTCCAAAACGCTAGCCCAGCGCAAGCACAGATATTCAAAAGATGAGCTAGTATTTTCCTTTTCTTTCTTTCCTCGAAGATAGTTTGACATCGATCAACACTTACCTTGTCCACTGTAGTTTGGCTGCGTCCATCGTAGAACTTGGCTACCTCGATACAGTACAGCAGCTCATGCTCGGTCACGAGGGACATCAACCGCTGGCGGTCCGAGAGGGAAAAGAAAGATGTCCAACTGTCTGAATTTCGGTGCATGAGAAGCGAACCTTCTACATAATCCAATGCTTCATCTTGGTCTCTTCCATGGTGTGAAATCAAACTTTCTTGGTCTATTGTAAAATCTGAAAAATCACTATATAGCATTCTCACCCACTTAACCTGCATTGGATTCGAATAAAATTACATTCACTACCTTGTAAAACTTCTCTATCGACCAACTAAAAAAGTACCCAATATAAACGTATAAGCTGACTTGTAGGTTTATGGTCAATGTGAAAGATAGAGTCAATTGCCGCTTGCAAAAGGAAAATTGGTGCTTACGCTGTCATATAAAAACATGTGGTTTCAAGCATGTCTTTTTCTCTTGTGAGTTCTGATGCATCAAGAGACTGAGGCATTCTATCTCATAAAAAAAAAAAAAAAATTTGTGATTGTCTCAATCCTAAAGAACAAGTATGGTGAACTCTGACCATATAATGATGATTGAGTCTAGCTACGTACTCTCTTTGGAGCTTGACCCAGAGCAATCCTTGCTCTGGTTATTATGCCAAATTGACCGAGACCGCCCAGGACAGAATAAAATAACTCCGGATTTTTGTCAGGGGAGCAAGTCAAAAAGTCCCCAGTTCCTACAAAAAATAAATGAAAAAGGAAGAAAGAAAATTCTCTAGTGAACAAGCAAGAAAATATAAGGAAATGAAATATATATGGTGCGTAATTTAATACTTTAGAAAAAGAAAGTATCTTGTGCATCAGAAAATTCTCATATATTTTCCCAGTCAACATATGTGGAAACTTAAAATCAAATTCCTTGTTCATAGGTTAACACAAAAACAATTTCTTTCTTTTTTTTGGATAAGTATTAGTAGTACGCTATGGCAACAACATAAATAGCATAAATAAGATTTGTTTTCGCAGAGGAAATCATTGCCTTTTTTCATGTGCACGTTCATGCATAAACTAGAAAAATTGGTAGCTGGCGAGAGTTCGCAGTCTAGCTGTTTTTGTCGAATAGATCAAAGAATAAACAAAATCCTCGTTCCTCGGAGATTAATCTGGACGTATTACATTAACCCAGTTGACTTCTCCGTTCCACCTAATCTTTCCATTTCCAGTCTTCAACCTCCAGGTGTCCTTGGTTGTTGACGTGGGATAAATATAGTAAATCAACTTCTCGATAAAAGACTCAAAGTACATAGCTTTTAAAAACAAAAGATAGAATCTTAAAATAAAAAAATTAAAAGAGTTAATCCTCGAATGCATGTGTTGAGCGTTAATGTTAAATTTAACTCATGTTAATTAGATAACTTATAGTGTATGCCTAATTTTATTTACTGTAGAATCTGATTATCTCGTTTTCTTATAATGAGCTCATTGAATGTTCTCAATTAAATGAAAAGATGTAAACAAAATATAACTAGTTTAATTAGTTCCTAGTCAATATATGGAAGCCGAGGGTAAGTGTGATATACCAGTAATAACATCCATTTCGTAGACATTGCTGATCTGAGGACCATATCGAAACGTTTCCCCGCTAATGCCAGCATTAGAGAGCGTACCGCCCACAGTTAGGTGCAGATAATCTGTCCACGATACCGGTGCAACACCGTGTTTCAGCGTCTCCTCCAACACATCGATCCAAAGTTGCTGGCCGCCGACATCAGCATAGTGGCCGAGCGACCAGCTCCACAACACGGTGGTTCCATGCCGCTTGTTTCCAAGAGACATCATGTCCACAACGACCCCATCGGGAGCCATAGCTTGTCCCTGGTTAGAGTGGCTGCATCCTCTGGCTGAGATAGTGAAAGGAAGAGAGGATTCATTGTATGCGAATGCCACGAGAGTCACAATGTCCTTGGGGCAAGATGGGCGAAGGACGGCTGCTGGAATTTCTCGGACGATGAGGCCAAAGTCGACGGAGGCTGTGCGAGTGGATTCAGAGTCAACGTGGAGGATGTCGGCTATGGGGAGAGAAAGGAGCTTGTGGTATAGTGAATCGGTCAAAGGCTTGGATTGGCATACCATCGAGAGTAGTAAGCTCATCATGATGAGTAATATAATCATGCAACGTGAGGCCATCAGATGGTTTTGTGCCATTTTAACGATGGAGGAACAAAGAGATGATGGGCAAGTTGGTGTGTGTTAAAGTTTGGGGTGGAGTTGAGAGGAGAGCTCCCAAGGGTTTCGTATATAAACACGCGGACAGGGACACTATTGCGAAGCCATGCCCTCTTGGAAAAGGAAAGGTACTATACGCAGCTCGCAGGAAAATGATTTGTAGGGTTCTTGGCTTTGATTTGCGGAGATTTTGATATCTTTAGTCAGTGATTTGACTTTTGACTTTCATTTGATTTCTCCGTATCTTTTGAATTGGGTTACCAGGAAGATGTGTACTGCAGTAAGTACATTTTGAACCTTACAAAAGGCCGTTGCCTTCTGAACCCTTGATGTCCTTCAAAGCCATCTGTAGGGAACTTCTTACTCTGGCGCAGCCTGGTCATTCTGGACTTTATCTTTCTTGCAAACCTCAGTACGTTCCTTCAGTTCAAAGGGATGTTAAAATATATCTTTAGGATATTAATTGTGCCTGATTCACAGAGATCCCATTATCACATAGTCAGTGAATCGATTATAGACTGAGCTGTCGAAGCAAGAACAATGTGAAACCTAGAAAACTGTGTACTATATGGAGTATATTTATAAGAATCGCCTAATCTTTACAATACCATAAAGAGACAAGTCAACCATTGACATAAAAAACGTACATGTATATAAAAAATTATAGAGGGTCATGTGTCGGTATATCATCTAGTATTATGGAAACACACTTTGCAGAAACCTTCATTCGCAACACGAAATCTCAGTTGGAGGCTTTCAAACTCCTTGAATCAAACATCCAGGGGGAGTTCAAGCTTTAAAATGTGAATCGAGCCAAGTAGTGAGGCCTTCAATTTTGATCCGAGTGAAGTCCACATGTGGCAAGTGTTTCATGATTTTGGTGTATGGATTCACCTCATCTAACGGTATATATGAATTGGGCTAATATATATCTGGATCATGCAAGAATGGCTCGTCGAGATGGTAGCTTACTTAGACAGCTCAACTCGAATGGACCCCACTACCATTCAGTAACATTGTAATTGTTAATTTTTTTTTTTAGTTTTTTTTTTGGTCGAATTGTAATAGTTTAATCAAAAAATGAATATACACAGCATTTGTGTGCTAAGTAGCACTAACACCGATATGCGACATGTGACACAATACGACACGATATGTCAACACGTTACATCTCCAAAAATAGAGAATTCCGGCGTATTGTAACACGTTATATATTAAATATATAAAAAATTGATAAATTATCATTATTATGATCATCTAATCAAATTAATTTAATTCAAATTTACAAATAAATAAATAATTAAAAAAAGGAGCCTACCATGAATTTACACTAAAAACATTAATCCACAATTCAGTAATATCATTTATTGTTTCAATTTTACAAATTCAACTCAATTCCATTAATTCATAAAACTTTAAGAAAAAAGCAAACGATCAATCTAGATTTTGGACTCGTGTGTCAAAATATGTTGAAGAGAAGTTGGGAGTGAATTGTGTGTCACGAGAAGTGAAAGTAAAAATACAAAAAAGACTAGATTTTTCTTCTTTTCTTATTTCTCATTTTTATTATTTTATTTTTTTCCATATTTACATTTTGGCCTATCATTTTGTAAATTTTTTTGAAAATTGACCCAAGTGTATCGAATTCGAACTCGCATATTGGAATTCCAGACTTGAGTGTTGGAGAGTGTCGAGAAAGTTGACAATATGTTAAACTTTTCGATACCTGTTTTCCGCGTGTTGGAATTCCAGACTTGAGTGTTGGAGAGCGTGAAACATGTGTTGGAGTGTCCAACAGGACACGAAAGTTAGTGTTTCCTAGTCCGTATGAAGTCAATCGACTCTATTGTTTAACATGCAACTATTGCATCTATGGACCGGCCTGCCGGTGTCCAAACCCTAAAATACTATTGATACTTAATATATTTTTATTGTATCTTAGATTCTTTTAATAAATTTTTATTAGTGCGAATGTGTTGTTCTGATATTTAGTGAACCCTCACTAGCAGGGTCAAGTTTCTCTATGTGTACTTAGAAAAATTCTAACAACTACTGGCTAAAACTTCCCATAGTCCGTCGAAGTCAATCGACTCTATTGTTTAACATGCAACTATTGCATCTATGGACCGGCACTTCCTAGTCGTCAAAGATCAAAGATACGCAAGGAGACTGCATGGGATTTGTTCGATGAATGCCCGTCCTTCTCTTGTAAATTCACGACTTTTACTTTTCGATTGCGAATCAAAAACGTTTGGCAACATCGTGCGACCTGGGTTTATAACTTTATAGGTTCTCCGAAGACTCCTCGACGAGAGCCCCAGATTCTTCTATCAATACAGTAGACTATTCAACCGTTGTCTGAATTATTCATCGTAGAAAAAATAAATTATTCGTGAAAAATCTGCTAACGATCTTGGGTTGAATCGATCAAGGTCACAATTAGGTAACCATCAAGAAGATACACAGGAGATTTTATTCGGGTGTTGCAAGAATGGTCTTACAATTTGAAGTGTCCTCATGGTGGGGAACATCAACAAGATTTTCTCCAAGAAGATCTAGTTCATAAATTCTGATTTAAGGGGCAGGTGATGACAAAACCTAAGATTATCCTTAGATCACGTGTTTTCGGACTTCTGTATTAAGGGAGTAACTTGAACAACAGTTGATAAAGAAGCTCGCCTTAGGTGACCTTTCATTGAACGCATACACACACATACAAAGGGAACATCAATAAGATTTCTTCAAGAAGATCTATTGATGATTCTAAATTAAGGGATACGTGACGAAAAGACTTTAGATTATCCTTGTATCATGTGTTTTCGGACTTCTGTACTTAGGGATTAATTAGAGCAATAATTATTAAAGATGATAGCCTTGGACGACCATTCATCAAGCATGCACGTGCATACAAAGAGAGAGAGACGTTTATGACTATTGGAGGCGTGATTGGGATAGATTGTGTAACGATGGATCGTGGTGCACGGTGATGATCCATGTTTTCTTCAAGGACGTGCTCGAGCAATGGGAGACAATTATAGTGCTAAAAGTTTGTAACATACTAGTTATTAATAAGACTCTGCATTCATATGACTCACTATCATTTACTATTATGCACGATAACACATTAAATGTTGAACATAAAGGACAAGACGTAGTCCTCGTCGACGAAAACGTTGCCAATCTCGGTGCAATTGATGACGGTGATGGACCTCAAGGACGAGCCCATTTTCGGATTAAAAATTAATCCAAAAATCAAAAATCAAATTAAAAATTTGGGAAATGATACAAAAGTTTTAAAAATTTAGGAAATAATAATTACTTTTAGAAAATTTGATAATCAATAAAAAAATTAGATTTTAAAAAATTGTCAATTTTTTTAAAAATTAAATTAAAAAAACCCTTAATTGGATAAGCCTTTAGGGCTTTATAATAGGGTTTTTTGTTTTGCATTGTCTTGTTTTCATTTTTAAGGACAATATTAGGATACTTGTGTGCTTTCTTTCATGATTATAATTGATTGTGCCTTTTCTTAAAATGGTTGGGACGAATCTTAGATTCTTTTTTGATAGGTTGCTATGGCGTTAATTAACATATGATAAATTTAGCTATTGAAATAGCGTTAACCTTAGGATTAATATAATCATGTATCTGAGTCTAGAATCTTTGATTACGTAAATAGTAAGACATTCTTCTGTATCTTATTTGGTTTCTAGCCTATTGAGAAGGTTGTTGATGACTTTTTAGTCAAAAATTGCATAAACTTAATTGATTTAAAATTTTAATGTCTGATTTTGTGCAAGGTATGGGCTTAGGAGAGTTTGCATTTAAATAATGGGCCATAAGCCTATCTTTCAAGAAATACCCCTAAACCTATCTCTCTCTCTCTCTCTCTCTCTCTCTCTCTCTCTCTCTCTCTCTCTCTCGTGGGGTTGGCTCGCGACGTGTACATATTAGTACATACCATGCAACGATCAAGTGATTATGCATTAACTCACAAATAATCAAATTATTCTCACCTAATCTACTAAACATTACATTATTTAATCAAGTGTTTCTTCTATTGCCAAAGTGAGAAAACACTTCTCACACATTATGTTCACATTCAATCCTAGTTGAAGTGAATACTTAATCATCTTCTAGAGTTAGGGACTTGCCTCGATAGGAAAATGCAGACTCTCAATATTAGATTGGAGAGTTGGTGAGTCGGGAGGCCGACATGAATCAGGTGCTTGAGCATGAAGAGTCTTTGCTAGGGAAGACAAGGAAGTGGGGTGGAAAATTAATTGGAGAGCATAAGGAGGCTCAAGCATGACATAGGCAAGATGGAGCAAGAATTTCCCAAAGCAAGTGTGCTATGACACCTAAGGATCATAAGCTGCATGGACAAGCTTGCCAACACAGTGGACTAGTTTTATGGGTAAGGCAGATTTGCCAAAGGTCTCACTTTGGATGTGGATGAACTCTTGAGTTAATTCTTTCAAGCAAATCTAAGTAAGATTTTGGTTTGTTTGGTAGATAGGGCACTACAATAGAAATTTCTTATGGCCGTATTGGTTCTAATCTATAGTAACCATTGTTGGCAATAGCTTGCAGACAACGTTAAAGGTGTGTCACATCCACAGCCCTTGGTTGCCATAAGAAGGTCTTGGATAGAACATTGGTTGCATCTTATGATACTTAGAAATCTCCGAATTAGATTTGTTAGGGAAATATCTCCAAGTGATTTGGATGATGTCCATACTATCTTAGTATAATGTTTATTATGATTATGCAGATGGTGTTACAAACATCACTAGAGATTTTGATATGAGGAGTACTTTATAACTGTTTAGAGAGCTTTGGCGATATCTAAGGTGAATAAGATATTGGGCGATGAAAATGTATACGAGTTGAAAGGATCTTCTAATAAGGTGAACTTTTAGAAGGACCTTAATTAAGGGTGAACAAGCGGAGAAGGATGGGGATGTTCGTGATGGTTTGGAGGTACAAAGTCAAGTGAATAGTTAGATGGACTTAGTGAGGTGAACAAGCCTAGAACGGATTTATAAAACGGTGATAGAATGTTGTTTGCATTTTATTGTGCTTATAATCCCGGATCATATCTAGGTTTATTCAGTGTAGTAAAATAGTGTGGGCATCTCAGATTTAGCCTTTGCCATTTCACTTGCATGCACATTTCGAGTCATGCGAGCCTGCCGCTACATTTGCATTTCATTTGTGCTTAGTTCACCCACTTTTGACATTCACACTTCTTACGCTAACCTCTACATTTCTAGACAAAAACCCTTTATTAATAATTTTTCTCTTCTAGTAAACTAACATTTGCCCTTGGATATGTTTTTAAGGAATGAAAGAGACCAAAGCATTCAAACCCTTGTTTCTTTGGAAGGGTTGCAAAATGTGATTTAGAGCCCATTTGGTATGGCCGTGAGCTATGACTTAATTGTGTTGTGCTGTAATAATTATGTTACAAAATGCTATAATATATATATGTTGGATGATAATCTTGGAAGTATTGGAGCTATTGAGAATATTTTGAAGCTGCAACAACCTTTTTCATAGCTGAACTTCTGCAAAAAAGCTACACCTTGTTATTATTTTTTTTATGGCATAAAAATGGTTAGTCCACTCAATTTGTTTTGTAGAACATAAACCATATGGAATAGATTTTCCTAGCTTTGGCTACTTGTTTCGTTCAAGAAAATAAGTTAACAACAAAAAGTAACTCATAATTACAACTTAACAATTTCTGTTTAGAAAGACAGACGACCTTCAAATTTGTTAGCATCTTTTGGGCTAGGCTGACCCGGTCTAAGATGCCTTTAAAGGGGTCCAAAAGTAGAGCTCAGAACGAATGGGCTATTGGGCTTTTAATTTGGCTGAAATTGTATGATATTTGGAATATAAATAAACTTAATGATTAGTTTGGCCCATATTAATGAAAGATCATGGAGGCTGGAGCGAATTGTCCTTTAATTGGAGAGTGACAAATACGAACACTACTTTCGTGTAAAATTAGTTAGATTTGCACGTTGGTGACGTTGATGACCTACAATCCACCAATTAAAGTGTTGTTCGGAAGAAATATCTTTCAATTAGGGATGGAGGAAAATATGGTCCTTTCATGAAAATTACCTAACTTTTTGAAGGGAAAATCAAGTAAAATAGAATTTTACCGTAGGGTTTGTAATGGGTCCACGTCATCCCTTGCAAATGTAAGATATTGCAAGACTTAGTGAATTGCGTGGTAGGGTTTTGAAAGTATGTTCCTTATCATTCCTTTTATTTAATCTTGATTTCAACACTGTAAGTTCTTATACTCCAACCTTCCTTTCTGATTTTCAGTTTGTTCCATCAAAGCCTATCCAATCATATTTCCACGCCCGACCAAGTGTCAACCTCATCAACTACCTCCTTTCTTTGAATAGTTACTCTCTCCTTTCGACGTAATTAAGACAGTTTATAGAAAAAAATAGAAACATAAACAATAAGTTGAAGATTTTGTGACTTAGGATAGGATCTTCATCAACCTTTTCAATGCGTTTCTTCTGAATCACCTAGGCCCCCTTAAGTAGTTATAAACATCTCAAAGTCTTGAGGCTTTGTTTTCTTCTAGATGTGTCATTGAAAGACATGTGAAAAGAGGAGTCACAGTTGGTTTGGTAGATATAGTTTGTTTATCATATTTGTTGGAAATAGTCATCATAAAACATTTGAAGAGTTGATCTTGTGAATAATGATAGGGAAAATTGTCCAATTTTTTTTAAAATTATTGCATTATTACTAATTTAGTCCTAAAACTTTTAATTGTGCAAATTGAGTTTTAAATATTTTCATGTTTTGCCAAGGGAATCTATCTAACTAATTTTGATCGGAAATCGCCAATGTAGATGCCAGTCATCTTACGTGACACGGACAACATTGATGTAAACAAAGTTTAAAAATATTTTAATATTTTATAATATTTAGTTGTTATTTATTTTCTTTTATATTTTTTTCTTCCCTTCTTCCTCTAGTCAATTGCCGAGTCTCAATGACTAGCTATGAGCAAGGACCAACAAGGTCAATTATGCTGATCTTTGGTGAAGCTTGCCCCACCCACCACTAGCGAGAGTAAGTCTTGCTTGCTCTTGGTGAGACTTGACCTTGTCATTGCAAGGCGAGGTCAACCTCGTTCAACCACTAGTAAGACTAACCTCACTTAGTGATGGTGAGTCAAGCCTCACTAGGGGTAAGCCAGGCTCGTCGTCATCGAGCTAGTAAGGTCAACCTTGCTAGTGGCCAATGAGGATGAGAATTACTAGTGACAACTTCGCCATATTTGGTGAGTGTTGGTAAGTTTGAGCCTCACCAAGGGCGGGAGGCTTACCGGCCCTCACCTCTAGCCAGTTGTTGGCCATCATTGTGGCCCGGTGATTAGTTAGAGGAAGAAGGGAAGGAATAAAGAAAAAAAAAATTATAATATTATTGAAATTACCTATGTTAGCTAGCCGCGCCACGTACGATGAGCAGTATCCACATTAACAATTTTTGGCTAAAAGACTCCTGACGCTCCATCTCAAATTTTAAGAAAATCCTTTGACATTGACACTTCAAATAATAAGATATTAGCAGATAAGTATAAGAAGATTAAGTTATATTTGCAATTTCCATGTTAAACCTACTTGAAGATGCTTGCTTGACACAAGGACCAACTTTGACAATTGTTCTAGCATATATCTCTGATCCGACTTGTCTATCCTCATCAATTGCCAATCGCGACTAATATTCCGACTTGTTTGTCCTCGTTCGTTAAGGATGATATTTATTCTGATTTGCATACCTAAGCAACTTCTTTAAATCCTAATTATCCAGTTACTTCCTGATATATGTTGGTCAGTATTTCCTTCAAAAATTGCCAGCTAATATAGAAATTATGTACCCGCAAGAAATTAATGCTAACTGCATTATTTGGGGAAGTTCTTCATTATTTGTTTGTGCACACATTTTGAATGACAAATTGGAGATTGGAACTAGGGGTAATGGGTTCTAGTGTGGATGATTCCTACCTTGAAACTGAGAATTGCCCATTGACATCTGGACCCACCTATGAATCAAACCACTGGTACGATTCGGTTTCTTGGTAGATCCATGAAATTGATCTATATAACATAATAATCACTACAATATCTTGCCACGAAGTAGAGCACTCTAGTCGGAGAGGGATTGAGGACTTATATGAGAGTATGTGGCAATCGTTGTGAGTGATTGAGGCCGTGAAAGTCACGACAAGCGTCATGAATGGCGAGTGAGGCAATAATTGTGAGAGCAAGGTGAGAAAGAGAGTCGTGAGACTTGAGTGAAGAAACTAGAAACGAGGCAAATGGCAATTAGGATTTTAAACTTACATAAGAGAGAGCAACAAGTGTCGTGGGCAAGCGAGGTTGTGAAAATAGTGACAAGCATCGTGACTTGTGAGTGAAGATGCAACCTGCAAGCATCGAAAGCAAGCCGCAAGAGTCGATAAATACTGAGAGAGCGACTTGAGATAGAGATGAGGTGAGGGAATTGTAGACGGAAGCAAGGTTATGACTATGAGGGAGGGCCGAAGGAGAGGCTATGACAGTGATGCCACGATAAAGGGCCAAAGACAATTGAGAGTAAGATGAGGCGAGAGGGTTGAGAGGATCATGTAAGGAGGCGACCGAGAACAAGATGAAGTGAGAGAATAGGGAATAGGATTTTTTTGTAAAAATAAAAAAAAAAATAAAAATATGTTTGCTCGTCCGATCTAGGTAGTTTGGTTGGGCTATTCCACATCTAGAACCAAGATTTGTATTGGTACTCACCAGTTCCAATTTATTGGAATCAGGAACTGAATCAATTTTCAGTTTTTTGGTACACCCTTAATTGGTAATGATGGTGGATTAAAAAAATTTCATCTAGGAGAAAGAGATCTAAGATTTCTACGGTACCTAACTTAGAGGGGAGAGATTTAAATATTTCTTTTATATGAAATTTCATGATATAATGTACATTTGATGATGATGATGATGGTACGCGTTAGGGGGCGAAGGCCCCTACTATGCACCCTTGCATTAAGGAGTGAAGGCCCCTACTATGAACCCTTCCTTCTGTTTCAAAGGAAGACTTAGGTTGGAGTGTCAAAGCCTAATCGGGAAAATCATCTTGTTTCCCCCTCATTTTGCTTTAATGGCAAAAAATTGTTTGGGATGCACATTGCACATTACTGGGATAAGTACATTAGAAGTGCTAAAAGTTGTATACATTGCTCAATTTAGTGTCAAAAGTTTTTGTCGGGTCACTTAAGTATTAAATCATGGAAAGAATGATCACTTAAAGTACTAATGGTGAGAAATTCTGCCAAATTGATTACGTTTTATTTATAAATAAAATTATAATATGGCTTGGCAAATTTTAAAAACTCCATTCTATTGGCATACTTGGCACTGAAATGGTCATTTTTTAATGACGACTGGTATTAAAGTGCTCACTTTAAACAAAATTCGGCACTTAAATGATCACTTTAAATAAAATTTGGCGCTCAAATAATCATTACTTACAACTTTTGGACGATGTCATTCATAGTTTATATGGTGACTAAGCATATTGGCGAGTCACGTAGGACTGAGAAATTAATAAAATATAATCATGTTAAATTTTTGGTAACCCAAATCAAAGTTAGCAATTAAATGATTGGTATTTTTAAAGTGACATTTAAGTGATTTGAAAAAAAAAAACTTTTGGTATTACAGTGAGTATTGTACATAACTTTTAGCACTTTTAGTGTAGTTATCCCGCACATTACTATTACTTTTAGGTTATCAATGGATCAGGCATTTGCATGATAATTTATATGCATATTTTGTTCTTTCTTATCAATTTTCATACTAATCAATATATAGAAAAAAAAAGGCATAGTGCTAAATGAAAGTTGTGTTTACTATATTTTGGTGGATTTATTTCAATGAATTGCAATGTGTAGTAAAAATTGGTCCATTACTTGAGGCGTTTGAGGACATATCAAAATTTGCTTCAAATGTAAAATTTTGACTACGCTAGGCCAACGAGGAAAAGTGCACTTGATTGAGGAGGTGGATCATTCGAGCATGTGGTATTACTATATGGGATGCATGAGTGATATAAATAAAGGGTCCTATCTTTTGACCCATAGATCCAATTCATCATAAATTAAATATGTATGATGCAAGGTTAACCTAGAGATAACATGGATAATCAAAGGCATGACGATTGATTAATATGCGTTCAATCATCCACTAAGGTACTATTAGTTCCATTAGGACTTAATTACCACATAAATCTTACCTTAGTTTAGTTAGGATACCAAGGACATCAATGTCATACATCGAATCTTAGCATAAAAGGGGATCATATTGCCATCCTTCCACGTAAAGATGTAGCCTCAAACCACCAATATCCAAGTCCCTACAATAATGCTCTTACTCTAATGGCCACTAATGAGAACCGTGAAAAATACAAAAAATAAAT
Organism: Eucalyptus cladocalyx; assembly: GCA_017140615.1. NCBI lineage: Eukaryota > Viridiplantae > Streptophyta > Magnoliopsida > Myrtales > Myrtaceae > Eucalyptus > Eucalyptus cladocalyx. The sequence continues at coordinate 2,363,103 of CM029520.1, forward strand.
GTAATGAGCAATCATAACCTAGTGACCTGTACGTACATTTTCTAAGCAGATTGAGTACCCACTATGCAATTTACAAAATCATATTAAAACTCCTTTCAATTTCAAAATATAATACATATAAAAGATAAGAATTGGTTATATCACTTTAACATAACCCTATACATATTAGCAAAAACATTTGTTAAATCAGATTATAATGACAAACATCAGTGATCAAGTCCATTAATCAATCTCAACAAAATAGCATGCCAATAGACCATTTCATTGACTAATATCAAATCACATGTCAATGGTCCATCCATTGATCCCTATGCCCAAATATCGACCATGGTCACGAATAACACCCTATCATAAAAAGACCAAGCTCCCGCCTTGACAAGGTCTCCACATATATTGCTTGTAACTGGCTCACAAAGATATTCTAAATTAGTATTCATACCCACAAGCCCTTCGTTAGACTCATGATAATATTGAACATCAACACCAATCCATAACAACATTCTCCACAATCCACAAAGCCAAATCTAGAAAATATTTCATACATCACAACGTGTTTCCAAAATCATTTCATAAATCAAGTTCACGAATCAACATATATATACATAAAATCTTTTACGATAACTTTCCAAAAACATCTGGAAAACTATTCACAAATATCAAATCGTAGTAAATGCCCGATCCAAATTTTATGTAACAAACATGTTTATTCATAATTCATAATATATCAAATATTTTTCGCCTTTAAATCGTAAGTTTAGAAATTCATAGAATAGGTAGCACTACTCCTCTTGGGAATGCCCAAATCAAATGACACATAGTTAAGTGAGACTAGGATCTAAATAATCTTAACAATTAAACAAGAATCAATGTTAAAATTAAATAAAACTCTATCCCAACTATGAAATGGTTAAATTACATCTAAATACTAACAATACAACTTATACGCATTAACAAATTGCTCAACCGAAGTGATTGCTCAAACTTAAATGCAACATGGAATTTACATGCGTAACCCTGAAATTCTTACTCCAACCGTACCGTTGCTTCAAAATGACTCCCACCAAACCCATGGCTCCACAATGCCATATACCACAAATTTCAAGAAATTCCAAAGCTTAACAACTCAAGATTCGGGCTTTGCGGCTAAAAAATCCCAAAATTCCAAATTTAAGCCTTAAATTTGAAAACTACTCAATTTGACAAACCGAGGGCATGAGCAATTACCTGAAGTTGCAAATCTGGGTGGAATCTACTTAGCAAGATGTTTTTCTCTCCTTCCTTTTTTATTATTTCTTTCTCGGTGAGCTCCCTATCCTGAGTGCCCCTTAATTGCTGTTCACCTTCCCTTTTTCTATTCACTTTTTAAACCCATATTTTACATCAAGCCATGGAATATAGTTGAGTAGGTCACGAAGGGGTAACCTATGACACCAGATGGGTGGTTGTTGGGGTGTGCACTCAAATAGGGACTCACCGATGATGAGAGCTACCGATAGATACCTTGATGAGGGCTGTGGACCACCTAGGAGCACCAACATAAGAAGAGAGCACACCAAGAGAAAAACCAGAGGCGAGAGAGAGAGAAAGAGCTTGAGCAAGCTTGCAAGTACGATAATGTTGTTGTGTGTGCACAATTTACCCCACTTCCATTGTAGGTTAAATATTTCCAGAAATTGTTGCCTTTCTATCAAGGACATGTTGAATGAAGGGCACAGTTACTTCTCTACTAACCTTGAATGGCCAGCCATACCTCTTCAAAAGCAATTATGGATGAAATCACCTATTCGTCCCTTTTGTTTAGTTGAACTTAACTAATGCTTGCTCTAGGTTACTTCATGAGATATAAGTGTAGTCCTATAGGTAAAAATTAGGTGTCCCATCCAAACATAAAATGAGAACAGCTTCAGATGACAATTGTTGTTCCGTTCACCTTCTACTTTACGAAGTACAACGCAAGACAATAAGAACAGCTTCAGATGCAATCATAAACCAAATTATTTGAGGGAAATTTGTACTTAGGAAGTGAACCCAAAAAAGTGAACCCAAAAATTAGAACTTTATGTCATAAATCAGATTAATTGAGGAATATTCTTATCAAACCTAAATGCTTTTGAACTGGCTTGATAATGTGAATCCTAACATTTTCAATAGCTATGGTTGCAAATACTCCATATATAGACCTCCATCTAGGTTAGGAATTCTCGATAAGATGTCTACACAATCTCTACACAAATGCTTTGAAAAATTCCTTCCTCCCTCCTCCCCCTCTCTCTCCATTCACCAAAATTAATCTCTTTATGTAGTGGGAAAAATGCCAAAACTTCCTAAACCTTTTTATCTTTTTGTGGATTTAGTCTTAAACCTTTTTATGGTGCCGATTTAATCCTAAACCTTTTTACGTTGTGCCAATTCAGTCCTTTCTGGCCAATTTTGGCTGGATTTTGCTGATTGGACGCCGGTCAGCTGATGTGGCTTGATCGGCGCCGACGTGAACAACTTTTAATAATATTTTATTTTTTTTGAATTTTTTTGAATTTTTTCTTCTCCTCTTTCCTCCAGCCGATCGCTGGACCTCGACGATCGGCTAGAGGCGATGGCCTTGATGAGGGCCGTTCCCCTCGCCGGATCCGGAGGGCGAGCTCACCCACCCAACACAATTTTCCCTCAAGGCCTGGGGTGACAAGGTGAGCCTATGCAAAAAGCTCATACGCTGTCCTATTCCAAGACTCGGTAACAAATGGCAACTCCACTTGTGATGAATGAGAAACTATTGGCTAGATGGAGCTGAAAAAAGCTGCGAGGCTTGCCCTCGCCGGCCAATTAGTGAGGCTACTATTGCTTATCCGACGACGGCAATATTCATACCTAGGCCTCAAAGTTTACTATCCGCGTTTCATCGCGAGTCAAGCCAAGTTCATTTTGGAGCAGCCAAGAGAATTCTAAGATACTACAGGAACCACTTAGATTATGGTATTTGGTACCAACCTAATGCAATAGCTAAATTGATCGATTACATTGATAGTGATTGGGCAGGATCATCGATGACAGAAGGAGCACCACTCGTTGATAACGTTCACATTAGGATTTTGGAATATTTTCATGGATATCTAAAACAAGACTCGGTGGCACAATCTGCGGGAAAGCGAGATATGTTATGCTGACTCTTGCAACTACGATCATATATGCCAGCCGAAGAATTCTAGAAAACATTGGGAGAACTACAAATGGAATCAAACGCAATATTTTGTAACAACAAGTCCACAATAACAATATAAAAAATCAGCCTTTCACGGAAGAGCCGAACAATATTGATATAAATATCACTTCATTCGAAATGCGAGTATTGCAAAATTGATGAACAAGTAGCAGACATATTCACTAAAGCACTATCAAGCGAGACAAGTTTGAGACATTCGAAAATACTTGGGATGATACGAAGTGGATCGAGGAGTGTTAAATTATTGATCCAATTTTCAGGAACTTCAATATAAATTTGAGCTAGAAAATTCAATTCTAGAAGAATCTATGGAATTGCCTCCGCAAATGGCAGAGAGATTTTGCCTTAAAAAAGTCTATTGTTCAAGAAAAAATTGTAAAAGAAAAATCTAGAAGATGGGCCATAAGTGGTGGGGAGTGCTATAAATAGGAAAGGAGGGGGAGTGTAGAAGACTTGTAGAGCAAAAGGTAAGCTCCTCCCCTTCCCTTTGTACTACAACTAAATAAAAGCTTTCTTTTGTTGTTCCCTTGCTGCCACTCTCTTTTATATTTTCTTATAATTACTTTGTCCAACCATTTCTTGCCCACATTGTTCTTAGTTTCCTCCCTTGATAGTTCACACACAAAACACTTCCTTGCACACAAATTAATCACACTTCCGCAAATACCAACAAAAACACCCTCACATGTATTTAGGATAATTTCAAAGAAGACAAATTTACAAGTAAAATAGTCGGAGGACTACCTAGTGTGAATGAGGTGCCCGTTGCAGATAAACCGAATTTGACAAGAGATATGAGCTTTATTGCGAACGAAGATGGCTTTCCTGGACTTGATTTCTGTCATCTTCCTGCCAATTCAAACCCAGAGAAGATGGTGAATTAATTTGGTGTAAATTCAGATGATACCAAACAAAGCTTGTAGACACAACAAAAGAGACTTTTCGATTCACAGAACATGTTGCCGGTTTTTATTTTATTATTTCACTCAATAGGAATGTAAGATGATTCATAGCACATTATGTATAGTGACGGTCTGACATCGCGTTCGAGAAGTGCCACCAAGTATTCCTCAAAGACCGAATTTGCACAAATACATCTAAGGATAGACATGAAATAAGTATCTGGTTTAATGCTGTAATTATGGATCCAAACAAACATGTCCTTTCAGTTACGAGTAGGATAGATTTGGAATGAATAAGTCCACGACCCATGGGGCGTGTTTCTTGTTCCTGTACGTACTTGAAACAGCGTCCGTCTGCTGCTGCACCATTACAAGCTTTCTGATCCCATGTAAACGTATGAGCTCCACAATTCCCTTTGAACGCTGTCCGATTCTATGTACTTTTTCTCTGCTGGTACCTATTAACCGTTATAACCAATTAATTTGCTTTCTTCTCCAAATGAAGAAGTATACATATATAGACATGTAAACTTGTGCCTCCCGAGCACTGTCTTTATCAAGGGTAAAAAATGATTAATACTAGAAGAAGAAGAAGAAGAAGAAGAAGAAGAAGAAGAAATTAAATATACCCCCTGCTGTACAAACGTGCAGGTAGAAGGAGAAATTTAATATACACCTATTTCTGTGCAAACGTGCAGGTAGGTATCGAAGAAGAAGAAGAAGAAGAAGAAGAAGAAGAAGAAAACATACCCCCATTTCTGTACAAACGTGCAGGTAGGTATCCAGGATCTTATGCATGTTTATCCTCTCGCTTTCTCTGTGTTCCTCAACAAGATCTCGTTCGCCAAGTTCGCGGGGATCTCAGCACCCAGGCCGCCTGCAAACCAAAGGCAAATTAACAGCCCAGAAATTTCAATCCGTTGCAAAAAGGGACGCTGCAGAAAGAATGAATACCGACAATAAAAGGAACAAGTAAAAGCAATAGGATATCCAATATGGTCCAACTTCGCGAAACCCATGGGGAATTAATTTTTTCACATGTCGATTGTCCATCATGGAAGATCCCTGTGTTATATCCATGAGAGCTTGGTAAGCTCTCAATTTTACTATTAACGAAAGCTCGTTCAACAAAAGAAGGTACCGAACGACGATGGGGTAATATGCAAAGAAGAAAAAGCAAAAACGTTGACTTACCCATGGGGATCGTCTTCGAAGGAACTAGAACATGAATGATACAGATCTTGACGTTGCCTCTGGATTGATGCACCGTCCAAACAAGCTTCGCTTTGCCCTCTTTCACATCCTTCCCAGCTGCAACATAAATCACGTCTTCGAAATCCGGCGTCACCAGTTCAGGTGCGACCCTGTGAGCTCGGCATGACCGCCGGGACTCTGAACTCGGGAAGTGTAACTATACGGTCAACCACAGCCATATTGACACGTGCTGGGTAGGATGGTGAAGACGATCTTATCAAAAATGAAACTGAACAGACTCTGGAGTGTCTATAATGGAGATAGATAGCTAGTAAGAGCAGAAAAGAGAGAAACAGAAAGCGAGACATGAGATTTCTCTAAGTAAACCAGAGAGCGTCTCAATTGAGATTTTTTTAGGGGAATATGGTTGGGTTATAAAGAGATAGAAAGAGAGAGAAACAGAAAGCGAGACATGAGAATTCTCTGAGTAAACGAGAGAGCGTCTCAACTGAGATTTTTTAGGGAAATATGGTTGGGTTATAAAGAGATAGCTTGTTCTAAAGCTTACGTAGACCGTACAGAACCTACCTAGAAACCGACGAAGAATCTCTTTCCACGGGCAATAAGTGAGCAATTTCCGTTGGGAAACATCAAGTTTCGTGCCGTATTACATACGATTTTTTTTAGTAATTATTTGGATTAAAAGAAAACCATTGTGTTCATGAAAAAGCACGATAGTAGGGAATTAGATGAATCATTAATAAGAAAATTATTGACAGACATGACCAAAAACATTTTATCAAAAGAAGTTGCCTTGCGTGTCATCATTAAGAAGAGTTTCGATGCTTTGAAAATCCAAATGTCGATTTTCTTATTTATTGTAATACTTTATTATTCATGTCGATTTTCCCTCCGGATGAGCTTGTGCCTTCCTTGTACTGCTTTTAGGGATCACTACCGAGGTGTCCATCAACGATGACTCAAGTTCTGAGCACATTCGTTTACCCGAATTCTAACGAGTCAGGAGCTTCTTGACAACTGCTACACTTTGAAACAAACTCACAGATTCTAGACACAGCTAACCAGAGAACTCTGTCTCCGTCCGTCTGTCCATCCATCAATCAATTAATTAATCTTGGGGATAGATTCATTTATATTTCCCGAAGAAAGATAGCAATTATAAAATATTTCAGAAAAGAAAATTCTACGTAAGTACGGCCCTCATTGAAATCGATTGACGGGATAAGAGAAAAATATTACTGTCACGTGGTATTTGATTATTTGTTCAATGTCTCATCCAGCTTTCAGTATCAATTTCCTGGATCCAACCAAAGAAATTGGCCTCATCTTATGTTATCATATTCCCCTAGCAAACGTCTGCTAAAAATCAAGAAGTCGGCATCGTGTTCTTCGCTTCTGTTTTCTGCGTAACAATCAACAAGAAAGAGTCGACAAAAAAGTCAGAATCGTGATTAAATTTTGTAATTATTTAAAATTTTGTAATTTTTAAATAATAATGGAAAACTATACCCAAATCTACTCATGAATAAGTGCATCTTAAATGGCTTTACGTATTTTGTGAGCTGCGTATATATAAAGAAAATCATGGATCATCATGTCATTTCTCTATGAATCGCATATACAATATATATAGTATTTTGCGGTCATTTTCTCATAGTTTTCTCCCCAGAATACCATTTCGTAGGAGACTTCCTTCACTTTATCTACTATTCACTGCCATCTTTGGCGGGGAAGGTTCTATCCCTTGAGGTCCATAAGTCAAGTGCACGTGCGTGATGCGTGTGGGATTGTTTTCTTCCTTAATGCAGAAGCATCATCTCGTGTGGCAATGGAGCTCTCTCTCTCTCTCTCTCTCGCTACCCTCCCTCCCTCCCTCCCTCCCTCCTCCTTCCTCGAAGCTCGATTTGGATCGAAGGACAACCTTGGAGCCCAAGTTTGAAGTTTCTATCTTGACTTTTTTGGGGACGGTACTATGAAGTATATATTTTTATTTGCCTAAAAAGAGAGAAAGTTAGGAACCCACGTCTATTGACACCTCATGCTGATTTTCCTCGTTGGCATTGGATGAAAAGATCCAGCCTGTTTCTAGAAGACTTGGTTATGTAAAACGTAAATCCAACTAATCATGACAAGAAATAAAGGCTTTCCCATTATTTCCATGCTAAAAAGCAACATGTTTAAAGCCTTCTTCTGCGATCATGATTGATTCACTCGATATATCCTTCCTTTTAGCAGACATATCCTTAAAGTGAAAGATGAGGAAGTTCAAACGACGGAAAGATTTGCGGCTGATGCTTCCCTTAGGACTATATTATTATTGTGTAATATTATTTGACCTCTCTACAATTACTAATACCTTCAGAGCTCCCTATTTCGGCACCCATGTTTGATCTCGTGTGTGATTCCGTTCTCCATGGAATAGGACCATTGATCAGATCAAAACCATTATACAGAGGATGGTTCGTCCGATGGAATATGAGAAACGAGGGTATGTTTTTTTTTTTTTGGTAAGAAGTAACGAGGCTATGTTGATAATCGACAAGTTTAAAACAATGAAAGACACCTTTTAATGATTGTACTCTTTAGTTGGACAAAAAATGAAAGCTGATCAATAAATCTAGATATAGTTGATCGAGTATTTATGGCATGACATAGATGAACATGATTTTAAAAAATACCAGAAACACAATTCAATAGCTATCACGTGGAAATTAATTTTATCGGTTGTTTCATTGGCAGCCAGATATAATTTCATGTACCACGGCAAGGGATGTTTAACTGATAACTTCGTGGAAACCTCCATTTCTTGCTAAAAAAGCAACGGATTCCATCCTAGAGTTTCCTGGTCAACCTCTCTTCCGAGGTTGGTCTTTTCCCTAATAAAAACACGACCGTATCAAATGCTAGGACGACTTCTCTACTTGGAATTAAAGAACGACGACTTTGACTTCATCTGTCAGTGAGCAAAGTGTTGGGAGATTGTCGTGCTGAGAAGATCGCCGCCTCTCTCTCCTGGAGGTTTCCAGATCTCTCTCTCTCTCCTCCTCCAGAATTTTCTCTCTCCAGACAATTCCAAGCCGCAATTTACAGCCAATTTCCCTGTCCAGTCCAAAGAGAAGCCGCAACTGTTGACAAATGGGTCAACAAGTTTCAATAAAATAATAGGAAGAAGAGATATTTGGTGTGGGAAGTTGGTGAGTGTGTTGATAGTGGTGCGCATGGTCCTAGTTGGGCCATTTCATCTCCTATTTTTTAGGATTAATTAGTATAGTGTTGATTTTTAATTTTGGGACGAGAATCAACCCTATTGAACTTGGGGCCGAGGACCGGACTGATCTAATGAGTGCGATTTGATTTGGCACAACCGGACTAATCGATAATTTTTTTATTTCATTTTTTGTACTCCTTAAAATATCGATTGAAAACTAGACTAACACAATGGGTTGATCCGATTTCCAAGTTAACCCAAAACTAACAAATAATTTTTATTTCATTTTTTGTATTCTTTGAAGGGTAACCAAGGATTGTATTGACTCAATGAGTTCAATGATGAGCAAAATCAGCTAAGAAAGGTGAGCGATGACGGTCAAGTGGGGTGGCGTCAAACAAAATGAGTATCGAATGTCAAGTGGGAAGCAACAAGCCATGTGGAGCATCGGGAACGGCGGAGTGGCACGAATGACTCAAAGTGAGCGAGGTGAGTGTCAAGTGGCAAGCGGAGAAATTGTTTCTTTCAATTTTAGCAAATTAATTTCTAAAAGTGGGCGCGCATGGTAAAATTTCTGAAACAGAAATTGATTTCTGGCCAGAAATCAATTTCTCAATTTCTATTCCCGGACAAGTTTAAAGCGAAGAAACCCGTTTGATAACGATCAAAAATTTCTATTTCAAACAAACAGTTTGACAATGAAAAAAAATTTTATTTCTAGGAATAAAAATTGATTAGATAACAACATAGGAAATTCTCAAATATAAAATAATAGCCAAAATAATACTAAAATAATATAGAAAATCCTCAAATACAAAAAATAATCGAAATAATACTAATACATTAGAAAAGTTGAAAATACAATTTCATAATTTATATTACATGTCTTGTACTTACACGTTCCTATTACGTAATATTTTCTTTCGAAAAAATAAACAACGTGGCAAAAAAATTGAAATTCAATTGTAGTGAATATGTCGTTGTGTTTTTGCCAAAATTGATTTCACATTAATCAAATAAGTCTAATGATAGCCATGATTATAATAGTCTAATCTCCCAAAAAAATCCTAACTTCAAGTCTAATTCCAATTTCTTTCAAATTTTGTTAAAAATATCCTCACCGTGTTCAAAAAATCGTCACCAATTTTTTCAAAATTATCAACACTAGGATTATTTAAAAATTTATTATCAAAATCTATATTTTCATCAACGCTCTTACAAGAACAACATATTTATTATTAGATCTCTTTTTCTTTATAAAAGAAAAATCGGATGAAACCCTAATGATTTGACCCATTTTACCGCTTTAATATGAAGTTTATGATTAAAAATAGTTAGCCAAATAGAGTCGTTGGGTGATACCAAGGAAGAAGTAGATGAAGAAAGATCATTAGATATGAATATGACCAATTGACTATTACCATGCATAAAATCTCTTACGGCAACAAATGAAGCCTTGTTCATTCAATTCTCACAATCTAGCCCAATGGTTAAGATTTTCAATCAATATTGATTAGAATGATTATATTAAAAAATTATTAAAATATTTTGGACTAAATTAACTATTTCTATTTCTATTTCAATATTATTGATCTAAAATATTTTGGACTAAATTGAAAAGTTGAGAAAAAAATTTCTATTTCTATTTCTATTTAGAATCGAATTTAAAAATTTAGAACGATTTCTCTATTTGGAATAGAAATCTGTTTGAAATAGAGAAATCAAATTATCAAACGCCAGGGAGAAATTGAGAAACAGAAATTTTATCATCAAGAGGACAAATAAAACAAAAGAGAACGAATACTAGAGAATGATGCCATAAGGAGTCAAGAAATTTGTTTATACATTTTGGACAAGTGAGAACTCTCACAAAAACATTTTCCTCATTCGTAAATTATGACTATTAGCACTACAAAAGATATTAAAAATCTAAGTTATTAAAGAATAAAGTAAAATTACTTGAACTTCTCACTAAAGAGTTATTTAATGTTGTTAACTCTATTTAATTTAAGGTTTTTTCTATATAAAAAATTATAAATAATATATATATATATAGTCAATGTGGGTGCGGATTTGACCGACCTAGAACTCTTGACCAAGAACCAACCCACACAGTCTTTAGTTCAGGAATTCTAAGACTAAGGACCGACCTAGTCTCATTGGGAACCGAACCCGAACTAATAGGGTTGGGCCGGTTCGAGGTCATCGAGGTTGACCCCCGGACCGATGCTCACCCCTATGTGCTGATTTTGCCTTTTACAAATAGGGGCTCTTGCCCCTTGAGTGTGCATGTGGGAAGTGGTGTGGAGTGCATGTGTGAGGTGTAAGTGTAGAGAGATAACGAGTGAGTGTGCATGTGCAGGGTCTTGAGAGTGTGTTGCGTGAATTGTGCTATGTATGCATGTGAGTGTGAGAGGAATTGTGTAGAATTGTCTCGAGTATTGTATGTGGTATGAGAAAAAAATTGTAATAGTGAAAGTCATATTTTGTGAGTTATAATTGTATCACGTTTCAACAAGATTCAACATGTCAAGCCTAGTGCAAACTCGTTTGGTATGAAGACCATTTACTCTTCTTTATGTGCATTTAGGATTTTAATTTCTATGAACCTTCCTTGGTTGGGGCTGTTACACGAAAAGGACCTTATCCACGGGTATTTAGAGAGGAAGTCTGTGTTCGAACTATTCTATATCGCTAGGTGTGTCACCACCATTAGGGGTGAGCATCGATCTAGGGTTGACTGGACCGACCTCTGAATCGGCCTAACCTTGTCGGTTCTAGTCCGATTTCTAAGAGACTGGCCGGGCCTTAATCCTAAAATTCACGGACCAACACACTTGTGAGGTTGGTCCTTGTCTAAAAGTTCGGCCGGTTCAACACGGACCAACTTGACTATATATATAATATAATTTTTTAATATAATGAAAACCTTAAAATCAATGGTGTCAATAGCATTAAATAGCTATTTTAGTGAGGATTTTAAGTAATTTTACATTGTTCTTTAATAACTTAGGTTTTTAATATCTTTTACGGCATCTATAGTCATAATTTACGAAGGAGGAAAATGTTTTTTTGTAAAGGAGTCCTCCGCGTCCAAAATGCATCTTATGGCATCATCCTTTAGTACTCGTTCTCTTTTGTTTTATTTGTTCTCTTAGTCTTCAATTTAAAATCGAAAAAAAAAATAACTTCTCCGCTTGTCACTTGACACTCGCCTCGCTTGCTTTGGGTCACCGTGCCGCTCATCCTTTGCCGATGCTCGCTTGGCTTGTTGCTCTTTGCTCGACATTCGCGCTCATCCCACTTGACCCTCACTACTTGCCTTTTTTAGCTAACCTTGCTCATCATCAAACTCATTGGGTCGGTATGGTCATCGGTTGCCCTTTCAAGGAGTACAAAAAATGAAATAAAAAAATTATTGGTTAGTTTTGGATTGACCATGAAATCAAACCGAACCCATTGGGTCGCTTTAGTTCTCGATTGTTTTTTTAAGCAATACAAAATATAAAATATAAAATTATTAGTTGGTCCGGGTTGACCTTGGAATCGGACCGAACCCATGGGTCGGTCGGTCCTTAATTCCAAGCTCAACGGGTCGCCGTTATCGGTCCCAAAAATTGATGACTAGCATTGTGCAAGTTGATCCTAGGGTTAGGGGTGGGTGGCCCAATTTGGACCATGCTCACCCCTAATCGCCATTATTGGGCTGCCAAATTGTTTTAAAATTTTGTTTAGGCTAAAAGAAACAAAAAAATAAAAAAGAAAAGAAAAAAGATCAGAGGTCAATCCTAAGAAGCATAGACCATTTCCTGATTTTGTCATAAAAAATCGACACCAACGTCATCCTAAGACATATTTCTAGTCCGTTAAAATAAAAAAAAAGGGGGAAAAAAGGTTCGTATATAGGTGTATCTTATCCTTTGCTTGCCTTGGCGGACATCATGAGGCAATCGTTACTAAGCTAAAATGTATTGTATGTCTCTGGCATTCCTAGGCAAGAAATTCGGAGAGGTATATACGAATAATGATGTGGGAATATTCGAGGACTGTTGGGAATAACGGATCCCGAAAATGGATTCGACATAGAATCGAACCCCTAAATCAATGCGGAAAAACAACTCAGGATCAATCCTAAAGACACCACGGATTCGAGCGTCTCTTTTAAGCCACAAATTAAACATCGACGCCGATAGAGGAAGAGAAACTTGGTCCCGTTCAATGCGGTGAAGCAAATTGGCCTTCGCCTTCACTGTTTTCCTTTTTGGGAGAGTGAGAGAGAGAGAGCGTGAGAAGGAAAAGACGTACGTTTGCTTTCTGTTTTTATTCAATGATGCGTTCTCTCTTTTCTCTCCTCCCTTTATATGTCCCCCATCCATGGGCCGTATTCCCGTGGGCGGGCTTTTTTAGGCCCAACTTGGGCGGACGGGCCTTAAGCCCATCTCATATAAAACCATCATCTCCCACTCGCACATGGGCCGAACATGATTCTCTTTTACCTCTGAACATTCATACGGTGAATAATCCGTGTGACCAAGATACTTTGAGAGCTCGTTCTATACATCTCATAGGAATATATAGTAGCTCATAATGGGCGTCACACTCGAGTAGATTTAGTATGCAATACCTAGATCGATTGATCACATTTATATCTATCTTGATCTCTTTTAAACAATGACATATAAATATTGTATTCACAATTATAATTATCACAAAGACAATCATAATTGGTCGACCGGTAAATACAAAACTATAATGTGATTATTTACCTTTCACCAAAAAAAAAAAAAAACTATAATGTGATTCTCCAAAATCGATCTTCCTCTTCCCTCCAAACTCTCAATTTCAGTTCAGCCTGCTTTTTTAGAAATGCCCCATTAGATCGAATCATCTCATGACCATTGGCAACACTCTAAGATAGCAAACACTAAATAGAAACCTTGAGAATAAGTAAGAGTCATGAGGGGACTAAAAATTGAGGAACTCTTTTCCTCAAGAGTTTCACACGTCATAAAAGTTGAGATCAAACTTTTTGCCACTCTTATTGGTCGTCTCATGCATACGTATATGAAATACGTATTGCGGTATTAACTCCTTTCCCATGGAGCATATGTCTACACTTTTCAATACCGTACATGATAGTTCAGGACATACTCAATGTCTAACTTGAGTTCACATATCTACTCATTTACAAAATTCATCAGAACTCACATCTGGTATCTTAGACAGATAAAGTAAAATATGTGGGTTACTTTACTTTCGGACATCTTTAGTATTATGTCATCATCTTAACACTCAGTTAAGGCAACATACGTATTTTAAGCTTGAGCTCTTGATTATCACCTAGATAATAAGCTTAAAAACAGTCTCATCTCTATTTATCACACAATTAACGGGCGATTACCCGTGTGAGTGGGCTAATTTTATATCTCATCGACATACTTCTCAACTTAAAGTAATGCACTTTGAGCATTAAGATGCATAAAGATCATACAAAGATTCATAGGCATTAATAATGAAACAACACTAGTTCATAAATGTGAACAACTCGGGAAATTACAATTCAAAAGACATCGACTCTACACAATCCTAGAGATTTTACATGACCACAAAACACATCTCTAGGTATTGGCTTTGTCATAGGATCTGCTACCATTCTATGCGTAGATATGTACTGCAAGTTCACATCCTTTCGTGCAACCATATTCTTGACAAAGTTATACTTGGTATCTATATGTTTGGTCTTGCCATGATATTTTGGATATTTGGTGTACGCTATAGCTGCTTGGCTATCACAGTTAACCAACAATGGATTTGCAGCTTTCTCAATAACACCTAAATGATCCAAAAATCTCTTAAGCCAAACTCCTTCTTGTACCGCACGATAATGCCATGAACTCAGCTTCCATCGTGGATAAGGCTATACACGTTTGCTTCTTACTACTCCATGATATGGCGCCATTGTTCAATAAGAAAGCAAATCCAGGTAGATTTTCTTTCATCTAAATCTCCTCCCCAATCGAAGATCGAATAGTCTTCAAGTCGCGGATCCTTTCCTTGGTAATTCAACTTGAAATCAGCGGTTCCTTCGATACCTCGGTATTCTCTTAACGGCTTTCCAATGTCTTGGACACTGGATTGGATTGGTATTTACTCACCATTCCAACTGCAAAACATATGTCGGGTCTTGTACACATCATAAGCGTACATCAAGCTCCCAAAACACTAGGATAAGGAACATGTTTTATTTGTTCCTTCTCTTGTGGAGTCCCCGACCGCCTATGGCTCAATCCTTCACCTTTTGCAATAGGAGTGTCTATGGGTTTACGCTTTTGCATACGAAATCATTCAATAACCTTATTTATATATGTTTCTTGCGAAAGAAACAACGATTTCTTCGAACGATCTCTTGAAATCTTAACTCCAAGAATGTATGCAGCCTCACCCATATCCTTCATCTCAAAGTTGGAAGACAACCAACTCTTGACGGTATTAACAAACTCCATATTGTTTTTCGGCAATTAGTATATCATCAACATATAATGATATGATCACAAATTGATCATTGGATCTTTTGATATATACACAATGATCCTCATCAATCATTGTAAAATCATATCTCATTATGGCATTATGAAAACGTATATACCATTGTCTCGAAGACTGCAAGAAGGCCATATATCGACCTCAAAAGTCGACATACATTTTCTTCTTGACCTTTCACTATGAAACCAGCGGGTTGTTCCATGTATATTTCTTCCTCTAATTCTCCATTGAGGAAAGCAGTCTTTACATCCATCTAATGTAACTCAAGATCCATACTAGCTACTATTGCTAGAATAATGCAAATCGAGGTGAATCTCACTACGGGGAGAAAATGTATCTTCATAATTCAATTCTTTCCCGTTGATTATATCCCTTCGCCACAAGGCGAGTCTTATGCCTTTCTATCGAGCTATCAGCCTTTCGCTTTATTTTGAGAATCCACTTGTTCCCAATAGCTCAAGCGTCCTTTTGGAAGATCAACCAGTTCTCGAGACTTGGTTTGATTTCATTGACTCCATTTCCTCTCCCATTGCATGAATCCATTTTTCTTTACTAGGGCAATTAAGAGCCTCATTGATATTTCTTGGCTCATCCTCATCTTGTGGAGCAACCATAAAGTTTCCTCTTCAATGTCAAAACGTCGATGATGAATACTTTGGCGACTTGTTCGCCGTATGGGAGATTGTACATTTTGCACATCATTTCCCATTATGCTCCCATTTGGATAAACTCCACTAATATCATTATCTTGATCCAAGGTTTCAAATAGGGAGTGATCTTTCCCTATTTCGCCCTTCTTAGGAAACTCATCATCTAAGAATGTGACATCTCGTGATTCAAATTTAGTTATACTCCCACTTTCCTGCTCACCTATGAACACATACCCTTCCGAGTGTTCGGAGTATCTTATGAAAATACTCTTCTTTCCTCTGGGACCCAATTTCCCAAACTTGTGAGAGGACTCATGTGTATAGGCAGCACAACCCCATGGCTTAAGAAAACTTAAGTCCGGTTTTCTACTTGTCCATAACTCATATGGAGTGGAAGTAACGATTTGGAAAGCATCCGGTTAAGTATATAGGCGCGATTAACAATGCATCACTCCAAAAGTGATAGGTAAGTTAGCATGTGCCATCATGGACCTAACCATTTCTAGTAAGGTTCTGTTTCTTCTCTCCAACACCATTTTGTTGAGGAGTATATGGAATAAACAACTGTCTTTCTATTCCTTTTTCATCACACAATTTTCTGAACTCATCGATAAATATTCTCGACCTCGATCGGATCTCAATGCTTTATTTTCTTGTCTAATTGATTTTCTACCGTGTTCATAAACCTTTTGAAACAACTTATTGATTCAGATTTATGAGAAATCAAATAGACATATCCGAATCGAGTATAATCATCTATAAAAGTGATGAAATAAACAGCCCCATGCCTTCCTCTCACATTCATTGGACCACGTACATCAAAATGGATTAAATGCAGAGGAAATTAAGCTCTTTACCTTTTCCAAACGGTTTCCGTGTCGTTTTCCCTTCTAGGCAATGCTTACATATAGATAAATCGACTTTTTCAATGTTGCCCAACAAGCCCTCTTTGGCTAGTCTATTTATACGCTGTTGGCCAATGTGACCAAGTCTAGTATGCCACACATTCACATCATTATCATATGAATTAGGAAACGTGAGAAGGGAATAACAAACATTTGCATTAACATAATCAATATCTAATACAATGAGACCATCCATGAAATAACCACAACCATAGTAATTTGTATCTAAAAACAAATCCACACCTCTATTATAGAAGTGCATATTAAAACCTAATTTAACCAACACTAAAATAGACACTAAATTCCGACGAATTTCCGGAGTATACAACACATCATGTAGGAACAAGGTGCGTCCACCACGCATATTCAGTTGGCATGTGCCAATTCCTTTCACTTCAGCTCGGAGTTGTTTCCCACATAGATCCACTTAGTTCCGAAGTAGGTACTTGTCGGAATTTCACGAAGGATCCTCTATCCTTCACTACATGGTCCGTTGCTCCTGAATCCACAAGTCCACAAAGGATTAGACTTAGTTAAGAACACATAACTTGACACAAAAGCAAAGTTCTGAAAAGTACAAGGGGTGCATACCTTCTTTGGCTCACGGCAATCGCGAGCATAGTGACCCTTCTAGTCACAGTTATAGCATTTCACCCTTACAAGCTTCTTCATGCGAGACGCTTTCCTCTTTCATGTTGGTTAAACTTGGGTTTCTTCCCCGAAGGACCCGCTTCTTCCTTGCCTTTCCCTTTATCAAACCAATTAGGGCGCTTGCGCTTGAGCTCAAGCTCCATTTGAGCTAGAACTAGTATGATAGAGTTCAGCATCCGGCTTAGCCGCCAAGAGGCGGTCCTCTTCCAGCTCAAGATGACGCATTGCATCCCCGAAAGTTTTGATATTATCATTATGGGTTAGGTGCACCTTCATATGCTCCCAACTCTAAGGCAATGAACGAATCACTGCTTGCACTTGCTGCTCATCTGTCAGGACATGGCCAGCATCTTTCAACTCATTTATCATGTTTGACATCTTTCTAAGATGTTGCTTCATGGTCTGACCATGAGGCTTCTTATAAGAGTCAAAGCTGATAGTGAGCTGACTCAGTCTGGTCACCGAAGTATGACCAAATCTTGCCACCAATGCTTCCCACATTTCTTTAGCATTGTCAAAACGCCTAAACTCTCGCATGACGTCATTGTTCATGCTGCTCAGCAACGTAATTAGAGCAAGAGAGTTCTTTCTTTTCCATGCAGCAAAAGCTTCCTTATCTCTTATGTGATGTGCAGTGTTTTCTTCTTTAGGTTCTACCATGGTCGTTAAGAGCCTCAAGTGCTTCTTGCTCTTCCAAAGACATATTGGATTTTCATTTGCCAAATTTCATAGTTGTCGCCATTGAGCTTTTCACCTTTGTTCAGCTCGGCAACTATGCTCTTTGTGGCTAAAGCCATTGATCTGAACACATCGACAAATATGCACGAATTATTAATGTCTATCATTTATGCATCCCTTTTTACATAGACCTATTATATTAATGAATAATTTCAAGTAAGGCTTCGTAATCAAAAAGTCACTACGTTTCCAATCATCTTCCAAAATTCCTAACTTAGAACTATCATTAATATGATTATCTCATGCAAAATCAATTTTATGAAGCTACCAAAACTTCTAAAAACTACCCACAGCTAATTACCCACGGCAACCAGCAATAACAGAAAGCAACAGATAATTGATATCCAATAAAACAATAATGCTTTCAACTAATATAACCAATATATAGGTTGCTATATCAACAACAATTAGGTAGTAAACAATACGTAAGATGTCCACCAAGCACACTTAACTAAATCAACCAATACAACTAACACCAAGTCAGTACACGAACTGGGAAAGATCCTCTTTTATTCAATTTCTTGATCTTTTCCCTTGTAACAATACAATAATATTCATTTAAAAAATCCATCACAATTTTCTTATATGAAGTAGCTCCGTTGACATCCCATATGTGATTCAACACATCTTGCCATTCGGTGGAATAGTGTTTATGAAAAATCTCACCATCTCTAACCGTGGCATAGACGATCATTCCATATGACCTTTTGAATTTTCCCATTGACTTCAAGGACATGATCAATTAAGTCACCACTCTCCCATCGATAATCAGTTAACTCAGCTATCCACTTAGACAGCCTTTTCTTTTGTTCATCGGTAAATGCACGAATAGGTGTGCGCAACCTCGGGGATGCATTGTTCCCGCAACAAATGCAGAACAAATAAGGGATTACATATAATCCACATAGACTTAATTGAAAAAGAAACACATTCTTTTCCCTTTTTTTTTTTGGGTCAACAACAACGTCAACGGCCGAGGGTCAACGGTCAACGGTCGGGTTGTCGGTGGTCGGACCGGTCGGACCGGGTGGACCGGTCGGACCCGGCGGACTAACCGAACGCACGTGCCGCGCGTGCGTGCTAGGCGTCCACAGTCGGGTCGGGTTAGGTCACTTGAGTGCCCGCCCGGCCAACCGTCGTCGCCGATGAGGTCATCGCGTGGACGCCGCACGCGCGTTCGCTGACCGTGCGTGCCGGTTCGCCGCCGGCGGCGCGCACGTGCCGGTTCGTCAACCGGCGCGTGTGGCGCACGTTCGGCCGATGCCGCTTTGGGCGCGTCGCGCCCACGCGCAGCGGCTTTTGGCCGCGCGTGTGGCGCGTGCGGCGTCGCCCGGCGGCGCACGACTTGTCGTTGGACTCGTCTCGACGACCTCTTTCTCCCCATGTCATCAGAATTCGATTTCGACTTACGAAAACTCGGAAAAACGGCCGAACAGTCAGCTCGGGTGTCGGGATTTCTCTCCCGATCCGTACGGCCAAATCACTTTTGTGAAAAATTAATCAAAAAACGTCAAACAAGTTGGGAAAATGCGAACTAGGGCTCGATACCAATGTTGGGAATAACGGATCTCTGAAAAGTGGATTCGACACCGAATCGAACCTCTAAATAAATGCGAAGACGAGCCCTAAAAACAACACGTATCACCGATCCTAAAGCACACCACTGATTCAAGCGTACCTTTTAAACCACAGATTAAACACCGACGCCGATAGAGGAAGAGAAACTTGGTCCTGTTCAATCCAGTGAAGCAAATTGGCCTTCGTGCTTCACTGTTTTCCTTTTTGGGAGAGTAAGCGAGAGAGAGAGAGTGTTAGAAGGAAAAGACGTACGTTTGCTTTCTGTTTTCTTCAACTGGTACGTTCTCTCTCTTTCTCTCCTCCTTTTTATATGTCCCCCCATCCACGGGCCGTATTCCCGTGGGCCGGGCTTTTTGGGCCCAACTTGGGCGGACCGGTCTTAAGCCCATCTCATATAAAACCATCAGAGACAAAATGTCAAATGCCATTGGAAGGAAAAAAAGACAGAGAGAGAGACATAATAACATACTTCTTGTCGAAGCAAAGGCCGTGCTACATGTTACTGGATCCGTTATCATAGTTTTCCAATTCCAAGAGCCTTTTTACTTTGACTCTCGACGCACGTCTATACCACGTCACTTCTTATATAATTAATGAAGTAATAAGCAACAAATGATACCTTTATCGCGTTGCCCAAATGAAATCTTACCTCTTAATTTAGGTGTTTTTAGAGGAAAGTAAATAATTGTTTGCACATATTTGAGAGGATACTTTTTGGCCGCATGGATACTAGAATTTTATCATGACCTATGTTTGAATGAACTGTTTGTGGGCATTAAGTAGTAATATAAGATAAGAGCATTTCATTGTATTATCATTTTTAAAATAAGACTAAGTGATATTCACATTAATTAGTTTTCTATGCAAGACCAAATCTACTTGCCCACTCCAATAAGATCAGGTAACTATCGACGACGCTCGAGAGTTAAATATGGAGGAGATGGGAGTGGATTGACGAATAGTAGCTGTAAAGTGATATTCCCTAAGTCAAGAACATAGAGGTAGAAATTCAAGTGGAAAGAAGGGAGAGAAAGTCTAGCACATAAAGGGCAGCGAAAGATTCATATTTTAATGTCGAAAAGCGTAAGCGATGTAATAAAGATATTAATTCACGCATTCTCCGACGCAGGTAACATTCACAGTATAAATAATCAATAATATTCGGGGAAGATTTTCCTATGGTATCCGTCGCTATCCTACACATGGGGTAAAGCGAAAGGACCAAAGATGGAGGGATACCGACAAATCTGATCCTTGTACCAAGTCTATTTTTCATTTTGGTGTTTTGGGCATGGCCTATTGCCATCTCAACAAGGACAGCTCCCCTAACTTATTTAACTATGTCGCATGGAAAATGAGTCATCGGCGACAAAATAGTGACGTTCACTTATTTTTCTTTATTCAGAAGCACAAAAGCAAAAATTCAATTACTTGAAAGCTTTGTCTGAAATAATTTACTCTATCTCTAATTTATTTTTTTATTTTAATTTTTATTTTATCTGAGAGTGGAAATATAGCTTGCTCATGTTTCCTATTGGACCATCAAGGGTTAACATCTCACTCACCCAAAGAGATATCGTTCTATCTAATACCTTTTGCTTCTTAGGTAATATCAAATCCAATTCCTTCATTTATTACGTA
Source organism: Eucalyptus cladocalyx (assembly GCA_017140615.1). Taxonomy (NCBI): domain Eukaryota; kingdom Viridiplantae; phylum Streptophyta; class Magnoliopsida; order Myrtales; family Myrtaceae; genus Eucalyptus; species Eucalyptus cladocalyx. The sequence goes on from CM029520.1 coordinate 2,384,351, forward strand.
CTTTTTTAGGAAAAGTATTAAAAAATTCTTAAACCTATTGCATCAATATCAATTCAGTCATAAATCTTTCAATTAAATCAATTTGGTCCAAAATCCTTTCACATTAGTATCAATTTAGTCAATCTAGCAATTTAGGCAAAAAATTGGTGATGTGGATGCCAATGATTTTATGTGACATCACTGGCATTGACTTGAACATTTTAAAATGATTATTTTACTAATTTTTGCATTTTTTTCCTTTTTCTTTTCTTTTTTTCCCCTTGCTTTGGATTGTGGTTGGCACAAGCCATTAACAACAACTGGCCACAAGTAGGGGTTGGCAAGGTGTCGTGGCCCTTCGCTAGACTCGGTGAGGGTTGAGCCATTGCTAGAGGTCGCAAGGGCGATCCTCGCCAGATCCGGCAAGTGTCGAGCCTGAGCCCTTACCAAACTTGGCAAGCCCAAGCCACAAGGGCCTTGCCCTCGTCAGATTCGACAAGGGCCATAACACCCTAGCTGACCCCCACCTGTGGGCGATCGTCAACCATGGCCAGTACCAGCCATAGTCTAAAGAAAGTTAAAAAAAAAAAAAATACTAAAAAATCAAATAATAATAATAAATTATTTTAAAATGTTCATGTTAGTGCCAATGATGTCATGTAAGATCATCGGCATCCACGTTACTGATTTCTAGCCTACATTGACTGGATGGACTAGATTGATACCAATGGAAAAAATGTTTATAATTAAATTAGTTCAATTAAAAGGTTTATGATTGAATTTGTATCAATATGATAGATTTATGACTTTTTTTGGTACTTTTTCCTACCTTTATTTGTACAGACATATTAATTACAAAGTACACTTCCCTTTAGTGTCTTTCATGAGCGTCACTCGGACTTCTTCCTTTTTTTCTTTTTTTCTTTTTTTGGGTCGGTACTCCGACTTCTTACTTACATGATCTTTATCTATACAAACATATTAATTACAAAGTACAATCCCCTCTAGTGTCTTTCATGAGCGTCACCTGGACTTCTAGCTTGCATGATGTTGATCATTTTCCTTAAAATGAGAACTTTTCTTACGCTCTACGTTATGTCCTAGGTGCTTGTCTCATTTTGTACCATTGTTTTAATGAGTCTTATTGTTTGCAAAATTAGCAATGTAACTCTTCCTATTAAGTATTCCTTCTGATTTCTATTATAATATTTTCTCGATATTACAATAATGTTTTTCATTACAGCGAAAATTAGAAATTTTATAACTATTATCAACTTTGTATATATTACTTTAATGTATAATTTAAACTAAGAATTTTGATACGGTTTTATACAAATTGAAAAAAGAAAAATCCCACCTTCGTGCAACGCATGTCACGGTTAGCGAAAGTCACAACATATCAAAATGTCATAGTAAAGAGGCCATACTAGCATGTTGGAAAATATGCTGCATAATCAGCCAATTAATTCCATGCGAATTATTCTTGCAAGTTAATTGAATTTAGTAGGACTAAATAGTAAACATGGCATTACCACCACCTGCGGTGCGGTGGCCCAGTTGGATAAGGCCCCCGTAATCCTTTGCGAGAAGGAGAGGAGTTTGAATCTCGCTGGCTGCACGGGATCTTAAGTGTGACGTCGGGGTGGTGGATCCTCCGCTAGCGTTGCCCCAGGGTTTGCCCACCGACTATCGGCTTACGGGGTTCCCAAGGTCATCAAAAAAAAAAAAAAAGTAAACATGGCATTGGGTTGCTTGCTGCTATATATGTGAATCTGATTCTGCATATAGTTAACCAATCGTATCTCACTGTCCATGTCCTTAATGCGGAAGAAAATGTATTCATAAGAACAATAAAAGGTACATGCGGGAAGAACTCTCGAGAAGATGACTCAATAAGATGTAACAAAAATTATGTGTATACATATACACAAACGAGCTGGTCCCCGCTGATGACTACCACGCATGATCTGGTAAGTCTATTTACTTAGAGATCAAGTACCCATCCACATGTATATCATTCACTTTCCAAGTATTCGGAACTCTAGGTTTGTCGACAAGAAGCTCCAATCGATTGCAGCACTGTCCACACGTCTGACCGGAGATCCGGCCGATTCCTTCTGTGAATCTCGCAGCACCTCAAAGCCAAATGAGCCAACTCCTTGGCCAGCGTATAGGCCACTCGCCAGCCAAAGGATCCAAAATGGCCTTTAAAGTGTAGAAAATTCATACCAAATTTTGAAGAGTTCTTACTCTTATTTTGAAGAATATGATGCTTTTGAAGTTATATAGAAGACTTTTGTCAAAGTCTATTCATTCTAGATGATTTCCCACTCCGATGCAATCCATACTGAAACCGTGTCCAGAACGAGGATGAAATCATATTCAGATTTATCAATTTTGTGACAAGGATTCAGAATGAAATTATTAGAAATTTATTCCACAACATCTAACTCTCTAGCGAATGTCTCACTTTCCTTCCATAAATGCATTGATGGAATTAACAACAAATTGTTGAAATCAATTTTGAAGACAAGTTTTTTTTTTTTTTTTTTTTTGGGAAGCATATACTTATAGAAATCTAGATTTTTGATTGTATGGGTGACCAAAATCAATAGATTTCTCATCTCAGTCTTCCAACGGCTGTAAGATCTTCTTAGTCAATTGTGTCCAATAGATTGATTGGAAGAAATTCCCCCAAAAAATGTCAACGGCTAGTGAAGTGTGGATGAGTGTTTGAGGACGTCATTCAGTTTATTTGAAGAGTGGACGTGAAAATTGAATTTTAAAATCTAAAGTCTTTCCAACTTCTTATTCCTCATCGGCAGTCCTTATAAATTGTATTCAAGAAAAAAATTCACAAAAAAAAAAAGTGACTTAGTGAGTGAGAAGGGATCTTCCATCGAGTGTTTGCACTCATAAATTATACTTCTCTATTGATGCCATAGTAAATTCCAACCAAAAGGCTGTCGGTGTGGGAGATTGGACATAGACTTGATTTAAGTCGAACAACTATAAATTTTGTGTGTAATCTTCTCTTCCTTTAATTATTTTTATTTAAATTTGTTGCATTTCTATATGTTTTGCAAAAATCAGTTCTATCTTTTATTTGATTTTGAACATTCATCAAAAGTCTGGTGGCTTGTTTGTCAAACTCTCTGATCGTTACTTAGACTTTTTCGAAATTTATTTTATTCCTCATTTATTTATCAAAATTTCTTTTAAATACCTATTCACTTTCTCTAGGTGTTCGTACTAGCATTGTTAATTGGTATCAGAGTCTTGTGCTCATCTGTTGAAGTGTTTTTACTTCTGAACTAACAATATTCTATGGCTAGTATTTTAGTACCAATACTTGTGGAAGGGCAGAATAACACTAGACCACCTTATTTTGATGGAAAATAATATAGAGTATAAAAGAATAAAATAAAGGCATTTATGAGATTTAGAGATCCTTTGGAATGAGATGTTATGGAAAAAGGGATCAACGTCGCAAAACCCTGAAAGGGAAATTTATTGTTTTCACATATCGATTGTATCCATGAATTATATCCATGAGAGCTTGGCAAGTTCTCATTTTTACTATTAACAAAAAATCGTACAACAAGAGAAGATACCGAATGATGGTGCGTAATATCCAAAGACAAAGACGCCAAAACGTTGACTCACCCATGAGGATTGTTTGTGAAGGAACTAGAACATAAATGATACAGATCTTGACGTTGCCTCCCGATTGATACTTCGTCCAAACAAGCTTCGCTATGCCCTCTTTGACATCCTTCCCCGCTGCGACATAAATCTTGTCTTCGAAAACCGGCGTCGCCAGTTCAGGTGCGAACCTGGAAAAGCCAGGCATGGTTGTCGGGACTCCAAACTCGGGAAGTGTAATTATGCGATCAACCACAGTACGTACTAAGTACGAGGACGAGGACGGCTCTCAACAAAAAATGAAAGTGAAGAAACTATGGAGCGTCTATAATGGAGATAGATAGCGAGTGAGAGCAGACGAGAGAGAGAGAGAAACGGAAGGCGAGGCCATATGGTGTGATCTGCGGCTCCATCCATCAATCAATCGAAAAATCTTATGGGATCCATTTATTTATTTTTCTCGAAGGAGAGAAGCATTATAAAAAGCTTCAAAACCAAAATAATAATAATAATAATAATAATAATAATAATAATAATAATAATAATAATAATACAATTCTACGTTGGTGACACCAATCATTGAAATCGATCGACGTGATATGAGAGACCGTTTGTCTGATATCTCATCTAGCTTTAGACATCAATTTCCTCAATTGAATCGACGATTTTGGCCTCATCTTCTTGGCTTTCTGCTTCTGTGTAGCACTCAAGTTGCAAGAACTCGACAAAAAAAGTCAGAAAGATTTATAGCTTCGTGATCGAAATTTCTAATCAGAATATTGTAAGTTTTGCATAATAATGAAAATTTATAGCCAAATCGATGCATGGACATTTGTATCTTGTATGGTTCTACATACTTTGTGAGCTGCAAAATCTAAACTAATACTATTTCAAATCAAAAAGATCAATTTCGCGATATCATGTTATCATACAAAATTACAAATCGCATGCATGGTAATTTACGTCTACCTTTTTATAGTTATTTTCTCCATAGAACACCATTTCATAGTAGATTTCCCTGCACTTAATCTACTATTTACTGCCATCTTTAGGGGAATGTTCATGAGGCATATTACTCGAGAGCACGTGTGTGATGCGCATGCGACATCACGTGTACTTGAGTCGGATCGTCTGTCATTATAATGCAGAAGCATCATATCATGGAAATAAAACTCTCTCTAGTCGAAGCTCGATTTGGATTGAAGGCCAAGCTTGGAGCCCAAGTTTGAAGTTTCTATCTCGACTTTCGACGATATGAAGTGTGATTATTACTTGCCCATAAAAGGGAAAGCTAGGAACCCTTCTATTGACTCCAAGCTGAATTTCTTCCCCTTTTCCGTTGACCCGACTATCCCAAAGATGTAATAGATTCAATATAGCCTTCTTTTAAATGACAACATTGAACATTTACATATTATTTAGAGGCTAAATTGAATATGAATCAAAGTTTTGAAATTATATTGAACAAATTTAAAGTTCGGATATGACATTATATAGTGAGGTAAAGTTAAGGTATTTTGCCACCAAGGTTCATACGAGTGGCTACCAACTGTCCATCGTTGTATTTCAACAATTGGACACTTGACATTTCCTTATTTTATCGTCATTCACTAGGCATTTGCCCCTATGTCCTTCAATGGGTAAGTATGTATTAAATATTACCCATATGTTTATGCACATGAATGTAGCTCATTTCTGTTGAAATGTTATATTCTCTCTCATGACAAGCACATGACAATTGGGTCAATTATGAGTATCAATAGGCGCTGAACCAAATGCACCCTACATTAAGCAAATTAAAAATTTGAGAATAAAATTTCAAAAATCATTTATATTATTTATCTCGTTTTTCTCCAATGCCTTTGTCGTTTGTTTGTCATCAAAACCGTCTACGAAGTGGGCCCACGTCGCAGTTGCAGATCCCACCATGAACAAGATAACGGTCTTGGTCGCTCCGTACGTCCACAGAGTCATGTGGGGGATCAGCCGGCGAGGGAACATTCCACCGCCTCGGGCTTTTCATTCAAACGGCGTTGGCATGCATTGAAAGATCCAACCTGTTTCTGCGTGACTTGTCCGTGTAAAATCTCCTTTTCGCCGAATCGAACCAATCATGAAAAGAAAACAGCGGATTTCCCATGATTTCCATACAAAAAGCATGTGTTTAATACCTTCTTTCGCGACAATACCTTCTTTCGTGATCATCATTGATTTTCTCTATATATTCTTCCTATTAGCAAACATAGTCTTAATGTAAAAGGCCAAGGAGCTTCTTGAAGCAAGGGAAGGATTTAAGGCGAGGCTTCACTTAAGGCTATATAAGGGATGAACATGATTCTAGTAAAACTTGGAACAGAGGAATCAAATCAGTGGGAACATATTTGCTTCCAAGATGCAAGGTATGTTTTAAATTTCAAAAATTTAAGAACTTATTTCGATATGTAGGTTTCGCACTCTAGGTAGATAGAACTTAAAACCTAAAAGAAGTTTTTGTGTTTTTCTTTGTGTGATCATGCGGTATTCCATGACATTCAATGAAGAGTGTAAAATTTAAAATCACTAGTCTGAGTATCCATTTTTTTATTAAGACTTTTATTTTGTAAATGTTTAATATTTTTTGTGGGTCTAAATATAAATCATGATCAACAAATTATAACAAGAAGTGGTAATCATTAAAAGTGATTATTCAATGCATTTGTACAATAAATAATACAAAAGAAACATGGATAAAACCAATAACCGATCCTAGAACCTGTGACAAGTTAGATTTTAGGTTATAAGGTATACGGAGATGTTCTAAATATCAAAATATAAAAAATCTGTTCCAGCATATAGGTTCTAGGTTCAAGATAGAACCTATACAAATCCTCAAACCACCCACCCTTAGACTATACTATTGCCAGTGCTACTAATTAAGAAAGCTTTAGCAAAATCCATGAAAGATAAATTATAGGTTGAAATGGTGGATTGCCCTTTAATCCAACTTGAAAAGATCTCCTATTTTCAATAATAGTATTTTACCTCCCACAATCAATAATAACTTCCAAGCCCCCTATTTCAATTGGTCATCCTTTCAAGCCAAGTCAATTACATTCACTATGGAATAAGACCACTAATCGGACCAAAAATTGTTAAAGGAAGGATGTTTCGTCTAATGGAATATGAGCAACAAAGCTATACTGATAATTGATAAGCTCGGAAACCTGTGCAACCCTGAATTTATGATTGTTGGCCAAAAATGAAAGCCAATCGATAGATCTAGAAATAACTGTTCAAACATGACTTACCAGTTATCAAGTACAAATTAAGTTCATGGATTGTTTCATTGGCACCTCACTTTCAAAACGTTGTAGTTAATGTCGTGAATTTTGAGTTCAAGAGACAATATTTTCATGTACCATGGCAGGAAATGTACAATTAATAACTTCGTCGAAACCTCCATTTCCAACTAAGAAGTACGGCTTTTGTCCTAGGGTTTTCCTTGTGAATAAAAGATAAGATCATTGGATTTTTTTCTCTCTTTTGTGGTTGGTTTTATCCTAATAAAAACACGACAGAATTAAATGCTAAGACCACTTCTCTACTTGGAAACCAAAGAACGATGACTTTGACTTGATTTGTCATTTAGCAATGTGTCCGCAGATTATCCAGCTTAGTAAAGACCTTATCCTTTGCCGGCCTTTGGAGACCTCCTGAGAGAGTGAGTACTACTAAGCTAAAATGCATTTTACATCTACGAGATTCCTGCGCAAGGAAATCTGGAGAGGTATATACGAATAATCGTGTGGGAATATTCGAGACCAAAAGTGAAACGCTATTGGACGAACGAAAAAATTATGCTATACTTCTATTCGGACACATGCAGCTTATGCCAATCTAATACCGGCTATGTACTATAGTCTATGGAAGTATGCTAGATACTTCACCATAGTTTTCCAGTTCCATAAGCTTTTTCACTTTCCCTCCCTACACAGGCCTATATGGCATCACTTTTGATCTAGTTAATGAGGTATCAAGAAACTGATGATATTTTCGTTATCTTGTCCAATTATCTTTTACCCTTAAATATTGGTGTTTTAGGCATTGGAAACCTTTTTGTGTTGCATGAACGGTAGAATTTCGTCTGGGTATCAAGTAATATGAGATTAGAGCATTTAATCATGTTTTCATTTTTGACACAAGATTAGGTAGTTCAAATCTACTTGCCCGCTTTGATAAAAAAAAAAAAAAAAAAAAAAAGGTAGGCTGTAGCTATTGACGAGACTCTACGGTCAAATATGGAGGAGATGGAAGGGGGAAAAGAATATTAGCTGTCATATTCCCGAAAGTCTAGAATATAGAGATGCATAGAAATTTAAGTGCAAACAAGAGAGAGAAAGTCTAGCACATAAAGGATAGGAAAGATTCGGAGAATTGTGTTTCTTCCATGAGAATTGATTGTGGACGTGAAGTGAGTTTAATAGGACTGAACAGTAGAACATTGCTCACGGGTCGATCATGAATTGTGCATGGACCTTTGTTTGTATTGCACATGCGATCGTGCGAGGATCATGGATCAGTTGTGGGCTGCTCATGGACAGCCCTTGTGCGTGACACGGCCGCATCATGGACGGTCCTGGATCATGCTTTGTCTGTGGCTGTGTCACTTGCATCTTTTTTACTTCTTTTATTTTTGATATTTCATCCGAAATCTTCCCTTCTCCAATGAAACACATCCCTTAATGAAACACATCCCTTAGTGTATAAATTGTATGGATATATGAAAAACTTACTGAATACTAAAAATTAATATGATTTTTTCTGAAAATATCTAATTGTGATTTCTCGTAAGTCAAGTTTTGATCAGTAGAGAATAACATGATCGAGCCAATTCCCTCTCTCCGTAGGTTTAGTCTAACTCATTAAATTAAAATTCAAAATCATTGATTCAAATCCATTCGTTGCCAATTCAATGCAAATACAATTATAAAAAATAAAATAAATACTCCTAAAACTACATGTTATGTAATTTAATTCTAATATTTTTGTTTAAGAGTTAAAAATTAATCCGTAAATTTTATGTAATAAATGAATGACCGAATTGTCAAAATTTAGGAATCAACAAATATAAATGACACTTCATTATTAAGAAGAAAATATGCTTTGAAATCATTCTCCAAGTGTATCTTCCTCTGCGTCATCCATGTACTTAATGCACAAGAAAAAAAATCTATTCATAAGAACAATGGTAGGTACGTATATACATGACATAGCAAGACACCTATATTTGCGAATACACACAAATCAGCCGGTACTCAAGGATGACATCGACAGATGACCCCGTAAGTCTATTTACTTAAAGATCAAGTACACAACCACAACATGTATATCGCTCAATTTCCGAGTATTCGGAAGTCTTGGTTTATCAACAGGAAGCTCGGATCGATTGGAGTACCGTCCCCACTTCCGACTTGAGATCTGGCCTGTTCCTTCTGCTCATCTCGCAGCAACTCAAAGCCAAATGAGTCAACTTCTTGGCCAGCGTATAGGGCCACTCTCCAGCCGATGGATCCAAGATGGCCGCCAAAGTCCCTGCTTTAATTGCCTTTCGCACTACATTTGCTATTCCTGAGGCGGGCCTCCTCGTCAATAACTCAAGTAGTACAATCCCGAAAGAGTATACGTCGGAACTCGTTGTGAGCTCTCCCGTGACGAGGAACTTAGGATCTATGTACCCGATCGTCCCTTTCGGCTTGGTCACGTGCACGACGGTGGTGTTGTTGCTCGATCGCTTGCCCCCGGACAGCAATCGGGAGATGCCGAAATCGCTGAGCTTGCTCTTGAAGTGCGCGTCCAGTAGGATGTTTCCCGGTTTGACGTCCCCATGGACGATGCTGTGAGGCTCCCAAGAGTGGAGGAAGGCCAGGGCAGAGAAGAGCTCTGTGGCGATGCATATTCGGGCTCGCCATGGCAGCTGCTTCGCCCTGTCACTGTCGCGGAGCCAATGTTCGAGGCTACCGTTTGGTATATATTCGTAAACAAGAGTGCAAGGCTCAGGACAAGCGCCGATGAGCGTGATGAGATTAGGATGCCTCACCTCTCTCAACACATTGATCTGTGAGATATTCAATCAAGAGTTCGACGATCAACAATGATATTCTCAATCACTCCGATTAATGTCCTCTTACTGTGAATTCGTGATGTCATGGTGATATTATTGCGGAAAACAAATTTACTTCGTGATGAACCAAGTCTTTACATAATTTTATTATTCTTAATTTTGGTTTAGAGAAAACTTGTAAACAAGTAGAAGATACTCGAGAATTGTTACCTCCTGTTGAAAAGCTTGTGAACCTCGCGTGCTAGGACCATTCATGATCTTTATAGCCACTGGCGTAAGTCGAAGCAAACCTCTGTACACGGTCCCGTAGCCACCTTTCCCGATCTTCAAGGATGGGTCGAAGTTCTGCGCAGCTTCTGCAATTTCGGTAAAGGAGAACTCGGAGAATTGCTTCAATGGATTGCTCAACTTCGCCGTACCACTCTTCTGCAGTGTGGTGGGTTGCGACTTGGAGAGAATCGACTTACCGGCTCTAGGGCTTGAAGTCGTCAGCAGTGGCACATTAGCAGGAACTTCTACAACTGCTTGAACCGTCTGAGCTTCCCTGTATTGACAAAGAGTGAGAACAACTTAATGGCGAAGCCAAAATTGTCACATAAGTGAATCTAGGGAAACTGATTTGCCATCGGCCGAAAGCTCAAAATTTCCCAAGTATTTAGCCATATCATTCAAAGAAAGAAGGCATAATGCAAAACATTAATAAAATTAGTTGTCCCAGTCTCATCCCAACCTAAAATTCTAGGTCTGTTAAGGCAGTCAACTATCGCAACAAGATAGATCTACGTGGAACTTTGTTTCACTTACACCCTCACGTGGGCATTGGATTGTTTTGAAGGAGAAAAGTAAAAGAGCTGGAGGACAACCTTGTGTGAATGAGCTGCCCATCGTAGATAAACCAAATTTGACAAGAGATGGGCGCTTTATCGCGAACAAAGATGGCTATCCTGGACTTGATTTCTGTCATCCTCCTGCCAATCTGAAACCTAAGAAGCCAGTAAATTAATTTGGTGTGACGCAGACAATACCAAACATAAATTGTAGACATGACACGAGACTTTTCGATTCTCGAAAAGATACGTGACCGGATTTTTTTTTTTTTTCATTCTGTAGGAAAATAAGACTGATTGGTAATACATGATGCATAGTGATGGACTCCGAGCGAACTAGGACATTGCTTTCAAGAAGCGCTACCAAATTTTCCTGAAAGATCAGAAATGTACAACACATTTTTAAGGATTAAGGATCGATTTTAATGATGCAATAAGGATCCAAACAAGCATGTCCTTTTAGTTATAAAGAGGAGTGTTGTGGAATGAATAGGTCCACAACCCATGTGGGAGTGTATTGTGGTTCTTGTACGTACTTGAAATGGCGCTTATCCATTGCCGCACCCATTACAAGCCTTTTGATCCCATTCAAACGAATAAGCTCCACGATTCCCTCTTCAATGCTGTCCGATTCTATATACGCTTTCTCTGCTCGTACCTGTTAACCAATAAATCAATGAGTTTGCTTCACTATCATCCTCCTCCCTAAATAAAGAAACATATATAGTCATGTAAACTTGTGCCGCGCATATGTATGTGGTCATCGACCAGGACAAGTAATCAGGGTTAATTAAAAAAAAAAGCACCAACTTTATGTCGATGGACAAATCTGACCCAAACTTTTTTTTTGTCTCATAAAAAAGGACTAACTTTAGGTCAATGGACAAATTTGGCCCAAACTTTTTTTGTCTCATAAAAAGCACAAACTTTAGGTTGAGTGACAATTTTGGCCCAATTTTTTTTTGTTTAAAAAAAAAATCATCAACTTTCACTTAAATTCTAAATCTGGCCACCCTTTACTTATATTCATTTATTGTCCTTAATCCATGTGCACTTGTTGGCTAACACCATCCATTTTCTTCTTGTTTAAGCCATAGCTTGAAAAATAACAGTGAAATTATGCCATATCCTATACTTCACTAGCAAGTAAAAAAATCTCCCGATTGAATTTCTCTCGCTAGACTTTATTGTTTTGTCATAATATGAAACTGTAGATCACCGCCTGTCAAGAGAAACCATGGATGAGATCCACCAACCTCACAACTAGAACTTTTTCTCTTGAAATAAGGTTAACTTCAAATAGAAAGTTAATGGTAAAGGTTAGATTTTGGATAGGAGTGAAAGTTTGTTATTTTTTATAAGACAAAACAAAAATGGGGCCGTAATTGTCACTTAACCTAAAGTTTGTGCTTTTTTACGAGACAAAAAAAAAAGTTCGGGCCAGATTTGTCCCTCGACCTAAAGTTTGTGCTTTTTCATGAGACAAAAAAAAGTTTTGGCCAGATTTGTCCATCGGCCTAAAGTTGATGCTTTTTTATGGAATTAGCCCCAAGTAATCATCTAGGAGGAGGAGGTAAATTTACCCTCATTTGTCTACAAAAGAGCTGGTAGTTCTCCAAGAGTATATGCATGTTTTTCCTCTCGTTTTCTCTGTGTTCTCTCAACACTATCTCGTTCGCTGAGCTTGCGGGGATTCCAGCACCTAGGACTCCTGCGAGCCAAAGGCAAATTAACAGCACAATTATTTTAATTCGTTGCAGGAAAGAGCACCTAAAAAGAATGCAGATCGGCAGTAATAGAACAGGTAAAAGCAATAGGATATCCGATTTGGTCCCACATGGCGAAACCCTAGGGAATTTTAATTTATGTCACAACTATTGTCCATCATGGAAGATCCGTGTATAATATCCATGCAAGCCTGGCAAGTTCTTATTTTTACAATCAATAAAAAACTCTTGAAGCAAAGACTGATAGCTAAATCGGTGCATGGAAATATGCAAAGAAAACAGAAGAAAAAACGTTGACTTGCCCAATGGGATAGTCCGTGAAGGAACTAGAATATGAATGATACATATCTTGAAGTTGCCTTTTGATTGCTGCACCGTCCAACCAAGCCTTGCCTTGCTCTCTTTCGTGTCCTTCTCGACCATAACATAAATCTTGTCTTCAGACACCGGATTTGCCGGTTCAGATGGAGCCCCTCGAGCGCTCGGCATGATTGCTGGGACTCTGAACTGGGGAATAAGATCAACCATGGCGATATCGACGCGTGTTATGTAAGATGATGAGGATGAACAAAAGGGAACAAACTCAGGAGGGTCTTGAGGGGAGATAGCTAACTTGTGAGAGAAGACAAGAGAGAGAGAAACAGAAAGCGAGACACGGGAATTCTCCGAGAAACGAAAACGAAGTAAAGCGGGTTGTCTCTGAGATGGGGTTCTGTGTTGAGGTCGCAGATGAGGGGGGTTGTGGCTGGGTTATATTATAAAGTAGAGCTTGTCCTAATCCTTACGTAGTCCGTGCAGCGTATTGTCATGAAACCGACGGAAACTGTCTTTCGACGTGTAACAAATGCGCAATTTCTCTGTGGGCTCCTTCAAATAAGGTCCTACATAACATAATTGAACAGTGTCCCAGCATAAGTGAAAAAGTAAGAATTCGTGCATAATAATCAATCTCTATTAAAAGATCACTCCTGTATTAAGTTTAAATGTTATTCTAGTAATTAAATTAGAACCAGTTTTATTTCCAAGATTCAATAAACAAATCATCATGTTCATAAAAAGCAGGATATTATAAAGTAAAATGAATCATCAACAAGGAGACGACCAAAGGACACAAAATGGATCTCCAATAACTCGACCCAATATGTAAGTAAAAGAATCGAAAGCTCTGGAGCCCAAAAGAAAAGAGTTATAAAAGTCACATCATGTGTCAACAACAATAAGAGTACCGAGATTTGAACATAGTTAACTTCCTTATTTACGTTAATTTTAAAAAAATTACATAAGATGATTTTTTAAAATAAAATTACTCATTTACTATTAACGCAATTTCTTACTTTTCCATAGCTTTTGGTCGTCATCTTGATTGTATTCTTATCTGAATTTCTTCAAGCGAGACCCTTCTTGAAAGCGAGAAAATATTGAAAACCTAAATTGTAGGCGACTCAACAAAATCTTAGTCCATTTATCTTGTGACGTGTTGTACCCAAGTCCACAAGTCAGAAACATTCTAAACTCTCATGAGCCTCATTCTCTCTCTACACTCGCTTTCACTTCTCTGTTGTCAAATGTCCTGCCTGTCTCTCATTTTCTCTCTCTTCTTCACCGTTGCTTTCTTCCTTTTCTTTTTGCCTTCTAAGGCCATGGGTGTCGCTTGATTGCAGCGGCCAGCCATGGACAAACCACTCATGAGCATGCCGATACTTGTCCGTGGCTGTCGTCGGCATTGTTTGGGCATGCTCATCCAAGGGCATCGTCACTTTTGTTGGATCCAGTGAGGGCAGTCCTCATCTTAGCTACAACGGTTGAGCCATTGTTGAATCCAACAAAATCGACCTTCGTTGGCCATAGGCGAGGGCCACGACACCCTCGCCAGCCCTCACTTATGGTCAGTCACTAGTCACGGGACAAAGGGAAATGAGGAAAAAAAAAACAAGAAAAAGCAAGGGATAAAGAAACGGTGAGCGAAGAAAGAAATGAGGGGGGAGAGCGGTTCAAATTTTCGGAGAAGTGGGCTGCGAGCAACATGTGTCGCGCATAGAATGGTCTTGTATATTGCTGAGGTGGATATCCAGCTGCGTCCAATATTTTCTCAAAGTTGCCACTAGGATGTTGCCATTATGGACTTTTCAATGTACCGTTCAAGTCTGCACATAGCCAATGGGACATCTTTGTCTCCATCCATCAGCCAAATAAAAAACCTTGTGGGATTGATTTACTTTTCCTGGAAGAGACAAAAAGGCAAGAAGACTTATAGCTAGGGGATTAAAAAAATCCTACTTTTCTGATTAAAATATTAACAATTAGAGATGTTTTGATTTTAAATGATTATGGAGGATGTTAACCCAAATCCATACGTGGATATTTATATCATATTTTGTTTTACATACTTTGTTGAGCTGCAAAATGTTAAAAAAAGAAAAAGGTACTGAAAAGATAATTCAAAACAAATAAAATTCATACCACGATACCACGTTATATCATATTTTGTTTTACATACTTTGCAGTACAATCCCCTGCACATTTCTACTATTTACGGCGATCTTAGGAGAGGTTCTGTCCTGTGTGGTCTGTCAGTCCAGTGCACGTGCGTCATGCGTGTGGGAGCTTTTCTTCTTAATGCAGGGGAAGCATCATCCCGATGGAAATGGAAATGGAGCTTTCTCTCTCCTTGAAGCCCAAAGTTGGAAGCTTTTATCTTGACTTTTGTGGACGAGACTCTGGAACTAAAATTTTTTATCTGCCTCAGGAAAGGGAAAAGCCAGGAACCCGTCCATCGACGTCACGCTTGATTTCTTCCCCCTTTCCCATTGGCCCGACTACACGAACGAGGTCGGAAAAGGACAGATAACCCCTTCCTACACATCCGCTTAGCAATGAGCAGCACGCCGATGGATTCGCATCATTCGAAATTGTTCGTCTGGGTGTTTATAAAATTCATTTGTCATTGTGGAAGGACCAAGTATGCCTCTCCTAACCTTTCAATTCATATACATCTCTCTCATTCTCTTTTCAACCCCAATGTCATCATGGCTTTTAACCTTAGTTACCTAATATCTATTAATTCTAACTCATGAGAAATACAAGTCAAGGTCTTCTCTATCTCTCTTGTTAGTGCTTGAAATGATTACAACTCAAATAATGTTTTCTCATTCATGTATTTAACTTGGCCAATGATGCTCTCTCTCTCCAATCAAATATTTTCATCTTCCCATTCAAATTCTTGTCATTCGTCACTTAAGTGATAACTCACATGCTTTAAAATGGCGATACTGAACTTAGCTTATCAAATTACATCACGCATGACATGACGAATGGCATAATAATCTAGCTCTAATTACTTTATATCACACTTATAAGCCCGGTTAATTAACATGAGTTGAAGCTATTCTATAAAATAAGTAAAGAAGGAAATGTTTTTTTTTTACTCTTCTCCTCTTTGGTAGAGCGATTTCATCTTCTTGTCTTCAAGTGCAAACTCCCCCTAAATTTCAATCAAGTTCCAAAGTTTATTCAATTTGAGTTGTTTGAGCTTTAAATATCATCTTTCAAGTATTTCTAGGTAAAACTTCATGGACTTAATTTTCTTCTTATCAAGCTAGTTTTGTTGTTTTCTTAAAGATTGAGAGTTGTTAATGTTTGTTCTTTTGTATTTGGCTTTGAAAGTGATTAAAATTTTGAATTGTCCAAGGTAAGTGAAACTCTAGGGACTAAGTTAGATTGATCTACTCAATACTTTTAACTTGGTTGGTTGATGTCTTTTAGTTTAGTTTAAATTTGATCTTAAGTGCAAATAGGTTCCAAGATTGACATATAGAGTTATGGTGAATCCGTGTCTAAATTGAAATCTTTAATACATGCCTAAAAGGTGTTTGAAAGAAAACCCATATGGATTTGTTACACCTTAGATGGGAAAGAATGAGTAGATAAAGAAAAAAAAAGAATAAAAAAGTGTTAAATAATCTTAGTCTAATTTATTTGAATTAATGCTTTTATCATCTATGTGACATTCAAATTGTATAATAGACATATCTTCTAATTTCTTAAGCCATATGATACCTACAAAATAGATGAAAAAAGTGTCCCTTTGTTTGTGTCGCCCCTTCTACCCATCTTGTATATTCTCCTTTTTGTTCCCTATTGGAATAGACGAGATTTTAACATGAAATGCACCGAACCCAAATCAAGCCACTCCTAAAAGAAATAAATAAATTCCAAATTTTTTTGACAAATCTAAAGAAGATTTTCATGTACGTTCATCACAAAATATTTCTAAATCTCAATACACCCAATGCTAGATAGTTGCCAAGAAGCACAAGCCAGAAAATACAATATGTGCACCGGCCATACCTTCGTAACTCCAAATACCTAGATTTGTTATGGTTCATTCTAGTCACCCCATGTTTATCCTTTAGAACTAAATCACATTCTGGATCTAATGAAATAGGATGAATTGAGATGGGTATCTTACACACACACACATTTTAGAAGGTTAGGGGTAATTTCGAAATTTGCAGAAGTGAGCCGCCACACACACACACACACACACACACACACGGTAAATTTTTTTTAGAAGGTTAGGGGTAATTTCGAAATTTGCAGAAGTGAGCCGCCCCACACACACACACACACACACACACACGGTAAATTTTTTTTAGAAGGTTACGGCCACACACACACACACACACACGCACACGGTAAATTTTTTTTAGAAGGTTAGGGGTAATTTCGAAATTTGCAGAAGTGAGCCGCCCCACACACACACACACACACACGCACACGGTAAATTTTTTTTAGAAGGTTAGGGGTAATTTCGAAATTTGCAGAAGTGAGCCGCCCCACACACACACACACACACACGGTAAATTTTTTAGAAGGTTAGGGGTAATTTCGAAATTTGCAGAAGTGAGCCGGGGCTATAAATAGGGGATATTTTATGATTTTTAGTGTTAATTAGTGGCTTATTAAGCAATATTAATTAAGGAAAGTCAAACCGGTTAGAAATGAGTTTAGAAGATTTAAGGGAAAATTTGTAATTTCACCAAGTTGAGGGACGAATCTGCAAAAACTAAAAATTCGAGGGGCTGTTCACTGTAGTAGGAACCTTATTTTGATAGGTGGTTACATTATTTTGAGAGATAATTTCTTAATCTAGACATTGTGTCTAACTATGCAAAATTGGTTCTAATTATGTAATTAATTTGGAAGTAGGCTATTTCGGATATTTTATAAATTATGTGGCATGTCTATAGTGTAAATAATATATATATATATATATATATATATATATATATTGGATGACAAATAAGTGACCCTTGGTGTTTAATTTAATTAATATTGCTTGATTAAGTGAAAATGTGAAAGTGTCAAAATTAGATTTGATAATAATATTATTATAATTTGATTAAGTTACCAATCACTAGCTAAGTGTTGCCGATTAATCACGTGATTGATTCTTTGACTTGTCGTTACTCTTGTGATCGATTATTTTAGTTGTTGACGTTCACGTGGTCGATTTATGAGCATCCATTCCTAAGTTACCGATTGCCTTTCTATGGCTTCCGATTAAACAATTATGGCTTGGCATGGAAAGAATGAGGATATATGTGTTGAAACACACGTAATTAATTGCCTATCATTAATTGCATGAAAAATGGCAAATTATTGAGAAGTACGTGGCAATTGTTATATTGTTATGAAATTATGCGAATGATGCCATTTGATTAATACCTTTGCCTCAACCTATTCGCTACATAGCAAATTCCCTTCTATGAGTATGTGGATGAAACTTTGGAGTTAGTTAGATGCTCTACTGTATGAGATGGTTTTCTATAAGGTTGAGATAACATAAAATCCTATTACGACATGGCTCTTGTAGTCATGATATGACATGATTCTTGTCGTCATGGTATGATATAAAGAAATGACCATAATTATGCGAATGCATAGTGGTATATTTATTATTGCTGATGTAGAGGACACTCGTGATGAATTGATTGAGGTGTAGTAAAGGGAATGCATGATTTTGTCCCCCATGAGTTGGTGGTGACGATGCCTCGTGAATTAAGATGATCCTGGTCAGTAACGAATATGAACTCAATTGTATATATCGGTGAGCTATTATATGGTATCTATGCATCTTGAAATAATATGTCATTTTCTTTCGTTTGAATGAATATCTTATGCAATATTATTAATGATTTTCATCGGCATATCATGATAGGAAAGGCTGTGCATTTGCTCCCTCAGTTGTTGAACATAATTACCTTGTTGTTGTCTTGAATTCATGTTGTTCTATTAATATCATTGCTACTAAAGTAGGAAAGTGACAAGCAATTGAAATATGTGGTTGAAGATGTAGATTTTGATGTATACTATGACGCATGCTCTTAGAAGATCAAATGTTTGACATGTCGTATTGGGTTGGACGACAAGTGCTTGAATCATATATGATGCATCTAGTCCTTTTTGAGTATTATTCAGTTATTAATAGAAGATAAATTAAGGAATCAGTTATATTTACATAAACGATGAAAGATATCTCTTGAATTATAGATATGCTATCTATGCCTAGATCGAGGATAAATGGAAATTTTTATTGATAAGACCTTTTCAATTGTAGCCAATATCTTATTATGAATAGTTTCAACAACTTCAAGAGAAAAAAAAAAGGCATTTACCTATTATGGGGATGGTGCGATTTGATTATCCTTTTTTTAAAGTATTTTTTTTCTATTTTATTTAACACTTTTCTTTCAGTCTTAGAAGAAAGACACATGATTTGGGATAGAAAGAAAAAAACTTACTGCAAAAAAATCTATGCTTTTTTAAGGTAAAGTTTGTAAAAGAAAAAAAATTCCTTATGTTGTGTATCCCCGATTAATGTGGCCTTAGATACTTTAATTGTCGATTCTAGTATTAAGCGAGAGGTTGCACCTATAGGTTATGTATTATGGGTCCATCCTAATCCATTAATACCCCTAGGAGGCTTCCTATAAATGTTTCATGATGAAATATTGGTTGTTATAATGTTGTGGTGCTCTTAGATCCGTGTGGTAGGATGATCTTCCACCATGGACCTAAAGAATTCATTTATTCAGTTTAGGGTCACCCCAATATATTTTACGGATTTGTTAGGTTAGGAGTTCAAGGGCATTAGGTTAATGCTTTTGAAGATCATTAATAATGATCGGATCAGAGTGTGTAGTAAAAGTGGAGATGGTTTTTTGTATATAATTTTTTGATTAGCTACGCTTAAATTACTTGTACAATTGAGGATAAGTTAGTTATTTATTGGAGAATTGCAATGAAGTTAATTTATTTACTTATTCAAGATTCAATTTTTATAGAAAATTGGGTCGTTACAACGTCGATTAAATTTCGATATAATTTGTGTACATTCAATTTCATTTGAAATGAATTATTGATTCTTTTGTTTATTTGTGCTATTTCCTATCTGGATTTGTCACATGACTTGTCTCCTTTCATTAAAAAAAAAAAATTTTAAAATCAAAGAATGATTTTCGGTAAAAAAATTTCCGTTGTAGAATCGTATTCTAATGAAACAAGGCTTTATTGATAATTGACAAGTTTAGGAGCAAGTAAGACACCCGATTTATGGTTCTTGGACCAAAAATGAAAGCCAATAGATAGATCTAGAAATAATGGTTCAAACACGAACTACAAGCTATCACATAATAAATTAAATTCGTCTATTGTTTCATCGGCACCTAACTCGTTAAATATTACAATTTGATAAATTGCCAATCTTGATAATATCTCCTGTACCATGGAAAGGAATGCGTAACCAATAACTCCGCAGAAAAGTCCATTTCCAGCTAAGAACTTCGATGGGTTTCATCCTAGAGTTTCCTAGTGAATGAAAGATAATTGGATTTTTCTCCCTCTTTTCTGGTTGGTTTTTTCCTAATGGAAACATGATATTTTCTGCGAAATGAATGGACAATATAATGTTTCCGGAAAACATTTTCTTGAAACATGATGTGGCTAGTATAAACACCTAGAGGGGGGTGAATAGGTGTAAAAACAGTTTCTCGCGATACGGAAGCAATACTAGGCAACCGATAGAAATGAAGTACTCTTTTGCTTAACCAAAATGAATTACGATCAAAGTAAAGTAATGAGTAGGGAAGAGAAGATTAAACACGGGGTTTATAGTGGTTCGGCTTATCCCAAGCTTACGTCCACTCTTCCGCACTGACAGCCTATTGGCTGGATTCCACTATGAACAAAAGAGATGTTACAGCATAGCTTTTCCTTGATTCCATAGTGTAGATGTTCTACCACACTTCCTCAAGGTTTTTCATAAATATAAACTCTTTTTTGCGTACAAGTTTTCGCTCAAATGAATTGACTAAATAACAAGAAGTTTCAGACTTTGGAATTCTTCTATCGCGCTTTTCCACGAACAACTTAGAACGTCTTCCTTATATACTCTTTTATGACATCATACTCGTTGACACTTATCAAAGGAATTCCTCTAATCTACCCGTTGGACGAAATCAATTAGGAAGATCATTCGAGTTATTAAAGGAAAATGACGATAGCCCATCAATCCTGTTCGCCCATACAATCAGGATCTCGGTTTCCATAAGTAGAACCTTCCACGAATATTTCGCCAATCAACGGATCCTTAATCTTCTAATCAATCTTGATCAATTCAAAAAGATTCCGTTATGTCATATCCAGCCAAGAATCTTCTCCAGTAGATAATGTCATATCCTTAATAAAACATCAAGTTCTAGATAGCCTTTCTTCAACGGATTAGTAACTGTTAATGAGGATAGACTTTGAATCTTGAGTCTGGCTGTCCGCAGGTCTTCAAATTTTAAACGCAGTCTCGCAAACCTTCGAGACTAGACTGATGGAAACGTTTTGTCAGCTTCAAAATATTTTAAGAAGATTTCTCCAACAATCTCCCCCTTTTTGATGGTGACAAAAATTTCCTGCATATTTGGATAACTTTGACCTGCAAAACATTTCTCAAACAAATATACATATCTTATAAAGATTAATGGCTAAATGAGTAACACTAGAATCTGCAACCACATAAAATAGGTTAGTCTTGAATATGATAAAGCCATCCATAAGATATCAATAGCAATTAATAACAGTCAAATCCAAATTCACATCCAGACACAAAATTAAAGTTAAACAACAATCCAAATCATCAAACATCAATCCAAATCAAACAATCCAAACGATTAAAGTCAAAGTTTGATTCAAATCTTTCTCCCCCTTTTTGTCAACATTAAAAAGGTTGAGAAAAAAATGGAATAAAGTCAAGATTGCTTGGGAACGCGGACAAGCTGGAACTCTCCCATGAACTAAACGATCCCTTCCAGCCTTTTCAAGTCTTCCTTCAGTTGTGCAACCTCATCACCCTTAGCATTAGCCTGAATCTGAACAGAGAGGGCTTGGATCTGATCTGTCAAAAAAACTGAAGAAACTTAACCTGCATTCTGCAAGCTTTGAACCTCGCATCCCATAGCATAAATTTGACCGCGCATCTCCAAGAGAATATCCATAATTCTGTGAAAATCTGCTAAGCTGTCGGTCTGTGTACTATCTTCAGCACGATCTGCAGATGATGGCATATCAGAATAATCACGCAGATTTGGCGATGAAGCATCATGTTCTTCTTCAAGAAAATGAGAGGCATGAATGTCTTTAAGGGTCGATCGGAGAGCGGTGACTCCCTCACGGTAGCGGTGACATCCCTCTTTTCTCCTTATCTCCCCCTGTTTCTGTGCCTTCAGGTGGAGAAGAGTGTTTTTTAGGCTCTCCTTCCTCTTGATTCATTCTCTTTTCTTCTTCTTCTGCTTCTTTTTCGCCATTTGCTTCCTTAGCATCATTTTCTTCTGCTTCCTTCTCCTTTGCTTATTTCTCTTCTCTTTCTCGAGTCCTCTGTTCTGAGTCTTTCACTGGAACAGAACGACTCAGATGTTTCAATGCCATTGCAGAGATGGTGATGTCTTCCTCATCATCTTCATCTTCAACGATGAGAGCTCTCCTTTTCTTGGATGGAGCAACCATGGGCTCCTTTCTTTTTCTTTTTGATGCAGAAGAGATTTGATGAGACTTTACAGGAGTCTTCTCCTTAAATTTCTCCAACGCCTTGCTTAGCTCATTCAGACGCATCTTGGTCACCATTTTTAGTCCTACCACCATATGATCACACGATCGAGCACAAAGAATTTGTGGAGGCTGAATGTTCAGATATCTGAATAACTTCGTCACAAGACTTGGATAAGGAAGTTGACCTATGTCTTTCACCACTGCTTTATACATGTGGAACATAACAGTGTGAGGAAGAGAAAAAATTTTCCCAGTGAGAATGGCATACATCAGCTTTGCCTCCGAACTTGAAACATCAGTTTTGGAAGTTGATTTCGGTTTGAGGCAATTGATCAGAATTTTGTGAAGCAGAATGTTGAACCCACTCATCCTTAGGTAGGAAATCTTTTCCTCTGTTCTCCTGTCCTTCACAAGTTCCAGTGTAGCACGAGCAATAGAAACTTTGATCGGTTGATATCTTCCTCTCTCAACCCCTAACACATCTGCCAACATATCCATATCCACTACAAAGTCTTGATCTTTGACACTGAAAGAGAATCTATTCGCATCCAGAAAGCTAAGATTCGAATAGAAATAAGTAGTTAATTTAGTGTAAGCTTTTGTGGTGTTAGAACAGAACTACTCAAGTTGAAGAAAACTAAACTTTTCACTCAAGTTCACATTCACAGCATCCAGAAAATCAAAATCCACACTCTTAGGGTTTATCACCCCACACTTCAGCTATTTTGAGTATAGATCCTTATGTTCTTTTGATCTAAACATCTCTCCTCTTTTTCCTCGATTTTCCGCCTCAATACCCATCTTTGGTTGAAATTGGCTGTACAATTTGTCATCATCATTCCCATCTATTGGATTAAATCCCCAATCACGAGGATCACTCGGGATATTTGCAAGGGATTCTTTTGCCACCCCTTTACGAGCAATTCCCAAACTTTCCATTTTTCGCAAAAAGGTATATTCATTCCCATACCCTTTGCTTTTGAGAAAATCATCGACGTAGTTCAATGGAGTACGAGTCCCTTTTAAAGCACGATAAAGCTTATAAATAAAAGAGGGCCTTTGAACTCTTACAGGATCTGCGTCTTCAATGATTTCTTCCTCTTGTTGATGACCAACATTTTGAGGACTAGATGGAGGAGAATGACGCTGCCGAGAATGTTGTGGGCTCTGCTGCTGATTTGGAGCCTCTTCTTCCTCGGTGAGATCGAAGTGAGTAGACCCCTCACTCATTCGCTGTGGTCCCCTGCTTGCGATCCTCGAAAATTTTCTTGAAGACGACATCTTTCTCACTCTTTGAAAGATTCCTTGCTTGACTTTCCCAAGAAAAATGACAACTTTTTCGAAGATTAGGCAAGAGAAGAAAACAGGAATGGAAGATCGGTTCTTTTTAGGGTTTTTGGAGAGTAAAGTGAAGAAGAAGCAACAAAGTGCATAAATGGTTAAAAAGGGGGGTATACGGACCGTCACAAAGGAAAATAAAAAGATGCATTTTCAAAATAACTGTCCTTTCCGTGAAAATAGTCATTTCAAAAAGTAACTTCCTTTTAGAAAACAAAGCGTCGCAATAGTCATATCAATTAAATATAGCAATAATCAAACATAGTTGACGATCGTACCTTTTCAAGATGATATTTCAAGAGAGAGAATAACTTACAGTCAATGTCTTGTTTATCTGAGTCTGAGAGTCTCTAGACTTTGATTTCCTCATACCTCAAAATGTTGAGTCAGGAGCGAATAATTTCAAATTGATTTTTCTCAAAAGGCTTTGTGAATATATCCGCCAGTTGGTTCTTTGAATCAACATACTGAATCAAAACTTCTCCATTTTGAACATGATCTCTAATGAAGTGATGTCGAATCTCTATATGCTTTGCTCTAGAGTGAAGAATTGGATTTTTGGTAAGATTGATTGTGCTGGTGTTGTCGCAGTTAATCTTCGTGCATGAATATTCAATTCTAAAGTCTCTTAGCTATTGTTTTATCCACAGAATTTGTGAACAGCAACTACATACTCTACTTCTGCTGTAGAGAGAGCTACTGTACTCCTCTTTTAGGATACCATAGGCCGATGCTTGAAGTTGAAGCAATGTATTTGATAATACGCTTTGCAGCATTTAAATGAGATTCTTTAGGGTCTGCTTGAAATCTGACACAAATGCAAACACTAAACAAAATGTCAGGTCTAGAAGCAGTAAGATAAAGAAGTGAGCTAATGATACTCCTATATAGCTTCTGGTCGACTTTCTTTCCTTCTTCATCTTTGTCTATCTTCAAGGAACTTGACATTGGTATTTCAGCCTTCTTGCAATTGTTCTGACCAAACTTTTTGACAAGATCATTAGCATATTTTTCTTGATGAATGAAAGTTCATTCCTTCAGTTGTTTCACTTGAAGCCCGAGAAAGAAGGTTAACTCACCTATCATGCTCATTTCAAATTCATCCTACATAGTCTTAGAGAATTTCTTGCACAGACTTTCATTAGGAGATCCGAATATGATATCCTCGACATATATTTGAATTAGCACAAAAATTTTGCTTTCTCTTTTGATAAACAGAGTAGTGTCTACTTTACCTTTCACAAAACCGTTTTGAATTAAAAACTTACTCAGCCTGTCGTACCAAGCTCGAGGTGCTTGTTTTAAGCCATATAAGGCCTTTTTGAGTCGAATCTTTGAGTCTGGTTTCCTTGGGTCTTCAAACCCTGGTGGTTGTTCCACATAGACTTCCTTATGGATGAATCCATTTAGGAAGACACTTTTGACATCCATTTGGAATAACCTGAAATTTTTATGACAAGCAAATGCAAGTAATAAACGAATTGCTTCTAACCTTGCTACTGGTGCATAAGTCTCGTCATAGTCTATCCCTTCTTCTTGCGTGTATCCCTTGGCCACGAGTCTTGCTTTGTTTCTTACGACCTTGCTTTTCTCGTCCATCTTATTTTTGAAAACCCATTTAACTCCAATAACAGATTTACCTTTTGGTTTAGGAGTCAATTCCTAGACATCATTGATACTGAATTGCCTGAGCTCTTCTTGCATGGCTTAAATCCAGCTTTCATCAGATAAAGCTTCGTCTATGCTTTTGGGTTCTATTTCAGAAATAAGAGCCACGGCACTGACTCTTCGCGCCTTTTGGATCTTATGCGAATTCCTTCATTGATGTCGCCAATGATAAGATCTTTGGGATGACTGGACTTATGCTTCCAGTTGCTGGTTAATTTGTCAGAATGATGATCACTTCCTTCACTTGAATCTTCAACAATTACTCGCTGTTGGTCCTTCAAAGTCTGAGCTGTTTCTTGAGATTTAGACTTTGTAGAGTCTAGAGCAGGTTTAGTCTCTTCAAGATGAGTCTGAATAGATTCATTATGAATAGAATCTTGGAATTTGACATTCATTGATTCTTCCACAGTTTGAGTCTTCTTGTTGTAGACTCTGTACGCTTTGCTTATGGTTGAATATCCAAGGAAGATGCCTTCATCTGACTTTTCTTCAAACTTACCAACTCGATCATTTGCATTTTTCAATATAAAACATTTGCATCCAAACACATGAAAATATGAAACAATAGGCTTCTTTTTTTTTGAATAATTCATAGGGTTTTTGTTTTTCTAGAATATGCCTTACAAAAACTCTATTAATAATGTAACATGCTGTAAAAACTGCTTCAGCCCAAAAACGTGAGGAGATGTTACTTTCAATTAGAAGAGTTCTAGCCATTTCTTGAAGCGATTTATTCTTTCTTTCCACAACTCCATTTTGCTCTAGAGTATATGGAGAGGAGAACAAATGCTGAAAACCAGATTCATCACAAAACTTTGTAAAATCTTGATTTTCAAATTCACCTCCATGATATGTTCTTATACTTGAAATAATATATCCTTTTTCGTTTTGAACCTTTTTAGCAAATTTTTTAAAGTAAGAGAAAGTTTCGGACTTACTTGCCAGGAAATACACCCAAGTAAATAGTGAGTAGTCATCCACGATTACTAGGCAATATTTCTTACCTCCAATGCTCTATGTTTTGGTTGGTCCAAAGAGATTCATATGCAGAAGCTACAGTACATGGTTAGTGGAAACTTGATTTATTAGTTTAAATGAATTTCTTACCTGTTTTCCCAATATGCATGGTGTACATAGGTCAGACTTTTGATATGATAAATTGGGTAGATCACGAACAAGTTTCTTTGTTGAAATTTTGGCTATCTGCTTCATATTGATGTGCCCAAGCTTTCTGTGCCATAAGCTTACTTCGTCTTGGATTGAAATTAAATATTGCGATTCATCTAGTTTCACATCCAAGAGGTAGATATTTCCATGTCTCCGTCCCATAAATGATTGAGTAAAGTCTTTACTGGTTCATGAACATATACCCTCTTGAAAGTAGATTTTGAAACCGGTATCACATAGCTGACTGACACTGAGCAGATTGTAGTTAAGTCCTTCAACTAAAGAAACATTGCTTATTGTGAGGTTTCCAATCTTCACAGTTCCAAATCCCACAATTTTTCCTTTGTTGTTTCCTCCAAATGAGACTTTTCCACCATTCACTTGAACAAGTTTTATGAAGCAATTTGAGTCTCCTGTCATGTGTCTTGAGCATCCACTATCCAGATACCATTTTACCTTTTTCTTGATAGTGACCTGCATTTTAAGAAGAAACTCAAACTTTCTTTGGTACCCATCTTTTTTTGGGTCCATTTGTGTTAGTATGATATGCAGTTTTTGCCCATACTTTATTGACAGGTTTCCAAACCATAGGACATTCTCTTTCAAAATGATCTGCACTATTGCACTTTGAACATTTGAGAGTATTGCGGCCTACTGGTTTTACAAAGGTTCTTTTAAAATGATTTTTGTAAGCATCTCTTGTAGGCATTTGCTTAATTCTTTCCTTTACTTTAGGAAAATTAATTAAATGAATTGTTTCTTCTGTCATTCCTAAACCAGATTTATTGAAATAGGGTATTTGTGTAGAAAGAATTTTCTCAAGTTTCTCAGATCCTAATGAAAATCTTTTTGAAACATTTGATAAATCATTTTTTAAAAATTCATTTTCTTTTAAGAGATTGGCTTCACTTTCTTTTAGAGAAGAAACATTCATGTCTAAACATTTCAATTTTTTCTTTCAAAACAAGCTCCTGTTGTTTTAGTGTAGAGTTTTCCATTTTTAGTTCGGAAATCCTTTTGAGAGAAGTCTTAAGACTAAGACACACCTCATCAATGTATTTAGAAACTTTAACAGGGATTTTAAAGTTACTTACCTCAAATTCACTGTCAGAATCTGAGTCTATCTCGGAGTTTGAATCTGAATCTGATTGTGCCATCAGACATATGTTGGCATAATCATCATCACTTTCTTCACATTCTGTATCACTCCAGGTTTCTGCTTTAAGAGCCTTTCGATACTTTTAAGCTTTTCCTTTCTTCTTACTTAGAAGAGGACAGTTGGGTCTGATGTGTCCATTTTTCTTACATTTAAAGCAGACTAAATCTTTATTTGATTCATCATCCTCAACAGACTTGTCTGTTACTTTTGAAAACTTTGTTTCCTTGGATTGAATCTTTTTCCTTTTCTGTTTCAGCTTTCTGAATCTTCTTATCATGAGAGCAAGCTCCTCATCGTCCATATCGTCTTCAGAATCTGCAACATCATAATCATCATTGGATTTTAATGCAATTGATTTCTTAACTTTAAGGTCTTCGTCTTCATTGATTCGTTCCACTTCATAAGATTGAATAGTTCCAACCAACTCATCAACAGATAGTGGCATGATTCTTTGGGTCTCCCTGATTGAGGTCTTTATGTGATTCCAATCCTTGGAGAGTCAACGTAGTAGCTTGTTTTCATGGGATCAGAAATTGGTTGACCTTGATTTTCAAGACCATTCACAATATCTGTAAAACGACTAAACATGTCAGTTATAGATTCTCCCGATTTCATTCTGAAGGCTTCGTATTGACCGAGGAGAAAGTTGATTCTAGTCTCTTTCACTCGATCGGTTCCTTCATAGGTAATATGTAATCTATCCCAGACTTCTTTAGCTGTAACACAAGAAGATATTATGTTATATTCAGTAGGTGATAAAGCGCAATATAAAGAATAACTTGCTTTTGCATCAAGAGCTTGTCTCTTGATTAACTCTTCCTGAGTCATTTGACTAGACTCCACAGTATCTTTTCCTCTTTCTGAGACAGGTGCAGCTTTAGGAGTGATTCCTTTTTCTACAACATCCCATTCTAGAGGATCCTTTGATCTTAGAAACGCCTTCATTTTGTTTTTCCATATGTTGTAATCATTTCCATCAAAATAAGGTGGTCTGGTATTGCTTTGCCCTTCTACCAGCCCTGGAGCCAACATACTAGCCATGGATAGTTAACTCTGAAGTAAAACACTTCAAACAAAGTGAGTACACAAGCTCTGATACTAATTGATGTGGCTAGTATAAACACCTAAAGGGGGGTGAATAGGTGTAAAAACAGTTTCTCGCGATATGGAAGCAATACTAGGCAACCGATAGAAAGGAAGTACTCTTTTGCTTAACCAAAATGAATTACGATCAAAGTAAAGTAATGAGTAGGGAAGAGAATATTAAACACAAGGTTTATAGTGGTTCGGCTTATCCCAAGCCTACGTCCACTCTTCCGCACTGATAGCCTATCGACAGGATTCCACTATGAACAAAAGAGATGTTACAGCAAAGCTTTTCCTTGATTCCATAGTGTAGATGTTCTACCACACTTCCTCAAGGTTTCTCACAAATATAAACTCTTTTTTGCGTACAAGTTTTCGCTCAAATGAATTGACTAAATAACAAGAAGCTTCAGACTTTGGAATTCTTCTATCGCGCTCTTCCACGAACAACTTAGAACGTCTTCCTTATATACTCATTTATGCCATCATACCCGTTAGCACTTACCAAAGGAATTCCTCCAATCTACCCGTTGGACGGAATCAATTAGGAAGATCATTCGAGCTATTAAAGGAACATGACGATAGCCCATCAATTCTGTTCGCACATACAATCAGGATCTCGGTTTCCATAAGTAGAACCTTCCACGAATATTTCGCCAATCAACGGATCCTTAATCTTCTAATCAATCTTGATCAATTCAAAAAGATTCTGTTATGTCATATCCAGCCAAGAGATCTTCTCCAGTCGATAATGTCATATCCTTAATAAAACATCCAGTTCTGGGTAGCCTTTCTTCAACGGATTAGTAACTGTCAATGAGGATAGACTTTGAATCTTGAGTCTGGCTGTCTGGAGGTCTTCAGACTTTAAATAGCAGAGTCTGCAAACCTTCAGACTAGAGTAATAGAAACGTTTTGTCAGCTTCAAAATATTTCAAGAAGATTTCTCCAACAAAAACATTTTCTTGGAAGTCATTTTCCAGGAAAATGACTCTATTTTCTAGGAAAATGACTCTATTTTCCAGTGTTCACCAAAACCTAAAATTTTAAGTGGAAAATATTTTCCATCGTTCGTTAGCGCATTTAATTGTTTGGAAAAAATTATCAAAAATTGAATTTTAATATTTTTAATTGACCAAAAAATTAAGTTTATTTTTATATATATTTTTTAATTTTTAATTTTTAATTATTTATATTTTTAAATAATCAAAATTTTTATTATTTATTATTTCTTTTTCTTTTTATTATTTTTTCTTTTCCTTCCTCCTTCCTCCTCCTTCTTCCTCCTCCTTCCGCCGCCGCCGCCGCCTCCTTCCCCGCTTGATGATGGCCGGCTACTTGGCGGCCGACCAAGACCCGGTGGCCAGATTCGGCAAGCTCGAGGCTTGGTCGATCTCGCTCGAGCTTGCCGCGAGCTTCGCCGAGCTCTGGCGAGCCGCGAGCTCGCCGAATTTGGCGGCGGAGCTCGAGCTCGCTGGATCGAGAGCCCGAGCTTCGCCGCTAAATCTGGCGAGCTCGGGCGAGGCCCGAGCCTCGCCCGGCTTGCTGAATTTGGCGAGCTGTGAGCTCCGCCACGATCTGGCGAGCTCGTGGCTCGCCATAGCACGTCAAAGCTCGCGGTGAGCTCGGGCGAGGCCCGAGCCCCGCCCAGCTCGCCGGATTTGGCGAGCCGCGAGCTCGCCCCGGGCTAGTGAGGTCACCGGCCACGGCCGGTCACCGGATACCGCCGTGGCCGATTGCTCGCCACCGCCAATGAATAAGATGAAAAGGAGAGAAAGAAGAGAAAAAAAAAATTAAAAACTCGATTTAAAAAAAAAAAAAAAAAAAGAAAGCATAAAAGTAAAACAAAAATGTATCAATAAAAAGAAGTAAGAGGGAAGAAGTCATGGAAAACGTTTTCCACTTTTCAAAAGTGGAAAACATTTTCCTCACTTTAAAGGTGTTTTTTTTTTTTTTTCCCAATGATGGAAAACATTTTCTTTGACTAGTTCATTTTCCGTGAAACGAACACTGGAAAATCCGTAAAACATTTTCCTAGAAGTCATTTTCCGGGAAACGAACAGACCCTAAATGCTAAGACGACTTCTCTACTTGCAAAGTGGAGCCCATCACGATCTCTTTAGATTCCAATTCAGAACCCAACAACAACAACCTTGACTTGTCATAAAGCAATGTGTCGGCATATGATCGAGGTCAGTCGACATTAGTTTGGTGCGAATAGTGTTTACTCTTCATCTGTTTGGGGCTTAGAATTTCCAACCTAGCTAATTAGGATTTTAATTTCTATGAAACTTCCTTGGTGGGGTTATATCATGAAGGGGGCATTGTTCGCAGGTATCCAAAGGAGAAAGCCACGTTGAACTATTTTCTATAAGCAAGGCGTGGCACCGTTATTCTTGGGCCATCAAATTATTTCAAATCTAAATTCTTGAAATATTATTATCACCTAAATCAATCGTTAATGGATGGAATTTTAAAAGTTACAAAGAAGTCTTCATTTCATTCTCTACCTATTCAGGCTACAAGAGATGACAAGAGTTCAGAGAGTGATTACCTAACCAAGTGTGAAAGCTAGTATAAGCACCTAGAGGGAGGTGAATAGGTGTAAAAATAAATTTCCCAAAGTGAAGTGTGTAACTTAAATCAGCAATAGATTATGAAAAGGAAATTAGACTCTTGTAAACAAATCAAGTTACGATCAAAGTAAAAGAGCGTATGAAAGAAAATATGAACACAGAGTTTATAGTGGTTCAGCTTAATCCAAGCCTATGTCCACTCTTCCACACTGACAACCCACCGGCTGGATTTCACTATGAACAAAAGAGTTGTTACAGTAAAGCTCTTCCTTGATTCCACAGTGTGAAGACTCTGCTACACTTCCTCAAGGTCTCTCAAAGATATAAACTCTCTTTTGCGTACAAGTTTTCACTCAATAGCTTAATTGACTAAGAACAAAGAGTTTCAGACTTTGGAATTCTTCTATCGCGCACACCCTCGAACAACTTGAACGTCTTCCTTATACACTCATTTATGACATCACACCCGTTGGCACTTACCAAAGAAATTCTTCCAATCTACTCATTGGACATAATCAATTAGGAGGATTTTCGAGCTATTTAAGGAACATGACGATAGCCCATCAATCCTACTCGCCCATACATTTAGGATCTAGGTTTCCATAAGTAGAACCTTCCAAGTATACTTTGCCAATCAATGAATTCAAAATCCTTGAATCAATCTTGATTTGAATAATGGATTCCGACATGCTATATCCAGCCAAGAAATCTTCTTTATACGACATAATCAAATCCTTAACGAAATATTTCGTTTCGGATAAGCCTTCTTCGACGGTCTAGAAACTATCAATAAGGATAGACTTTGAGTCTTGAGTTTAGCAATGCGGAGGTCTTCAGACTTTGATGGAAGAGTCTGCAAGTCTTCAGATTAGACTGATGGAAACGTTTTGTCAACTTCAAAACACTCAAGGAAGTTTTCTCTAACAATCTCCCCCTTTTTGATTGTGACAAAACTTTCTTGCAGATTTGGATAACTTTAACCTGCAAAACATTACTCAAGCAAACATGGATATCTCACAAAGATAAATGGCTTAATAATGATAACATTAGAATTTGCATCCACAGAAAATATGTTAGTTCTGTAAATGAGTAAAGCCATGAGATATCAAAAGTACTTAAGATAAGCAAACGTTCAAACAGTCAAATCCAAATCCAGTCCAAATCCAAACAACCAAACACAAAAGTCAAGTCAATCAAACATAATCGACACAAAAGTTCAAAAAGTCAAGAGTTCAAAGTTCAAAATCAAATTTGCATCACATCTCTCCCTCTTTTTGTCATCATTAAAAAGGTAGAGATGAAAAGAGAATGGAATTAAGATTGCTTGGGAACACGAACAAGCTAGAAATCTCCCATTGATTGGACAATCCCTTCTAGCCTTTTCAAATTCTCCTTCAGTTGCGCCACATCTTCACTCTTGGCATTTGCTTGAACTTGAAGAGTAAGGACCTGGATTTTATCATGCAAAGAAACTGAAGAGTTTTGACCTGCATTTTGCAAGTTCTGTACTTTGCATCCCAAAGCATATATTTGATCTCGCATCTCCAAAAGAACATCAAGTATTCTGCGAAAGTCTACTGAATTATCAGTCTAAGTACTTGCTTATGCACAATCAGACGGTGTATAGGTAGATGATGGTAAATTAGCATGGTCACGCAAATTGAGCGATGAAATATCATGTCATTCCTCTAGAAATTAAGAGACATAGATGTCCTTTGGATCTGCTGGAGAACGACTTACTCCTTCACTGGTGGCAGGGAATGAGGACGTTCCTCTTTTCTCAGGATCTTCCCCTGTTTCCATGCCTTCAGGTGGAGAAAAGTATTCCTCATGCTCTGCTTCTGCTTGATCTCCTTTCTCCTCTTCTTCTTCTTCTTCTTCTTCCTCAATTCTTTCCTCCCCTGCATCTCTCTCCTCTGCTTCTTTTGCCTTTGCTTCTTTCTCCAAATCTTCTCTCTCTCCAGTCCTCTGTTCTATCTCATCCTTGTCTTTTTCCTGTCTCTCCGTTGTTTCTGGAACAGAACGACTCAAGTTATTCAATGCCATCGCAGAAATGGTGATATCATCCTCATCCTCTTCATCCTCAATAATGAGAGCTCTTCTTTTCTTGGATCGAGTAACCATGGGCTCCTTCCCTTTTCGCTTTGCTGCCGAAGAGACTGAATGAGTCTTCATAGGGGTTTTCACTTTGAACTGCTCCAAAGCCTTGTTGAGTTCCTTCAAACGCATTTTGGAGACCATTTTCAATCCCACCATCATTTGATCGCATGATCAAACACAAAGAATTTGGGGAGGCTGAACGTTCAGATGTCTAAATAACTTGATCATAAGATCTGCGTACGGAAGTTGACCCTTGTCCTTCACTATTGTTCTATACATGTGGAACATAATAGTGTGTGAAAGATATAATTTTTTCCCAGCATTGATGGAATACATTAGCTTTACCTCCGAGTTTGAAACGTCGGTCTTTGAAACAGATTTTGGTCTGAGGCAGTTAATCACAATCTTGTGAAGCAAAATGTTGGACGCATTCATCCTTAAATAAGAAATCTTCCCTTTGTTGTTCTATCCTGAACAAGCTCAATCGTTGCACGAACAATAGACACAATGATAGGTTGATATCTCTCTCTTTCAACCCCAATCACATTAGCCAATGTATTCATGTCAACCACATAGTCCTGATCCCGAACACTAAAAGAGAATCTATTTGCATCCAAGAAACTGAGATTCGAATAGAAATAAGCAGTAAGTTCAGCATGAGCTTCTGTAGATTCAGAACAAAACTGTTCGAGTTGAAGAAGACTGAATTTTTCTCGCAGATTGACATTCACAGAGTCAAGAAAATCAAAGTCCACACTTCTAGGGTTTATCACCCCACGCTTCAGCAACTTAGAGTACAGTTGCTTGTGTTCCTCCGCTCGAAACAAATCCGTCTTTTTGCTTCGGATTTTTGCTACAACACCTATTCTAAGTTTAAATTGACTATACATCCTATCATCGTCATTCCCATATGGTTGACTTATCCCTCCAACATGTGGATCACTTGGGATATTCGCCAAAGCTTCTTCGGCGGACCCCGTAGGGGCAATTCCCAGTCATTCCATTGTGCGTAAAATGAAAGTTTCATTTGGGTTCTACATCTTCGATGATTTCTTCCTCTTCTCGATGTGCAACATCCTGAGATCTAGATGGAGGAGATGGGCGCTGCTGAGAATGTTGTGGGTTCTGCTGCTGTCTGGGAGATTCTTCTTTCTCGGTGAGATCAAAGTGCGGAAGCCCCTCACGCATTTGCTATGGTCCCTTATTCGCGATCCTCGAAGACTTTCTTTGAGACGACATCCTTCACAATCTTTGAGAGATTCCAAACTTGTTTCCCAAGAAAGATGAAAATTTTTCGAGGATTAAACAAGAGAAGAAGACAGAAGTGGAAGATCAGTGCTCTCTTAGGGTTTTTGAGAGTAAAACGAAGAAGAACTGATAGTATATAAGGCAGTCGAAGTGAGGCATACGAAACGCCATAAAAAGGAAATATAAAAATACATTTTAAAAATAACCGCCTTTTCAAAAATTAGATAACTGTCATTTCAAAAATAATTTCTTTTTCGAAAAGGAAGGATTGCACTAATCATGAAAATTGGGAAAATAACACTAATTAATTTTGGATAGATGATCGTACCTTTTCAAGATTTGATCTGAGAGATAAGTTTCTAAAATAAAAATAACTTACAATCGTAGATTTTGATTGTTTGAGTTTGAGTGCCTTTAGACTTTCAATCCTGAGTATGAAGTTCTTCAGACTTTAAGATATTGAGTCTGGAATGAATAATTTCAAATTGATTTTTCTCCAAAGGCTTTGTAAATATATCTGCCAGTTGATTCTTTGAATCAATAAACTAAATCGAAACTTCTCCATTTTGAACATGATCTCTAATGAAATGATGTTGAATCTCTATATATTTTGCTCTTGAGTGAAGAATCGGATTCTTGGTGAGATTGATTGTGCTGGTGTTGTCACATTTGATTTCAGTGCATGAATCTTTAATTCCAAAATCTCTTAACTGTTGTTTTATCCACAGAATTTGTGAACAACAACTTCCAAGAGTTACATACTCTGCTTCTGCTGTAGAAAGAGCTATTGTACTTTGCTTCATTGAAAACCAAGATATTGTCCTACTTCCAAGTAGTTGACAGGTGTCCGAGGTGTAGCATCCCAAAAAAATTCAGAACCAAGCCATAAGGTGTATTAAAGTCTCTAAATTAGGTGATAAAATTTTCTATGGCTTATGCTCTAGCCATTAGTCTTTTAATTAGGTGATTTGTGCATATGGTTGTGGAAATTTAAATTTGATAGATTAATAACCTATGCTTGGCCATGTACTTTATAAATTAAATTTCAATAAGCAAGATGCCCCAAGACTTTGGCCAAGATGAAAATTGAAATTTAAAAATATTTATAGAAGGATTTCAAAAAAAAAAGAAGGAAAAAGGGGGTCAAAATTCGATTGGGCCTTAAACCCAAGAGTGGAACTTTAATGGACCAAGTTGGCCGGCCCATTGAAGCCCACAAGTGGGCTGTCGACCAGCCCAAGAGGAGGGCCAAGAAGTGGCTGGATGGCCCAAGCCCAAGAAGCCCAAATCAAATTCAAAACTCAATGTGACAAGTGGCAAAAGGGAAGGCCATGCATTGGCCATGGTTAAGGCAAAGCAATCATTACTAATCATGAGAGTTTAGGGGTATAAGAAGGGAAGAGAGAGAAGGGTGGCCGGCCATTTGCTCACCCAAAGAGAGAGTGAGAGAGAGAGAGAGATCGTGCGAGAGGGAGGAGCGGCCGAGAGAGAGAGGAAGGAGGGAGTCGCCATCGCTTGCCGTCCGTCCGCCTTGATCGCCACCGTGTGTTGTCGACCGTCCGTTCTAGAGGCAAGTGGGAGTCCTCTAGCTTCTCTTGCATGCTTGTGTGTTGTTTGCATGTTGAACTTTTGGTTGTTAGATGGAAAAACCGAAGCATGGATGAGTTGTGTGTGAGTGGTGTGACTGTTCTTGCTCGGATCGTGTGAGTCAGTAACTTGTTTGAGCTTGCATGTGTGTTTGAAGTCCTATTTTGGCTTCGATGTCTTCATGAAAGTTGTAGCTAACATCTTGTAATACAACATACTAAAATTTAGTGGAAAATGATGGAGGTTTGAGGGGTTAAAGTCTCATCTTACGGAGACCCCAGATCTGGAAAGTTTTTACTGACCTCTTGCTGGATTCATGGTTGCATGTTGGTTTTTGTTGAGAATATCACTTCTCTTTCTTAATGAAATTTGTAGGGAACATCTTAAAATACAACATACGCGAATTTGAAGTGAAATGAACATGTATAGCCCAGTAAATCGGCTAGATCTTGAAGACGATGATTCTGGTGATGTATTCCGAGACACCCGAGACTTCAAGGACCTAAAGGGTGACCATATTCTGGTTATTTAACTTAGATCTCTTCATAAAACTTGTAAAGGACATCTTGACACATAACATATCCGAATTTCAGAGAAAACGAAAGGGAATAGGTAGGTTAAAACTTCATATTTCGGAGATGGAGGCACTGGACAATGCGGTAATGGGTCCAGAAGCTTCGTGAGGTTGAATAAAATAATATATAAAGAATCTGGCTTGGAGTTATTCATGGAAGTTGTACGAAAATTTCTTGGCTACAATCCAGTAAAATTTCATAATTTTTGGAGGCCATATGGATATTTTAATTGAATTTATTCGGAAACCATGCATTCTGGTTTCATCCGAAAATTATATGATGTTTTGTGAAAATTGGGAAATTGTGTGAAATGCTATTTGGCCATGTATTTTGTATGAAATTATCATCCTATTGGCTTGTTTAATATTTGCTGTAATTTTTATAATTTCGGGAATTTGTTGATATTAAATTTAATATTTATAGAAATGACAAAAGTTGGAATTTAAATAAATAAATAAATAAATAAATAAATAAAATAGATTATTTTATTGGCCATAAATTCCATTAAATTTATCTTGTTGCATACGACAAAGTCTTGGTATATGTATGACATTGAATCGAGGTGCATGTGTGATAAAGTCTTGGTATGTGTATGGCATTGAATCGAAATGCATGTATGAATTCAATGATGAGTATGATCTTGATTTGTCATCACATCACATGCCATGATAAATTGAATCATAATGATGTGAATTGAGATAAATGAGGAAGCCGTCGGGGGTGAGCCAACAATGCCCCGGGAGTGTCGGGATGCCTGGCTAGAAGGGTACGGCCGGTTGCCCAGTGGTCATGAATGGCCGAATACCGGAGGGTCCTCAGGAGACCGAGTGGTATCGAGATGCCCAGAGAGTGGGGGAGCCGGAAGCTCGGCATGGTAATTATGCCGAGGGATACCTCGCAATGCTGGATTGGGTGCGAGATGCTTGGCTTGAAGGGTGCGGCCGGTTGCCCGGTGGCCTTAAATGGCTGGATACCGAAGGGTCCTCGTGATGCCAGTTGGGGTACGAGATGCCCGGAGAGTGGGGGAGCCGGATGATCTGTAATTGTATCTTGGATACATGAGGGACGCAAACATTGGTCCCAAAAATGAGAAATGTGGCGGTCCAAGATGAAATTGGAACTAAATCATGCATAGTGATATATGTGTGACATGATGCATGATGATATATGCATGACATTATGCATGACAATATATGCATGGTAATGATGATGATATGCATGATGATGATGACGATATGCATGATGATATGCATGATGATGATGATGATATGCATGATGATGATATGCATGATGATGATGATGATATGCATGATGGTGATGGTGAGGATGATATATGATGATATGTATGATGATGTCATGATGATGATGACATGTATGATATGATGATGCATGATAGTATGCGCATGGCTTCAAGGTAAGTAACGCCTACAATGCATGTATGATTTGTATGATGTATTAAGTTGTTATTGGATTCCTTATCTGCTAAGTGGTTGTACTCACCCCTTTTGGGGACCAACATTTTAGATTAGCAGTATGCCGCTTCCTACCATCGCGCGGGGTGCATTTTACGGGTTATCGTTCGACGTTGAGGTAAAGTGTGAGGAGTTCAGCTGTCCTTCTGTGCCTAGACTCACCTACATACGTGTGCGCTGTTTTGTCTCGTACGACATAGGCTTGGCTGGGGGCCTGATTGTTCAGGAGTTTGTTTCTGTCCATGTTTGCTGCGATCGGGGTGATGAGAGGGATGCTGCCACCACCGCCGCCTGACACACCGGATTGGGTGTGAGACCTGTGCCTGACGAGTAGGGGCTGTGTTTTTTGGGAGTTAGTTAGCTGACACTTATGATGGGAGTTGAGCTCATGTGATGTAGAGGGTCGAGAATCTTTTTGAGGTTTTAGGCTGGACATAGCAGAGTCCTAGCTTTTCCTTGTTATGTATCAACCCGAAAAGAAGTCCCATCCTGAAAGAATATGTAAATAAAGTGTCGTTGCTTGTTTATAAAATCTAGGTGATTAGTGGTGTGTATTGGTATCATGGTTGGTACGGGGAGAGATGGTGACGTTTCATTTTGCTTCCGCTAGTGAGTCGCGCTGGGACCGCTTTTAAAAAAAAAAAAATGCCTGTGATTAGCAACGTTTTCTCTAAGTGTAAGGCATGAAAGGGTAATAAAATGTAACATCGGTGCTTGTGGCAACCGCCGAAGGGTTCGGGGTGCTACACGAGGTGCTCTTTCTATCAAATCTACATCCGGCTAGGTCTGCGTCTGAGTATCCAAGAAGAGTAAAGTCTCATTCTTTAGGATACTAGAAACCCAAATTTGAAGTTGAGGCAATATATTTGATAACATGCTTTGCAGCACTTAAATGAGATTCTTTAGGGTCTGATTGAAATCTGGCACAAATACAAACACTGAACAAAAATCAAGTCTAGAAGCAATTAGATAAAGAAGTGAACCAATGATACTCCTATATAGCTTCTGGTCAACTTTCTTTCCTCCTTCATCTTTGTCTATCTTCAATGAACTTGACATTGGTATATCAGTTTTTTTTTGCAATTTTCAAGACCAAACTTTTTGACAAGTTCCTTGGCATACTTTTCTTGATGAATAAAGATTCCCTCCTTTAGTTGTTTCACTTGAAGCCCGAGAAAGAAGACTAGTTCACCCATCATGCTCATTTCAAACTCATCATGCATAGACTTAGAGAATTTCTTGCACGGACTTTCATTAGAAGATCCAAAAATAATATCATCAACATAAATTTGAACAAGTAGAAAACTTTTGCTTTCTCTTTTGATAAACAATGTGAGATAGCTAGTATAAGCACCTAGAGGGGGGTGAATAGGTGTAAAAACAATTTCTCGAGATACGAAAGTGATACTAGGCAGACGATAGAAACGAAGTTCTCTTTTGATTAACAAAATGAATTACGATCAAAGTAAAGTAAAGAGTAGGGAAGAGAAAGTTGAACACAAGGTTTATAGTGGTTCGGCTTATTCCAAGCCTACGTCCACTCTTTCGCACTGACAGCCCACCGGCTGGATTTCACTTTGAATAAAAGAGATGTTACACCAAGGTTCTCTCTTGATTCCACAGTGTAGATATTCTACCACACTTCCTCAAGGTTTCTCACGAATATGGACTCTCTTTTGCGTACAAGACTTTGCTCAAATGAATTGACTAAAAACAGGGAGCTTCAGACTTTGGAATTCTTCTATCGTGCACACTCTCGAACAACTAGAACGTCTTCCTTATATACTCCTTTATGCCATCATACCCGTTGGCACTTACCAAAGGAATTCCTGCAATCTACTGTCACGCCCCGAACCTCGAGCGTGCTAACATCCCACCATGGTCATGCAAATATGCGACATCCCAGGGTATGTCGCCGACCCATTCATTTTATTACGCATGCGAAAGCGAAACGTATTATAAAACCCCTGACAATAAAATACGGGATAGAAAAGCAGAAAGCAAAACCACAACATAACACTTTCATAATTCAACAGAATTACAAACAGAGGTCTACGGCCAAAAGTCTATAAAAGACCGGCTCTTAAAAAGGAATTGTCCTACGACCTACAAATCGGACACGTTCTCCAATCTTATGACTTCAACTCTGCAACTCCTTAAGACCAACCAAAGCTATCTGGCCACTCCGTCCACCAGGGACCTGAAATTTTAATCTCACAACTGGGATGAGACAATGTCTCAGCAAGTTCAACCCCCTAAACCCTTATTAGAAAGAAAATACGCCCCGGGTGGCCTAGCCACATCACACAGAAGACTTACCTCGCATTAGCCTTCATCTGCAGGTTAACATAATTTATATAATTCAACCACGTACAATTATGATAACCAAACAACCATGGCACAAGCACATCATCAAAACAATTCAACCACTTGGATCGTCTCAGCGATCAATCGACTTGGCCGATTACATGTCAATTCAACAATTCAATAATTACTCTTAATCATGGCCCATTCGGCACGATCTTTAAAAAGGTGGTAGATTACGGCCTGGTTGGGCGCGACCTTTATCAGGTAGCATATCACGGCCCCACTGGGCGCGACCTCTAATAGGTGGCAATTCATGGCCCCACTGGGCGCGACCTTTATCAGGTAGCATATCACGACCCCATTGGGCGCGACCTTTATCAGGTGGCAATTCACGGCCCCATTGGGCGCGACCTTTATCAGGTGGCAATTCACGGCCTCACTGGGCACGACCTCTAATAGGTGGTTAATCACGGCCAACTTTCCCATAAATTTCGACACTTGGGACTTTATAAAAAGAATCACTATTTATCACAATCACACTCAATTTGCCACAATCAGTCATCCAATTCAAATTCTAAATACACAGCAGCGATCGGCACGAAATTCTGAGAGTTTAGGGTCCCGACGAAATTTTCGAATTTTAATAAATAATTAATTTTATTCCGAAAATTAATTAAATAATAATATCCATATTTTTCGCAATCCACACTCAATTTATAATATCCAACCATTAATTTCAAAATCTGAATACACAGCAGCGATCGGCACGAAATTCTGAGCAACCGGGTCAAAAATAATTTTTCTATTTTTTTAATAAATAATAATATTTTAATAATTTCGGATTATAATATAATATTATATTTTCCAGAATTTCGAAGCACTTAAATAATTCAAAACTAAAATCCTTTTATGTCACATCAAGGCTTAACTTTAAATAACTTCTTTTAACCTTCAATTTAAACACACTTTAACATAAACCAACCTCTTAATCCAATTTATAATTAAATACACTAATTCACACACCTAAACTTACTTAATTTAAACTAAGCACACTTAGGGCATCATTAACACTTTAATCAAGATTTAGTGAGTTAAACTCACCCAATTAACGAACCGAGCGGACCAAAACGTCGAGGACGATGAGGGGATCGACTTTCTCCAAAGCGGGCCGAGCATCCGGGCTCGAGAAGATGGCCAAAACGGGCCAAACGTCCGCTGCCATACCCATTTTCTTAGCTGCTGTCCACTGCGATTTGAGGCTGAGAAATGGTAGATCCGGGGCTTAGATGAGATGGAGAAGGACCGGGGAAGGTTAAGGGGTCAAATCGGACCAAGGCGGGACCCGAACGGTGGCCGGAGGTGGCCGAACGGCTCTGGCACGAGCTGATGCAGCAGCGTGACGCGAGCTGAGGCGGAGCGAAGAGGCGAAGACGGCGTGACGGCGGGCCGGCAAGCGCGTGCGGGCGGCGCGGGACGGACGCATGGTGGCGGCGGCGACGACGGCGTGTGAGCGGGTGGCCGGCCATGGCTGCTCCAGCTCCTTCTCTGCAAATTTTTCTGGTCTTCGCACAATGAAGATGGAGGAGAGAGGCAACGAGAGAGAGGGAGAGAGGAGAGAGATGGATGGGGGCCATTTTTTTCTTTTTCTTTTACTTTAATCCAACAAAAGTGGCCCACCATGACCTCATGTGACATCACTTCCCACTCACCAAAATCTTCCACCACAATCTTCCCAATAGGTCCAATTTATTTTTCTGCCGTGGCATACCAATCTTTAAACTTTGTACATCCCATTCTTCAATTATCTTCTAATTGAACCAAATTGAAATCCATAAAATTAATCAAATATCACCATATTTCAATTTACGTCTTCACTTGTCCATAGAACCAACTTAAGTCCCAAAAGTAAGACCAAAGGCGGGCCTACTAATTTCTCGAGCCAAAATAGCCATTCTCCGATTTAATTTCTAAAAAATTCTAATTTCATGAAAAATCTTCCGAAGGTTAGTCAATGTTCCTAAAATGATTTGTGACACACCCTGACTTCCAATTTCTGAATTCGATCTCAATTCCACGGTTAATTTCACTTTGGCACGATACTAGCGGGGCCCAACCTACCGGGTAGCCTTTAGAAATTTTCATGCATTTGACCTGTGGTTGATCATCTCAAGCCATAATGTACATCTTTGAAACATTGGCGACTTTCGGTTGTCGAGGTAATCTCAAGGTTTCAAATACGAACACCGATACCCAATCGATAGAAAAGTCAGTCTAGTGTCGATCGACAAGGATTATGCAATCCGGTGGAATCACCCACACTCGATCACATGCCTCTATCGAGTCGACCTATCTCCGGTCTCTAATCGATTTTTATTTGTGCCATAATGACCCTTGCAGATTAGCTCGGTCGAAAGGTCGCTTCATGGCCAAATTCTCAAGTCTGATGCATTAGAATTTCTTAACGACTTCACCCAACAGACTAGTTTTCACATGAGTGGCCGACTCAAGGAAAAGAACTATATGCGTGCCAACGAAATGCCCGTCTCAAATTATTGAAAATAGGATTGGAAAATCGGGATGTCACATCTACCCGTTGGACGGAATCAATTAGGAAGATCATTCAAGCTATTAAAGGAATATGTTGATAGCCCATTAATCATGTTCGCCCATACAATCAGGATCTCGGTTTCCATAAGTAGAACCTTCCAAGTATACTTTGTCAATCATCGGATCCTTAATCTTCGAATCAATCATGATCAAATAAAGGATTCCATTATGTCATATCCAGCCAAGAGATCTTCTCAAGTTGATAAAGTCACATCCTTAATGAAACATCCAGTTCTAGATAGCCTTTCTTCAACGGATTAGAAACTGTCAATGAGAATAGACTTTGAGTCTTGAGTCTGGCTATCCGGAGGTCTTCAGACTTTAAATAGCAAGTCTACAAATCTTCAGACTATACTGATGGAAACGTTTTGTCAGTTTCAAAACACTTCAAGAAAATTTCTCCAACAATCTCCCCCTTTTTGATGGTGACAAAACTTTCCTGCAGATTTGGATAACTTTGACCTGCAAAACATTACTTAAAAAAAATATGGATATCTTATAAAGATAAATGGCTTAATGAATGATAACACTAGAATCTGGAACCACAGAAAATATGTTAGTCTTGTATGTGATAAAGCCATCCATAAGATATCAATAGTAGTTAATATAAGCAGTCAAATCGAAATCCTAAATTCAGTTCATATCCAGACACAAAAGTAAAGTCAAACATCAAAACAATCCAAGTTAAATAATTCAAACGATTAAAAAGTCAAAGTTTCAAATCTTGCATCTCTCCCCCTTTTTGTCAGCATAAAAAAGGTTGAGATGAAAATG
Organism: Eucalyptus cladocalyx; assembly: GCA_017140615.1. Lineage (NCBI taxonomy): Eukaryota > Viridiplantae > Streptophyta > Magnoliopsida > Myrtales > Myrtaceae > Eucalyptus > Eucalyptus cladocalyx. Next base: position 2,428,388 of record CM029520.1, read on the forward strand.
GAATAAAGTCAAGATTGCTTCGGAACACGAACAAGCTGGAAATCTCCCATTGACTAAACGATGCCTTCCGGCCTTTTTAGGTCTTCCTTCAGTTGTGCAACCTCCTCACCCTTAGCATTAGCCTGAATCTGAAGAGAAAGGGCTTGGATCTAATCATTCAAGGAACCTGAAGAAGCTTGACCTGCGTTATGCAAATTCTGAACTTCACATCCCAGAGCATATATCTGACATCGGATTTCCAAGAGAACATCCAGAATTCTGCGAAAATCTACTGAATTATCGGTCTGCGTACTGGCTTCAGCACGATCTGATGGAGTAAAGACAGACGATGGCAAGTCAGCATAATCACGCAGATTTGGCGAAGAAACATCATGTCCTTCCTCAGGAAATTGAGAGGCATAAATGTCCTCTGGATCTACTAGAGAGCGACTGACTCCCTCACTGGTAGCAGGATATGAGGACATTCCTCTTTTCTCATGATCCCTTCCTGTTTCCATGCCTTCAGGTGGAGAAGAGTGTTCCTCATGTTCTCCTTCCTCTTGATCTCTTTTCTCTTCTTCTTCTTTTTCAACTCTTTCCTTCTCAGCATCTCTTTCTTCTTCTTCTTTCTCCTCTGTTTCTTTCTCCTCTGCTTCTTTCTCTTCTCTTTCTCTAGTCCTCTGTTTTGAGTCTTTCTCTAGAACAGAACGACTCAGATTCTTCAATGCTGTTACAGAAATGGTGAAGGAACTAAGCAAGGCTCCTTCCCTTTTCTTTTTGCTGTAGAAGAGATTTGATGAGATTTGACAGGAGTCTTCTCCTTGAATTTCTCCAACGCCTTGCTTAGTTCATTCAGACGCATTTTAGTTACCATTTTCAGTCCTACCACCATATGATCACACGATCGAACATAGAGAATTTGTGGAGGTTGAATATTAAGATGTCTGAATAACTTCGTCACAAGACTTGGATAAGGAAGTTGACCTTTGTCCTTCACCACTGCTCTATACATGTGGAACATAACAATGTGAGGAAGAGAAAACTTTTTCCCGGATGATGGCATACATCGCTTTGCCTCCGAACTTGAAACATCGCCTTGGAAGTTGATTTCGGTCTGAGGCAATTGATCACAATCTTGTGAAGCAGAACGTTAAACGCACTCATCCTCAAGTAGGAAATCTTTTCCTCTGTTCTTCTATCCTTAACAAGTTCCAATGTGGCACGAGCAATAGAAACATTGATCGGTTGATATCTCCCTCTCTCAACCCCAATCACATCCGCCAGCATATCCATATCCACCACAAAGTCCTGATCTCGGACACTGAAAGAGATTTTATTCGCATCCAAGAAGCTAAGATTCGAATATAAGTATGCAGTTAATTCAGTATAGGCTTTTGTGGTGTCAGAACAGAACTGCTCAAGTTGAAGAAAACTGAACTTTTCCCTTAAATTGACATTTACAACATCAAGGAAATCAAAATCCACACTCCTAGGGTTTATCACCCCACGCTTCAACAATTTTGAGTATAGAACCTTATGTTCATTCGATCTAAACAATTCTGTCCTTTTTCCTCGAATTTTCACTTCAACACCCATTCTTGGTTGAAATTTGCTGTACAATTTGTCATCATCATTCCCATCTATCGGATTAAATCCCCCAACACGCGGATCACTTGGGATATTTGTAAGGGTTCTTCTGCCAACCCTTTAGGAGCAATTCCCAAACACTCCATTTTTCGCAAAAAGATGTACTCCTTCCCATATCCTTTGTCCTTAAGAAACTCATCGATGTAGTTCAATGGAGTACCAGTCTTTTTTAAAGCACGGTAAAGCTTATAAATAAATGAGGGCCTTTGAATTCTTACAGGATCTGCGTCTTCAACGATTTCTTCCTCTTGTTGATGACCAACACCCTGTGGACTAGTTGGTGGAGAATGACGCTGCTGAGAATGTTGTGGGCTCTGCTGCTAATTTGGAGACTCTTATTCCTCGGTGAGATCGAAGTGCGTAGGCCCCTCACTCATTCGCCGTGGTCCCCTGCTTGCGATCCTCGAAAACTTTCTTGAAGACGACATCTTTCTCAGTCTTTGAAAGATTCCTTACTTGATTTTCCCAAGAAAGATGACAACTTTTTCAAAGGTTAAACAATGGAAGAAAACATGAATGGAAGATCGGTGCTTTCTTAGGGTTTTTGGAGAGTGAAGCGAAGAAGAAACAACAGTGCATAAACAGTTTAAAAGAGGCATATGGAACGTCATAAAGGAAAGTAAAAAGATGCCTTTTCAAAAAATAACTGCATTTTTCGAGAAAATAGTCATTTTAAAATAACTCATTTTTCAAAAAGGAAACGTTGCAATAATCACATCAATTAAAGATAGCAATAATCAAACATGGTTGATAATCGTACCTTTTCAAGATGAGATTCGAGAGAGAGAATAACTTACAGTCAAAGTTTTGTTTGTCTGAGTCTGAGAGTCTCTAGACTTTTAACTTCTTCAAACCTCAAAATGTTGAGTCTAGAACGGATAATTTCAAATTGATTTTTCTCCAAAGGCTTTGTGAATATATCCGCCAGTTGGTTCTTTAAGTCAACAAACTAAATCGAAACTTCTCCATTTTGAACATTATCTCTAATGAAGTGATGTTGAATCTCTATATGCTTCACTCTTGAGTGAAGAATTGGATTTTTGGTAAGATTGATTGCACTGGTGTTGTCGTAGTTAATCTCCGTGCATGAATCTTCAATTCCAAAGTCTCTTAGCTGTTGTTTTATCCACAGAATTTGTGAACAACAACTTCCGAGAGCTACATACTCTGCTTCTGCTATAGAAAGAGCTATTGTATTTTGCTTCATTGAAAACCAAGACACTATCCTGCTTCCAAGTAACTGACAGGTACCCGAGGTGCTCTTTCTATCAACTCTGCATCCGGCTAGGTCTGCGTCTGAGTATCCAAGAAGAGTAAAGTATCCCTTTTTAGGATACCAAAGGCCGATGCTTGAAGTTGAAGCAATGTATTTGATAATACGCTTTGCAACACTTAAATGAGATTCTTTAGGGTCTGCTTGAAATCTGGCACAAATGCAAACACTCAACAAAATGTCAGGTCTAGAAGTAGTAAGATAAAGAAGTGAGCCAATGATACTCCTGTATAGCTTCTGGTTGACTTTCTTTGCTCCTTCATCTTTGTCTATCTTCAAGGAACTTGACATTGGTATATCAGCCTTTTTGCAATTGTCCAGTCCAAACTTTTTGAGAAGATCTTTAGCATACTTTTCTTGATGAATAAAGGTTCCTTCCTTTAGTTGTTTCACTTGAAGCCCGAGAAAGAAGGTTAACTCACCCATCAAGCTCATTTCAAATTCATCCTGCATAGTCTTAGAGAATTTCTTGCACAAACTTTCATTAGAAGATCCGAATATAATATCATCGACATATATTTGAACAAACACAAAACTTTTGCTTTCTCTTTTGATAAACAGAGTAGTGTCTACTTTACCTTTGACAAAGCCATTTTGAATTAAAAACTTACTCAGCCTGTCCTACCAAGCTCGAGGTGCTTGCTTTAGACCATATAAAGCCTTTTTGAGTATGAATACTAAGTCTGATTTCCTTGGGTCTTCAAACCCAGGTGGTTGTTGTGGCACCCCGAACCCTTCGCAGGTTGCCACAACCGCCAATGTTACACCTTATTACCTTTCTTCTTAAAAGAGGCGGCGTAATTAGTCGACACATTTTTTTTTATTTTATAAAACAGTCCCAGTGCGACTCATCAGCAGAAGAAAAATAAAACATCACCATCTATCCCCCTACCAACCATGATACAAATACACACCACTAATCACCATGATTTTATAAACATGCCACGACACTTATTTACATATATTTTCAAGATGGGACTTCTTTTGGGTCGGTACATCAAAAGGAAAAGCTAGAACTTAGCCATGTCCAGCCTAAAACCTTAAAAAGAACCCTCGACCCTCTACATCACACATGCACAACCCCCATCATAAGTGTCAGCTAACTATCCAAAAAAAAAAAAAAAAAAACAGCTCCTACTCGTCACGCACGGGCCTCACACCCAGTCCGATGCGTCAGGCGATGGCGGTGGCAGCATCCCTCTCATCACCCTGTCACGGCGAACGTGGACAGAGACAAACTCCTGGACGACTAGGCCCCCAGCCAGGCCTATGTCGTACATGACAAAACAGTGCACACGAATGTATGTCAATCCCGTACAGAAGGACAGCTGAACTCCTCACACTCTACCTCGACGTCGGATGGTAAACCGTAAAATGCACCCCGCGCGATGGCAGGAAGTGGCATGCTGCTAATCTGAAATGTTGGTCCCCAAAGGGGTGAGTACAACCACTCAGCAAGTAAAAGAATCCAATAACCACTCAATGCATCATACAAGTCATACATGCATTATAGACGTTACTTATCTTGAAGCCATGCGCATACTATCATGCATCATCATCACAATCATAACACATACATGTGTATCATTATCATATCATATACATGTCATCATCATGGCATCATCACATCACACATGTCATCATCATATCATATATCATCATCATCATCATCATCATGCATATCATCATGCCATGGGTGATCATCATCATATCTCATCATATATTATCATCATCATCATGCATACCATCATGCCATGGGTGATCATCATCATATCTCATCACATATTATCATCATCATCATGCATATCATCATGCCATGGGTTAATTTCCACTTTTAACTTTCAATTTGATCACCACATCACCCATTTCTCGAATCATCAATTTCATCATCCCCTCGGGCAAAGACGTCCGAGGCTTCCGGCATTCAGCCATTCCAGGCCACTGGGCATCCAGCCCCCCACATTCCGGGCATCTCGCATCCCAACTGACATCACGAGGCATTCCCCTCGGGCAAAGACCTCCGACAGGGCTTCTGGCACTTACACTCCCTGGCTGAGCATCCCGCACCCCAATTCTGGCATCGCGAGGTATTCCCCTCAGGCATAAACCTCTGACAGGGCTTCCAGTACCCCCACATTCCGAGCATCCTGAATCTCCCAGGGCCATCCGGCAATGCATCTCTATACATTACAGGAATCATCCTCCACCACAACCACCTCCTCACTTATCATTATCCATGTTTACCAATTTCGGTCTTAATTTAGCATGGCATATGACGTGACATCAAACAAGTCATACTTGGCATGGAATTTACACATGCATCTCAATTCAATGTCATGCATACATCTAGACCTCATCATACATGCAACATGGTATAATTATTTATGAAATAAAATTAATGGAATTTATGGCCAATAAAATAATCCATTTTTCATGCCCTTTTTCATTTATTTAAATTCCAGCTTTTGTTATTTTCAAAAATATTAAATTTAATATCTATAAATTATAAGAATTAAGGCAAGTGATAAACAAGACAATAGAATAGTAATTCCATGCAAAATACATGGCCAAATAGAATTTCACACAATTTCACAATTCTCACAAAATGGCATGTCATTTTCGGGTGAAATCAGAATGCACAATTTTTGAAGAAATTCGATTAAAATATCCATACGATTTTCACAATTTTACCGAGTTATAGCCAAGACATTTTCGTACATCTTTCATGAAGACTTCCAAGCCAGATTATTTTTAGATTATTTTCTACAGTCTCACGAAGCTTCTGGATCCATTACCGAATCATCCAGTGCATGCTTCTCCGAAATACTGAGTTTTCACCTACCTGTTCTTCTTCGTTTCCTCTTAAATTTAGGTATGTTCTACAACAATATGTTCTCTACAAGTTTTATGAAGAGATATAAGTCAAATAACCAGAGTATAGTCGTCCTTTAGGTCCATGGAGTCTCGGGTGTCCCAAAATACATCTCCAGAATTACCGTCTTCGAGATCTAGTCGATTTATGAGTTTATACTTGTTCATTTCGCTTCAAATTTGAATATGTTGTATTTTAAGATGTCCCCTACAAATTTCATGAAGAAATAGAAGAGATATTCTTAGCACAACTCAACATTCAACCACAAATCCAACAAGATGTCAGTGAAATCGTTCCAGATCTGAGGTCTCCGTAGAATGAGAGTTTAACCCCTTGAATATCCATCATTTTCCACCAAATTTTAGTATGTTGTATTTTAAGATGTTAGCTACAACTTTTATGAAGAAATCGAAGCCAAAATCGGACTCCAAACATGCATGCAAGCTCACACAACATTCTGACTCAAACTGTTCGAGCGAAAACAGCCATACCATTCAAGAACAATCCATCCATACTTCGGTTTTCTTCACCTAATCACCCAAACTCGACACTATATCAACCATACATGTAACAAACACACATGCAAGAGCAGCTAGAGGGCTCCCACTTGCCTCTAGACCGGAAGGACGATGGCACACGGCGGTGAGCACGGCAACACACGGCGGACGGACGGCGACAACTCCTCCTCGGCTCCTCCTCCCTCTCGGCCGCTCTCCCTCTCTCTTGCACAATCTCTCTCTCTCTCTCTCTCTCTCTCTCTCTCTCTCTCTCTCTCTCGGCCGAATGAACCGGCCACCCTTCTCTCTCTCTTCCCTTTTATCCCCCCTAATCCTCATCATTAGCAATGATTAGGTTGCCTTATCAATGGCCAATGCATGCCCTTCTTCTTGCCACTTGTCTCATTGCATGCATAATGGGCTTGGGCTTTTGGGCTTGGGCTTGGGCCATTTGGCCACTCTTGGGCCTCCCCTTGGGCTAGTCGACAGCCCCCTTTAGTGGGCCTTATTGGGCCGACTAGCTTGGCCCATCAAGGCTTCGGCCAATGGGCCTAAGGCCCAACCTAAAAATTGACTTTTCCCCCTTTTTTTTTTTGAATTTCTTCTATAAATATATTTTTTTAATTTTAATTTTCAACATGGCCAAAGTCTTGTGACATTTTGTTTATTGAAATTTAATTTATAAAGTGCATGGCCAAGCATAGATTATTATCATTAATCTATCAAATTTAAATTCTCACAAACACATGCACATATCATCTAATCTTAAAAGACTAATGGCTAAAGCATTAAATCATAGGAAATTTTATTACCTAATTAGAGACTTTAACACACCTTATGGCTTGACTTTGAATTTTGGGATGCCACAGTTGTTCCACATAGACTTCCTCATGGATAAATCCATTTAGGAAAGCACTTTTGACATCCATTTGGAATAACCTGAAATTCTTATAACAAGCAAAAGCAAGTAATAAGCGAATTGCTTCTAACCTTGCTATTGGTGCTTAAGTCTCCTCATAGTCTATCCCTTCTTCTTGCATATATCCCTTGGCCACGAGTCTTGCTTTGTTTCTTATGACTTTTCCTTTCTAGTTCATCTTGTTCCTGAAAACCCATTTAGCACCAATAATAGATTTACCTTTTAGTTTAGGAGTTAACTCCCAAACATCATTAATGCTGAATTGCCTGAGTTCTTCTTGTATAGCTTCAATCCAACTTTCATCAGACAAAACTTCTTCTATGCTTTTGGGTTTTATTTCAAAATTAAGAGCCACAGCACTAGACTCTTCGCGCATTTTGGATCTTGTGCGAATTCCTTCATTAATGTCGTCAATAATAAGATCTTTGGGATGATTGAACTTATGCTTCCAGTTGCTGGTTAATTTGTCAGGTTGATGATCACTCCCTTCACTTGAATCTTCAACAGTCATTTGTTGCTAGTCCTTCAAAGTCTGAGCTACTTCCTGAGATTTAGACTTTGTAAAGTCTGGAGTAGGTTCAGGCTCTTCAAGATGAGTCTGAATAGATTCATTTTGCATAGAATCTTGGAATTTGACATTCATTTATTCCTCCACATATTGACTCTTCTTGTTATAGACTCTATAGGCTTTGCTTGAGGTTGAATATCCAAGGAAGATGCCTTCATTTGACTTTTCTTCAAACTTGCCAACTCGATCGTTTGCATTTTTCAATATAAAACATTTGCATCCGAACACATGAAAATATGAAACAATAGGCTTCTTTTCTATGAATAACTCATAGGGGTTTTTTTCTAGAATAGGCCTTAGAAAAACTCTATTGATAATATAACAAGCTGTAGAAACTGCTTCAGCCCAAAATTATGAAGATATGTTGCTTTCAATTAAAAGAGTTCTAGCCATTTCTTGAAGCGATCTATTTTTTTTCTTTCCACAACTCCATTTTGCTCTAGAGTATATGGAGAGGAGAACAAATGCTGAAAACCAGATTCATCACAAAATTTTGTAAAATCTTGATTTTCAAATTCACCTACATGGTATGTTCTTATACTTGAAATAACATACCATTTTTTCATTTTGAACCTTTTTAGCAAATTTTTCAAAGGGAAAGTTTCAGACTTACTTCCCAGGAAATATACCCAAGTAAATCGTGAGTAGTCATCCACAATTACTAGGCAATATTACTTACCTCTAATGCTCTGTGTTCTGGTTGGTCTAAAGAGATCCATATGCAGAAGTTGCAGTACACGATTAGTGGAAACTTGATTTATTGGTTTAAATGCATTTCTTACTTGTTTTCCCAATATGCATGGTGTACATAGATCAGACTTTTGGTATGATAAATTGGGTAGACCACGAACAAGTTTCTTGCTGAGATTTTAGCTATCTGATTCATATTAATGTGCCCAAGCTTTATGTGCCATAAGCTTGCTTCGTCTCGGATTGAGATTAGACATTGCGATTCATCTGGTTTCACATCCAAGAGGTAGATATTTCCATGTCTTCGACCCATGAATGACTGAGTAGAGTCTTTACTAGTTCCTGAACATATTCCCACTTGAAAGTAGATTTTGAAACCGGTATCACACGGCTAACTGACACTGAGCATATTGTAGTTGAGTCCTTCAATTAAAGAAACATTGCTTATTGTGAGGTTTCTAATCTTTACAGTTCCAAATCCCACTATTTTTCCTTTGCTATTTCCTCAAAATGAGACTTTTCCACCATTCGCTTAAACAAGTTTTATGAAGCAATTTGAATCTCCTGTCATATGTCTTGACCATCAACTATCCAGATACCATTTTACCTTTTTCTTGATAGTGACCTGCATTTAAAAAAGAAACTCAAACTTTCTTTGGTACCCATATTTTCTTGGGTCTATTGATGTTAGTATGATATGCGGTTTTTGCCCATACTTTCTTAACAAGTTTCCAAACCATAGGACATTCTTTTTCAAAATGATCTGCACTATTGCACTTTGAACATCTGAGAGCATTGTGACCTACTGGTTTTACAAAAGATCATTTAGAATGATTTTTGTAAGTATCTCTTGTGGGTCTTTGCTTAATTCTTTTTTTCACTTTTGGAAAATCAATTAAAGGAATGGTTTCAGCAGTCATTCCCAAACCAGATTTGTTGAAATAAGGTCTTTGAACAGAAAGAATTTTTTCCAGTTTCTCAGATCCTATAGAAAATCTTGTAGAAATGTTTGAGATATCATTTTTCAAGAATGCATTTTCTTTTGAAAGATTATCTTCACTTTCTTTAAGAGAAGAAACATTCATGTCTAAACATTTCACCTTTTCTTTCAAAACATTTTCCTGTTATTTTATAGCAGAATTTCTCTTTTGAGTTCGGAAATCCTTTTAAGAGAAGTCTTAAGACTAAAACACAACTCATCAATGTATTTAGAAACTTTAATAGGGATTTTGAAGTTACTCACCTCAAATTCACTATCTGAATCTGATTCTGTCTCGGAGTTTGAATCTGAATCCGATTGTGCTATTAGACATATATTGGCATAATCATCATCACTTTCTTCACACTCTGTATCACTCCAAGTTTCTGCTTTAAGAGCATTTCGATACTTTTCAGCTTTTCCTTTCTTCTTCCTTAGAAGAGGACAATTTGGTCTGATGTGTCACTTTCTTACATTCAAAGTAGACTACATCTTTGTTTGATTCAGCATCCTCAACAGACTTAGTCTGTTGCTTTTGAAAACTTTGTTTCTTTAGATTGAATCTTCTTTCTTTTCTGTTTAGCTTTATGAATCTTCTTATCATGAGAGCAAGCTCCTTATCATCCATATCATCTTCAGAATCATCATTGGATTTTAATGCGATGGATTTCTTACCTTTAGGGTCTTCGTCTTCATTGATTCATTCCACTTCATAAGACTGAAGAGTACCAACCAACTCATCAACAGATAATGGCATGATTCTTTGGGTCTCTCTGATTGAGATCTTTATGTGATTCCAATCCTTGGAGAATCCATGCAATAGCTTGTTTACCTTCATAGGATCAGAAATTGGTTGACCTTGATTTTCAAGACCATTCACGATTTCTGTAAAACGATTAAATATGTCAGTTATAGATTCTCCTGATTTCATTTTGAAGGCTTTGTATTGACCGAGGAGAATGTTGATTCTAGTCTCTTTCACTCGATCGGTTCCTTCATAGGTAATATGTAATCTATCCCAGACTTCTTTAGCTGTAACACAAGAAGATATTCTGTTATATTCAGTAGGAGATAAAGCACAATATAAAGAATAAATTGCTTTTGCATCAAGAGCTTGTCTCTTGATTATCTCTTCCCGAGTCATTTCACTAGACTTAATAGTATCTTTTCCTCTCTCTGAGACAGATGCAGCTTTTGGAATGGTTTTTTTTTCTACAACGTCCCATTCCTGAGGATCCTTTGATCTTAGAAACGCCTCCATCTTGTTTTTCCATATGTTGTAATTCTTTCCATCAATGTAAGGTGGTATGGTATTGTTTTGCCCTTTTACCAGCCTTGGAGCCAACATACTAGCCATGGATCTTTAACTCTGAAGTAAAACACTTCAAACAAAGTGAGTACACAAGCTCTGATACCAATTGAGATAGCTAATATAAGCACCTATAGGGGGTGAATAGGTGTAAAAACAATTTCTCGAGATACGAAAGCGATACTAGGCAGACGATAGAAATGAAGTTCTCTTTTGATTAACAAAATGAATTACGATCAAAGTAAAGTAAAGAGTAGGGAAGAGAAAATTGAACACAAGGTTTATAGTGGTTCGGCTTATTCCAAGCCTACGTCCACTCTTTCGCACTGATAGCCCATCGGCTGGATTTCACTTTGAACAAAAGAGATGTTACACCAAGGTTCTCCCTTGATTCCACAGTGTAGATATTCTACCACATTTCCTCAAGGTTTCTCACGAATATGGACTCTCTTTTGCGTACAAGATTTCGCTCAAATGAATTGACTAAAAATATGGAGCTTCAGTCTTTGGAATTTTTCTATCGTGCACACTCTCGAACAACTAGAACGTCTTCCTTATATACTCCTTTATGCCATCATACCCGTTGGCACTTACCAAAGGAATTCCTGCAATCTACCCGTTGGACAGAATCAATAAGGAAGATAATTCGAGCTATTAAAGGAATATGTTGATAGCCCATCAATCATGTTCGCCCATACAATCAGGATCTCGATTTCCAGAAGTAGAACCTTCCAAGTATACTTTGCCAATCATCGGATCCTTAATCTTCGAATCAATCATGATCAAATAAAGGATTCTGTTATGTCATATCTAGCCAAGATATCTTCTCAAGTTGATAAAGTCACCTCCTTAATGAAACATCCAGTTCTGGATAGGCTTTCTTCAACGGATTAGAAACTGTCAATGAGAATAGACTTTGAGTCTTGAGTCTGGCTGTCTGGAGGTCTTCAGACTTTAAATAGTAGAGTCTGCAAATCTTCAGACTAGACTTATGGAAACATTTTGTCAGCTTCAAAACACTTCAAGAAGATTTCTCCAACACAATGTAGTATCTACTTTACCTTTGACAAAACCATTTTGAATTAAAAACTTACTTAGTTTGTCGTAGCAAGCTTGAGGTTTGCTTTAAACCATATAAGGCTTTTTTCAGTCTGAATACAGAGTCTGGTTTCCTTGGGTCTTCAAAACCGGGTGGTTGTTCCACATAAACTTCCTCTTGGATAAATCCATTTAGGAAAGCACTTTTGACGTCCATTTGGAATAACCTGAAATTCTTATGACAAGCAAAAGTAAGTAATAATCTAATTGCTTCTAAACTTGCTACTAGTGCGTAAGTCTCATCATAGTCTATCCCTTCTTCTTGCGTATATCCCTTGACCCCAAGTCTTGCTTTGTTTCTTACGACTTTTCCTTTCTTGTTCATCTTGTTCCTTAAAACCCATTTAGCTCCAATGATGGATTTACCTTTCAGTTTAAGAGTCAATTCCCAGACATCATTGATGTTGAATTGCCTGAGTTCTTCTTGCACAACTTCAATCCAACTTTCATCAATTAAAACTTCTTCTATGCTCTTGGGTTCTATTTCAGAAATAAGAGCCACAACATTAGTCTCTTCATGCATTTTGGATCTTGTGCGAATTCCTTCATTAATATCACTAATAATGAGATCTTTGGGATGATTGGACTTATGCTTCTAGTTGTTGGTTGATTTGTCAGAATGTTGATCTTTTTCCTCATTTGAATTTTCGTTGATCATTTGTTGCTCATCTTCTGAAGGTTGAGCTGCTTCTGGAGATTTAGACTTTATAGAATCTGGAGTATGTTCGGATTCTTCAAGATGAGTATGAATTGATTGATTTTACATAAAGTCTTGAAATTTGACATTCATTAATTCCTTCACTGATTGAGTCTTCTTGTTGTAAACTCTATAAGCTTTGCTTGTGATAGAATATCCAAGGAAAATACATTCATCTGATTTTTCTTCAAACTTACCAACTCGATCATTTGCATTTTTCAATATAAAACATTTACATCCAAACACATGAAAATATGAAATAATGGGCTTTTTTCCTTTGAATAACTCATAGGGAATTTTTTCCAGAATAGGCAGAAAGACTCTATTAATAATATAACATTATGTAGAAACTACTTCAGCCAAAAAGTGAGAAAATATGTTACTTTCTATTAAAAGAGTTCTAGCCATTTCTTGAAGCGACCTATTCTTTCTTTCTACGACTCCATTTTGCTCTAGAGTATATGGTGAAGAGAACATATGCTGAAAACCAGATTCATCATAGAATTTTGTAAAGTCTTGATTTTCAAATTCACCTCCATGGTTTGTCATTATACTTGAAATAACATACCATTTCTCATTTTGGACATTTTTAGCAAACTTTATAAAATAAGAAAATGTTTCAGATTTACTTGCTAGGAAATATACCCAAGTGAATCGTGAATAATCATCCACAATTACTAAACGGTATTTTTTACCTCTAATGCTCTGAGTTCTGATTGGTCCAAAGAGATCCATATGCAAGAGCTGCAGTACACGATTAGTGGAAACTTGATTTATTGGTTTGAATGAGTTTCTTACCTGTTTTCCTAACACGAATGGTGTGCATAGATCAGACTTTTGGTATGACAGATTATGCAGTCCACGAACAAGCTTCTTTGCTGAAATTTTGGCTATTTGCTTTATGTTGATGTGCCCAAGTTTTCTATGCCATAAGTTTGCTTCTTCTTGAATTGAGATTAGACATTGGGTTTCATCTGGTTTGACATCCAAGAGGTAGGTATTTCCATGTCTTCAACCCGTGATAGACTAAGAGGAGTCTTTACTAGTTCTTGAACATATTCAATCTTGAAAATTGATTTTGAAACCGGTGTCGCACAGCTGACTGATACTTAGCAAATTGTAGTTGAGTCCTTCCACTAAGGAAACATTATTGATCGTGAGGTTTCCAATCTTTACAGTTCTGTATCCCACAATTCTTCCTTTGTTGTTTCCTCCAAAAGAAACTTTTCCACCATTAACTTAAATAAGCTTTATGAAGCAATTTGAATCTCCTGTCATATGCCTTGAGCATCCACTATCTAGGTACCATTTAACATTTTTCTTGATAGTGACCTGCATTTAGAAAAGAGACTCAAGCTTTCTTTAGTACCCATATTTTCTTGGGTCCATTGGTGTTAGTGCAATATACTATCTTTGCCCATACCTTCTTAACATGTTTCCAAACCATAGAACATTTTTTTTCAAAATGATTTGAGTTATTGCACTTAGAACATTTAAGAGCACTGCAACTACTGGTTTTACAAAAACTTTTTGGAAATGTTTTTTGTAAGCATCTCTTGTAGGTCTTTGCTTAATTATTTCATTTATTTTAGGAAAATCAATTAGAGGAATGGTCTCAGCAGTCATTCCTAAACCTGATTTGTTGAAGGTTTTTGTGCTGAAAGAATTTTTTCAGGTTTCTCAGATCCTATAGAAAATCTTTTAGAAATACTTGAGATATCATTTTTCAAGAATGCATTTTCTTTTGAAAGATTGTCTACATTTTCTTTCAAAGTAGTAACACTTTTGTCTAGACTTTTGACATTTTCTTTCCAAACATTTTCCTATTGTTTTAGTGCAGAATTTTCTCTTTTAAGTTCGGAAATCCTTTTGAGAGATGTTTTGAGATTAAGACACAATTCATCAATGTATCTAGAGACTTTAGTAGGGATATTCAAATTACTTACCTCGAATTCATTATCTGAATCTGAGTCTGTCTTGGAGTTTGAATCTGAGTCTGATTGTGCCATGAGACAAATATTGACATAATCATCATCACTTTCCTCACATTCTGTATCACTCCAAGTTTCTGCTTTAAGTGCCTTTTGATATTTCTCAGCTTTTCCTTTCTTTTTCCTCAGAAGGGGACAGTTAGGTCTGATGTGTCCTTTTTTCTTACATTCAAAGCAAACTACATCTTATTGGATTCATCATCCTCAACTGACTTAAACTATTGCTTTTGAAAACTTTATTTCTTTGGATTGAATCTTCTCCCCTTTATGTTTAGCTTTCTGAATCTTCTTATCATGAGAGCAAACTCTTCATCATCCATATCGTCTTCAGAATCTGTGACATTAGAATCATTATTAGATTTTAATGCAATGGATTTCTTACCTTTAGGATTTTTATCTTCGTTGATTCACTCCACTTCATAAGACTGAAGAGTTCAAACCAATTCATCAATAGAAAGTGTTATAATTCTTTGTGTCTCCCTTATTGAGGTCTTTATGTGATTCCAATCTTTGGAGAGTCCACGCAGTAGCTTGTTCACTTTCATGAGATTAGAAATTGGTTGACCTTGATTTTCAAGACCATTTACGATTTCTATAAAATGATTAAACATGTCAGTGACAGATTCTCTTGATTTCATTTTGAATGCTTCATATTGATCGAGCAGAATGTTGATTATGGTTTCTTTCACTCGATCAATTCCTTCATAGGTGATGTGTAATCTATCCCATACTTCTTTAGCGGTAACACAAGAAGATATTCTGTTATATTCAGTAGGAGATAATGCACAATATAAAGAATAAATTGCTTTTGCATCAAGAGCTTATCTCTTGGTTATCTCTTCTTGAGTCATTTCATTAGATTCAACGGCTTCTTTTCCTCTTTCTGAGACAGGTGCAGCTTTAGGAATCGTTGCTTTGTCTACCACATCCCATTCTAGAGGATCCTTTGATCTTATGAATGCCTTCATCTTGTTTTTCCATATGTTGTATTCATTTCCATCAAAATAAGGCGATCTGGTATTGCTTTGCCCTTCAACCAGTCCTGAAGCCAACATACTAGCCATGGATCTTTAACTTTGAAGTAAAACACTTCAACTTAAATGAGTACACATGCTATGATACCAATTGTGAAAGCTAGTATAAGCACCTAGAGGGGGGTAAATAGGTGTAAAAATAAATTTCCCAAAGTGAAGTGTGTAACTTAAATCAGCAATAAATTATGAAAAGGAAATTAGACTCTTGTAAACAAATCAAGTTACGATCAAAGTAAAAGAGCGTAGGGAAGAGAATATGAACACATAGTTTATAGTGGTTCGGCTTAATCCAAGCCTACGTCCACTCTTCTGCACTGACAACCCACCGGCTGGATTTCACTATGAACAAAAGAGTTGTTACAGTAAAGGTCTTCCTTGACTCCACAGTGTAGAGACTCTTCTACACTTCCTCAAGGTCTCTCAAAGATATAAACTATCTTTTATGTACAAGTTTTCACTCAATAGTTTAATTGATTAAGAACAAGGAGTTTTAGACTTTGGAATTCTTCTATCGTGCACACCCTCGAACAACTGGAACGTCTTCCTTATATACTCCTTTATGCCATCACATCCATTGGCACTTACAAAATGAGTTCTTCCAATCTACCCGTTGGACAGAATCAATTAGGAATATTTTCGAGTTATTTAAGGAATATAACGATAGCTCATCAATCATACTCGCCCATACAATCAGGATCTAGGTTTCCATAAGTAGAACCTTCCAAGTATACTTCGCCAATCAACGGATCCAAAATCCCTGAATCAGTCTTGATTTGAATAATGGATTCCGACATGCTATATCCAGCCAAGAGATCTTCTTTAGATGACATAATCAAATCCTTAACGAAATACTTCGTTTCGGATAAGCTTTCTTCGATGATCTAGAAACTGTCAATGAGGATAGACTTTGAGTCTCGAGTCTGGTAGTCTGGAGGTCTTCAGACTTTGATGGAAGAGTTGTTGACGCCTCAATTTTAATTAGGTTTATTTTATTAATTAAGTTTTTATTTTATTTATTTTGTCTTTTTCGGAATAATGAACAAAAACCAAATAAAAACACAAAAAAACAAAAATAAAACGGCCCATTTTTCTCCCTCTCTTCCCCCTCCGCATGGGCCCCTACGGCCCATTTTCCTCCTCCTCCAGCCCAACCCTCTTCGGTCTTCTTCCTCCTTTGTCCGCTCTGCAACACACGCGCAGAGGGCGTGACACCGGATGAGCGGACGGACGGCGACGCGTGGGGGGGGGGTAGCTTGCGGATAGGTGGCGGATGGGACGCTAGTTCGGCCGCAGGGGTCCGGTCGGCAAGCCAAAGACTGGCGGCCAAGCCTCTCCGTCGACCGGACCTCCTCGCCTATAAATAGTGGAGCATTTCCGTCGTCAAAGGACACGAACGAGCGAGCTCCGAGATCTTCCCACTGAGAGACTTCGGGGGAGGAATTGAAGAGTGAGCGAGAGAGGAGGCAGGTCGTGAGCGTAAACGACCTCCCACCGAGAGACATCGGGGGAGGCTGCTAGCGACCAAACCTGCAAAGAGAGAGGCAGATCGAGTCGCAGCCCTTGGACACCCGACTAAGAGACTTCAGGGGGGTCCGAGGACTCACGACTGCGGATCCGAGCTTCGTCAGAGGAGGAAGTAGGGAGAGAGGAGGAAGCGCGAGCTGCGAGGTGAGCTGATGACGGCCCAGATCTGACCAGATCTGGGATTTGCTGTCGCCGACGCAGCCGCGTCTCCGCCACCACTTTGACGCCGTTGCAATAGCCGATTCGCCAAGGTTGCACTAGATCTGGAAATTGCAGGGACGATGTCGCCAATCCGTCACCACTGCCCAAACCTGCAGCCCTTTGTCAGCCACCACTATTGTGACACCATCGCCACGAACAGGTAGTGCTACCGCCACCGCCACTGTCCCAATCGCCATCGCCGTCGCCATAGCCTCCCCCCTCTCCACAATCCAACCCCAGTCGCTATCGTCGCTGTCGCCACCTCTGTCATCCCCGCCGTTGTGCCTCGGCCCTCTTCCTCCTCGAGGCCGCGATTTGGAAACCCTAGGGTTCCCGATTTTCTAGGTCGCAACCCCGGGTTGTCGGGTCGGACCCGAATCGGGAACCGAGTAGGGATTCCGCAAATTGCGGGGGTGGCGGAAGGCCGGATTGTGATTCAGGTCGAATCCGGGTAGGGTTTTCGTCAGAAAGCCAAGTCGTGGAGCCGAGTCATCGAGTCGGGCCGGGCGTCTCCAAACGCCTGACAACGACATCATTTAAAAAAAAAAAAAAAAGTCGAGCCCGCATAGCAGGCACGTCTACGTTTTAGGGCTAGCCCAAGTTGGGCCCAACCCGCGGATCCGACCCGGGTAAGTTTTGTTTTATTATTTTAATATAAAATAATATTTTAATAAATAAAAAATAAATAATTTATTTTCGAAAAATAAAAAAAATCTTTTATTTTCCAAAAAAATCAAAAAATAATTTATTTTCCAAAAAATATCTATTTTCCGAAAAAAAATCAAAAAATAAAAAATATTCCATATTTTCCAAAAAAAAGCCAAAAATCCAAAAAAAAAAAAAGCCAAAAATTCATGAAAAAGCCAAAAATACTTGTATTTTTCCAAAATAACAAAAAAAATCCAAAAAAATCCCTTTTATGTCAAAAAAATATATAAAAACTCAAAAATGTTTTTCCTCCCAAAAATGCATGGAAAATCCCCCAAAAATCCAAAAAGCCTTAGGATTTAAATAAGATTAGGTACCAAAAGGGCATTAGTGATTAACTAGTGTAATCAAGTCCCCGATCCTAATTTCTCTGGTTGCGCGGGAGTGAGTATTTCTCTCGATACTTCGCTTGGGTTTCTAATCAACCCACCCAAAATCGATTAGTGGCGACTCCATTTTAAAAATTGATTTACAGGTTAAAAACTCAGACTATTAAAGTCGTGACTTGATGGACTTGGGAGAGTCCGGGCGTAACTAATTTTAGCCGAGCCATTAGCCTCCACAAGGCGCCCGCCCTTGATGTGGGCGCTGAAAAAAGAGGTCGCGACAGCTTGGCGACTCCACTGGGGACGATTTTTGAGGACTTAGGCCATTTTATCTTGTTTAAACCCTTTACTCACTTGTTTTTGTTTTTTCTTTATGCAAGTTAGTAGCTTAGAAGTTTATCTTAATTTTCATTAAAATAAAATGTCTTGTGATTATAAATTGCTATGCATGTTTTACTGTTTTAACACTACACATGGCATAAACAACCCAGCCGCCGAACCTGGGCCGCCTTAGGATTTCTAGGATGGTGTTAAGAAAGATACGACCTCGAATGTGAGACTATGACGTAGAGGTTGCCTTTCTTTTCCCCGAATTTCTTAGCCGAGGTTAATGGTGTATGCTACTAATGCGAGACTACGACGGGCGGATACCCTTTTAATTTCATCAAGCCTTCTAAGTTAGAAATCGAGCCGCACGTCCCATCTGTATGTCTTTGTGCTTGCCATTTTATTTAAAAGCAAAGTGATTTCTTTACTTTTACTCAGTCTTTTTATTTGGTCTATTGCAATTTAGGATAAGCTTTTCAAGTCCCAATTTATATGCAATGGGGAAGGACGATATCCAGTTCATTCTTGCTCCCAAGGTGGAGCTTTTCAGATGGTGGGGTCAATTGGACCAGTATGCCCAAGAGCACGTAAAAGCCAAAGTCAGTCACCTCCTATCGTTGATTCAAATCACTGTTCGTCCTAAAGTCATACAGGCCATGGCACATTTCTGGTGCCCAAAGACGACTTCTTTTATGTTTGGTGGGTTTGAGCTAACCCCAACTTTGGAAGAATACAACATCATCACTGGAATGCCTCTTGAGAAAAAGCTTGTTAGGCCATCAACGGGCATTATCTCGTTGGGTGGGTTAGCACGACTTTTAAGAACTGAAATCCACGTTATAAGGCAAATTCTTGAAAACAACCATAATACATGCCCACTAGAATTCATGAATGCCTGTTTTTAAAATCAGCCCATGACCCAAAAAAATGAGATTTTCCTCCCAGCCTTTTTTGGGTTCATCATTTTCCCCCATCAAAGAAATGTCATAAGTCCTAAGATGGCATGGATAGTTGATCAGATCTCGAGAGGGCAAAATTATGTCAAAATGATTTTAACTGAAACATTTTTGTCCTTTAATCATTTTAAAGAAAACACGGAAAAAATCATGCGGGTCTCTCTGGAAATTTTACAAGTCTAGTTCTTTTCTCACCTAAGCGAATTCCGAGGTTTCATGCGATCATCTGAAACAAATGATTTCAAAAATCAATTACAAAAATTTATGGTTTTAGGACCATACATTCCCAATCAAAGCTGTTTAAATTGGATAAACTTCCTAAGAGACCCGACTCCTGAGGCGTTCCAGTGGTGTGCTGGTTGGTTCTATGAAAAGAGAGCTCGCTTTGCTTTCAAGCGCTGCTATCCAATTCCGTTACTCGGCCTCACCAGTGCCATTTCCTATTTCCCATATAGGGTGGCACGACAGTATGGAGCCCTTTAAGAGATCTTGCCATCTTTCAAGAATAGGGTCCCTCCACTCCTTTTCACCCATCAAAGTTTTGAATACACATTCGAGATTGACATTATCAAGGAAGCATGGAACAGGTGCCATCGCAAAAGGATTGTGGTACCTAAAGGGCTTGAGGGAGAAGAAAAAGCCCACCATCCCTCCATGTCCTACATCCACAACCATCGTATCCCAATAAAATGGAAGCCGTCAGTCCCTCACTCAATCAGCGAGAGCAGCCAACACGAGCAAGCAGAGCTCATTGAGAGGGATTTGGGAATGGACTGGATACACACCTCAGAGCCAGTTCAAGAAAGCAGGCATCCTCGCAAGAACAAGACTCATCGTCGCATATAAAATAGCAATCATGTGCCCCTTAGTATTAATATCTTGAAAGTTTTGTCCCATTGTTTAGGGACCTTTTGTTTAATATCTAGTACTTCCTTCTGTCATTTCAATTTCAAGTTTTAGATGTCAGAAGTCTGCGGTCTATAAAATCCTCTTTTGATAAATAAAAAAGCAGTTAGACCATTGCCATGGGTCAATCTTTGTTTGCTTTCATGCTCATTCGTTGTTTTCACGACGATAGGTAATTATGAATCGTCGACTATCAGTCACCCGCGAATGGCCTCACATAATAGGGCCTGATTAAAATGATGTACAAAATCGCATCGCCAACATTGAAGAGGGCGTGGGACAGATGTCCATTGTCCTTCGACAACTCTTGAGACAAATGAAATCTACTCAAGTTGAGCCCAACTCCGTAGCTGCTTTAAGCGCCGTCATGACACCTGCGAATTTGCCAAAGAATAGCCAACACCATAGACAATTTGAAAAGATCATGAAAAAGTTAAACCAGCTACAGGGGCAGAATCCTATGGACCTGTCAAATTATGTTGACATTGAGATTCCTGAAGAGCTCAAAACACCTGAATGTGAAAGGTATACTGATAGCTCCCGCTCGGAGACCTACTTGCAGGCTTACTTGGTCCGAAAGATTATTCAATCGTACCAATCGAGCTTAACTGGCCCTGCCTTGCGATGGTACATTGTCAGAAAGATTAGTCCCCTTAAAACCTGGAGGGAACTAATTCATGTTTTTCACCAAGAGTATAATATTGACATCACCCCTAACATCACCTTGCCCTACGAAGAGTCGATGATCACGGAGCACGAGGAGCCGTTAGTTGCTGAGATAGGAGAATAAGATGTCAATGAAGCCTTGCATGATAAATGGGCAGCTGAGCAACATCCTGTTACTGGAAAATTTCCCACTAGGAAAGGCAAGGAGCCTTTGTACGAGATCATGGGCTCAGAGCCTGTTTAAGAGTGGGGCACGACTAGACAACTCTCCAAGCTTACTCCAAGAGTTAGGGTCTAAAGAATACCAACCCCTATCAACTTGGAAAGTGAATCAGATAGTGAAACTCTAATGTCTCTCACTTCTCTTGACAGAATCGAGCTGGCAAAACGAAGGGCCTTACTCAAAAGGTCTGGACCAGAAGCCAAGAAAAGAAAGCCTAAGCAAATCAATGCAGTATTTGCCGACGAGCCACCGCACCAAAGCTTCGAGCATTCCCAAGAATACAGCTTTGAAGGCTACCATCCCCTAGAATACAATCCCAAGGACTTCTAGCGTTATTTCGACAATGAAACTAACGATTCATCGTATAACTGTTTCCTACTCTCACCCGGGGATGAAGGCTCGTCAAAAGAGGAAGCATACGTCTTTATCCGCTACGATCCTAACGAAGTACTAAGCTTGTCCTCTGACCATGAGGATAGCTTCAATACTTCATCCTCATTCGGAAATTTTGACCAAGAAGAAAGCAATGGGGTAATCTCAGTAGAGTCAAACTTCCCTGAAACAGAAAAATTCACCATTACAACGAATATGCAATGGGAAAACCAGTGGTCTAACTAGGATACATCAAGCCCATCTTGCACTCATAGGATCATGACCCCTGGAGAGATGTGGATACCTAATCTCCGTAAGTATAATGGCACAACTTGCCCCGTGGCTCATTTGCAATATCTCCATGCTGAAATGAGTTAGTACTATAGCCCGATGTCATTTGCAACTCAGGCCTTTCAAGAAAGTCTTATAGGGTCTGCATTACAATGGTTCATTACAGCAGATATCTACCTCATGAGAGATTGGAATGAGCTGTCTTCTGCATTCCTGCTTCTGTATCAAAGCCAGATTGGGACTGAAGTGCCTTATCAGAAATTGGTTCACTTCAGAAGAAGACCAATGGAGGATTTCCGAGCATATGCGAGGAGGAGGGAGGCTTTTATGATGCAAACTTACCCTCAACTAGCCGAAGAAGAAATGATAAAGCTGTTCATAGAGGCTTTACCTCGCAAGCATCGTTGTTGGTTGCATGGGTTGCACTTCCATAGCTTCAATGAAGTGGTCCTCTCATGCGATTACTTTGAGTCCACTGGAGGTGAGGAACTCAAAGGCACTTGATTTCAGAACCAACACTATCAAAGCACTCCTTTACATAGGAGTTTTCATAGGCTTTACTTGTTTTTATAATTTCATGTTTATTATCTTGTCTAGTGTGCTACTGTTGTATTTTCCATTCCAAGTACTCTATTGTACAGTTCTAATATTTTGTTTTAAAAACATGATGCGGTACTCCAAACCAGCCCAATGATGTTATCCAACAATGAAAAGAAAATATTATCCAAGGAGAATACTGAGAGCTGGGCTTCCTCATGCTTTTTCTCCCCCAAAGACGTATTTTGAAAATAAAAAATATTTCATCACCCAAAAGCTTTTGTCAAAACAAGATGATAAATTTAAGCACGTTTGTCTTTCTAACTCTCTCACTTTATGTTTCAGAACGTCATCCCCTTTGATTTAGTGTGACAAAAGGTATTTGAAACTAGCACATCGTGTGAACAGACCAAACTCGAGAACACATTTTCACGAAAGCGAGGGCAAACAGAAAGGAGGATCCCGTTTCAAAAAAAGGGTAAGTTTTATTCCCATAACATAATATTGAGAATGACAACCCCTCTCTTCTATTTACAGAATATAAAAGGTGAGACGTAATAGGTATAGGCATACAGTTGAAATCAAAGCATCCATGACATGCCTCACTCCTACCCAGCTCCATCCTAAGCCAAAGGACTATTTTGTTGCACGACGCGCCCAAACAGCTAGATGTTACAGTATCAACTTCAACATAAGGAAGGAGTTCATTCTCTTCCTTTAAAGTGATTACTGTTAACAGGGAGAAAATCCAAACAGTCAAGGCGATCTATAGCCCCACACCTTAGACAATGACTTTGGAATTTAGAAGCTTCACTCCAGACGCATATTCTTCCAAGGAGTAATTGGGATTTTTGATCTCAAATTTCATAGAAGCTTGAGGTACATGACTTTTGCCCAATGATGCTATAGTTAAAGATAGAAGGAGAAATTCCACAGAAGGAAGGCGTTGAAGATGAATCAACGACCAGCAATCATGCATACATGGTCACAAATGAGGAAGGCCAATTAAAGGAAACATTGAACTATGCCAAGATAAAGAGGCCATAATCGACATTCAAATATCTTTAGGAGCTAGCACAGACAAACTCTGAGGAAGGGTAATTTGGTATCGTTTCCAATACTCCCACTATCTGAACCCGCTTTTGACGTATTTTCCCTATTTGACAGGGAGTATTACAACTCAAGAACCAAACTCAATGGTTAGGTTTGACAAATCAATACTAGCCAAGCTAGTATACAGAAATGACCTGCATCGAATTCACTTGACTTCGTGTAAAGGGACATGCCATCCATAAGCCAATTAAGGAGAATAATTGACCTGATGAAATGGAAGACACGAGACTTCATGTCATCCTTGTACTCTAGGTCCACTTAATCGTTTGCAAACCAGTGAAGGGTAATGTTGTATCGCTTCCAGTTGTTTGACTTCTAAAAAATTTCGTGACCAATGCGCTCTCTCTTGTCTTTTATAGGATCACCTAATCGTCAAAGATGCGAAAAACAAATCAATGAAAGGCATGTCAGACTTTGATAAGCTTTCCCAAAAAAAGTATCATTAAAGCAAATGACAGAAAATCTTCAGGTCTCAACTCACATTTGATTTTGGTCAGACTAATTGATCTACTTGTACATCTTCTCTTCTACAGGGGCAAAAGCAGAGATGCCCGATCAGATTCCCAATCCTTGGCTGATCATTCATGTGTCATATCCATAATCAATAGGGACAACCATCGACACCCCTTTGTGAATAACCCTTTTGACGTTCAAAACTCAACAATACTATTCTGTTGACCCTCAAAGCTACCAACAAGGTCTTTTTGAGCAAAAACCATTCATTTGTTCTGAGAGTACAAACTCCATCACATTTAAAATACTGCATGCCTTTTCCAAATGGATTTTGCATGATGATTTTGTCCGTCTAAATCTTTGATTCTATTAAGGATTATTATAATAGATAGCTAAGTGAAGAATACAAGATTAATTGAGCATGCTGGACGAGGCGGGTCAGAATGCTGAAAGGCAAGTCATATCCTACACACAATCCCCCCCATCTGTACACTTGTGAGATGAGTGCAGAAAATTCCATGGCTGCAGGGTAAAGAGTTCTCTCGCGAATGGTACGATAACCAAAATAATGAGAGGCATTCCATCACTCACCCCATTGAGCCCCATACACTGGTGAAGCTTTCCTCGTACCCCCGTCAAGAACCACCTCACATTGGGGCAGAGCAAAGGCAAAGCAACATCACAAGGTGAGAAGAGAAATAGAAATTTTCTTGCTCGCACTTGCATCAATCTTCGGGTGTCTTTATTGCATATGAACATTCGCGTTAATTTAAGTGCCCCAGAATGACGAAGAGCAATTCTTTCTGCACTTGTATTCATTGTACAACCCAATTGAGTCTATAATTTCACCATCACATGGAGGCAAAACAGAAGTTACTACCATTTAAGCAGCATAGCCTAGAGCGCTAGCTGAAGATGAAGACTCAAGAGTCTAACAACAGTGTCGTGATTGAACTTGCCTAGGCTAGTTCCTCCAACGACAAGAATGAAAAATAAGGGCATAAAAAAGCAATGTACCTGGTAAAAGCAATGTTAATGCCCATAAATGAAGAACTGGAATAAAAAATAAGGGCATGAAAAAGCAGTGTGCCTAGTAAAAGCAAGGCCAATGCCCCCAGTCAAAAATACAGCCAAGAAAAAGTTGTTGTTGTGGTCCATAAAACCTCCATCTGACAAAAAAAGACTAGTGACAAATGTCAAGATAGTCACCAACTCTCACCCTATTATATGTGAGCCAAGTCTACGTTGCATCCCATTGTAAAAGTCTCTTCAGACTTGGGCACTTCAATTAACGTAGGATTTCATATGTCTATAAACATCGCTTGAAAAAGTACGAGCAAGATTACTCTATCTCTTTTCGCAGGGTTCTTGACTTGTAAACCCAGAGATGATCGTGCAGCATTTTTGTCCATCAGCTTCAACCTCGATGGTCCCTTTTGATGAGCCGCTGACCAAGACTTCATCGCAATTTCAACAAAGACCTCTTACATTGGTAAAGTTGTATCACTTATGAGAATACTCGGACCCCTGTTGACATGATGACAGTGAGATAGTGTGGTCCTTATAAATCCTACATTAATTGTCAGGATAGCCTTTTCCAAGAGAGTGAGTGAAAAGTCCTTTTAGATTGAAAATCCCTCATCTGGCATGCTCAAGACATCTACATTCTAAATGAAGGTTGTCTTTCAAAATCTTCCCTAGTGGAAGTCAGATGATGCAAAATTGACAAAATTATCATGCATGAATCTCATTTGAACTCATGAATTTATAGCATATACAATCATGTGTGCATATTGTGCAAATAGCAGACATACTCTCAGAGATTAGAGATATTGCCAAGTAAGCAAATCCTAATCCCCATTTGTCATAAAGTACCTACCACTGTCCAGGTACTCTCTTATTGACGCTCGACCTATTCGAGTCGTCCCTTGAGTTTGGGTGCTTGCCACTATCTAAGTATCCCCTTGTCTTTAAGTACCCACCACTTGCCAAGTACTCCCTCTTATCGACACTCGCCTTGTTCGAGTTGTCCCTAGAGTATTGATATTTGCGACTGTCCAGGTATCCCCCTATTTTTGAGTGCCTGTCATTACTCAAGTGCTCTCTCTGTTGACACTCGACCTGTTCGAGTTGTCTTTAAAGTTTGGATGCTTGTGACTATCCAAGTATCCTATTGTCTTTGAATACCGGCCACCGTTCGGATACTCCCTTTTCCTGACACTCGACCTATTCGAGTTGTCCCCAGAGTATTGATACTTGTGACTGACCAAGTATCTCTTTGAATACCTACTGCTGTCTAGGTATCCCCATATCGTCAAGTACCCACCATTGTCCAAGTACTTCCTTTTTCATGACACTCAACCTGCTCAAGTTGTCCACAAATAATATAGCAGCTATTCAAGCATTCTCTTGCTTTGCTTGGCATCGTCGTCCAGGTATACTTTCTAGCACTTGGGCCAGCCTAAGTGGTCCCAGATTATATCATTAAATATTTGCGTTCATCCAAGTATTCCACTACTTTGTACATCTGTGGCTACCCAGGTGTCCCAACCCTTTCGAGTGCCTGTGGCCATCCAGGTAAGCCTCGTACCGCATTCAAATTCTCAATTACTAGAAGGTGAGAGACCTTCATGAATATCCAAGGTACGTCTTCGATATTCCCAATTACCATGAGGTGAGAGACCTTTATGAATATCCAAGATACGTCCTCGATATTCCCATTACCAGGAGGTGAGAGACCTTCATGAATATTGGGGACACGTCCTCGATATTCCCAATTACCAGGAGGTGGGAGACCTTCATGAATATCTTAGGTACATTCTCGATATTCCCAATTACCAGGTATCCTATCTCACTCACTCTCGGTATGTAACTACAGGTATCTTCTTATCTGTCTTAGTATATGTAAAGTTATATTGCTCTTTTTTCGCATAAAAAAATAGGTCACAAATAAAATATAATCTGCTACGCATGCATGGATAAAATTAAGGCATTAGTCTGTCTTTGAATGCAACCTCTGCGAGCTCACCTTCAAAGAGGGGTAGCTGTTGACGCCTCAATTTTAATTAGGTTTATTTTATTAATTAAGTTTTTATTTTATTTATTTTGTCTTTTTCGGAATAATGAACAAAAACCAAATAAAAATGCAAAAAAACAAAAATAAAACAGCCCATTTTTCTCCCTCTCTTCCCCCTCCGCATGGGCCCCTACGGCCCATTTTCCTCCTCCTCCGGCCCAGCCCTCTTCGGTCTTCTTCCTCCTTCGTCCGCTCTGCAACGCATGCGCAGAGGGCGCGAGGCCAGATGAGTGGACGGACGGCGATGTGCGTGGGGGGGGGGAGCTAGCGGACAGGTGGCGGTTGGGACGCTAGTTCGGCTGCGGGGTCCAGTTGGCAAGCCAAAGACCGGCGGCCGAGCCTCTCCGTCGACCGGACCTCCTCACCTATAAATAGCGGAGCACTTCTGTCGTCGAAGTCCTCTACATCATCCATGTACTTAATGCACAAGAAAAAAAAATCTATTCATAAGAACAATAGTAGGTACGTATATACACAACATAGCAAGACACCTATATTTGCGAATACACACAAATCAGCCGGTACTCAAGGATGACATCGACAGATGACCCCGTAAGTCTATTTACTTAAAGATCAAGTACACACCCACAACATGTATAGCGCTCAATTTCCGAGTATTCGGAAGTCTTGGTTTATCAACAGGAAGCTCGCATCGATTGGAGCACCGTCCCCACTTCCGACTTGAGATCTGGCCTGTTCCTTCTGCTCATCTCGCAGCAACTCAAAGCCAAATGAGTCAACTTCTTGGCCAGCGTATAGGGCCACTCTCCAGCCGATGGATCCAAGATGGCCGCCAAAGTCCCTGCGCTAATTGCCTTTCGCACTACATTTGCTATTCCTGAGGCGGGCCTCCTCGTCAATAACTCAAGTAGTACAATCCCGAAAGAGTATACGTCGGACCTCGTTGTGAGCTCTCCCGTGACGAGGAACTCAGGGTCTATGTACCCGATCGTCCCTTTCGGGATGGTCAGGTGCATGATGGCGGTGTTGTTGGTCGATCGCTCGCCCCCGGACAGCAATCGGGAGATGCCAAAATCACTGAGCTTGCTCTTGAAGTGCGCGTCCAGTAGGATGTTTCCCGGTTTGACGTCCCCATGGACGATGCTGTGAGGCTCCCAAGAGTGGAGGAAGGCCAGGGCAGAGCAGAGCTCTGTGGCGATGCATATTCGGGCTCGCCATGGCAGCTGCTTCGCCCCGTCACTGTTGCGGAGCCAATGTTCGAGGCTGCCGTTTGGTATATATTCATAAACAAGAGTGCAAGGCTCAGGACAAGAGCCAATGAGTGTGATGAGATTAGGATGCCTCACCTCTCTCAACACATTGATCTGTGAGATATTCAATCAAGAGTTCGACGATCAACAATGATATTCTCAATCACTCCGATTAATGTCCTCTTACTGTGAATTCGTGATGTCATGGTGATATTATTGTGGAAAACAAATTTACTTCGTGATGAACCAATTCTTTACATAATTTAATTATTCTTAATTTTGGTTTAGAGAAAACTTGTAAACAAGTAGAGGATACTCGAGAATTGTTACCTCCTGTTGAAATTCTTGTGAACCTCGCATGCCAGGACAATTCATGATCTTTATAGCCACTGGCGTAAGTCGAAGCAAACCTCTGTACACGGTCCCGCAACCACCTTCCCCGATCTTCAAGGATGGGTCGAAGTTCTGCGCAGCCTCTTTAATTTCGTTAAAGGAGAACTCGGAGGAGAACTTTGTGCCGGAGGAATCTCCTTTTCTTCTGCTCTCCTCCTCGGCCTTTAGGAGTGCATTCTCGAGTTCGATCCGCAACAGTTCTTGCTCTTGTATCAAAGCCCGCAACTGCGGATGAAAATGACAATTCGTTATGTTATTGTGCACGTAACTGAGTGTGGGAAATTGATGACAGGCTGGTATGATAGACCGACTGACACAACTGCGGATGATGGGAAAAACTTACCACATTAGGATGCACTGGAGAGCGATCTAAGGAAGATGAAGGAGGTGGCATCTCTGCACATTGGTTCGAAAAGAATGTTGTTGTCAGAATTGCTTCAATGGATTGCTCAACTTCGCCGTACCACTCTTCTGCAGTGTGGTGGGTTGCGACTTGGAGAGAATCGACTTACCGGCTCTAGGGCTTGAAGTCATCGGCAATGGCACATTAGTAGGAACTTCTACAACTGCTTGAACCATCTGAGCTTCCCTGTATTGACAAGGAGTGAAAACAACTTAATGGCGAAGCCAAAATTGTCACATAAGTGGATCTAGGGAAACTGAGTTGCCATCGGCTGAAAGCTCAAAATTTCCCAAGTGTTTAGCCATATCATTCAAAGAAAGAAGGCATAATGCAAAACATGAATAAAGTTAGTTGTCCCAGCCTCATCCCAACCTAAAATTCTAGGTCTGTTAAGGCAGTCAACTATCGCAACAATATAGATCTATGTGGAACTTTTTTTCACTTACACCCTCACGTGGGCATTGGAATGTTTTGAAGGAGCAAAGTAAAAGAGCTGGAGGACAACCTTGTGTGAATGAGCTGCCTATCGTAGATAAACCAAATTTGACAAGAGATGGGCGCTTTATCGCGAACAAAGATGGCTATCCTGGACTTTATTTCTGTCATCCTCCTGCCAATCTGAAACCTAAGAAGCCAGTAAATTAATTTGGTGTGACGCAGACAATACCAAACATAAACTTGTAGACATGACATGAGACTTTTCGATTCTCGAAAAGATATGTGACCGGTTTTTATCTTCTTCTTTTTTTCACTCTGTAGGAAAATAAGACTGGTTGATAATACATGATGCGTAGTGATGGACTCCGAAAGAACTAAAACATTGCTTTCAAGAAGCGTTACCAAATTTTCCTGAAAGATCAGAAATGTACAACACATTTTTAAGGATTAAGTATCGATTTTAATGATGCAATAAGGATCCAAACAAGGATGTCCTTTTAGTTATGAAGAGGAGTGTTGTGGAATGAATAGGTCCACAACCCATGTGGGAGTGTATTGCGGTTCTTGTACGTACTTGAAATGGCGCTTATTCATTGCCGCACCCATTACAAGCCTTTTGATCCCATTCAAACGAATAAGATCCACGATTCCCTCTTCAATGCTGTCCGATTCTATATGCTCTTTCTCTGCTCGTGCCTGTTAACCAAGAAATCAATGAGTTTGCTTCACTATCATCCTCCTCTCTAAATAAAGAAACATATATAGTCATGTAAACTTGTGCCGCGCATATATATATGGTCATCGACCAGGACAAGTAATCATCTAGGAGGAGGAGGAGGAGTAGGTAAATTTACCCCCATTTGTCTACAACAGAGCTGGTAGTTCTCCAAGAGTATATGCATGTTTTTCCTCTCGTTTTCTCTGTGTTCTCTCAACACTATCTCGTTCGCCGAGCTTGCAGGGATTCCAGCACCTAGGACTCCTGCAAGCCAAAGGCAAATTAACTGCACAATTATTTTAATTCGTTGCAAGAAAGAGCACCTAAAAAATAATGAAGATCGAGAGTAATAGAACAGGTAAAAAGCAATAGGATATCCAATTTGGTCCCACATGGCGAAACCCTAGGGAATTTTAATTTATGGCACAACTATTGTGCATCATGGAAGATCCCTGTATAATATCCCTGCGAGCCTGGCAAGTTCTTATTTTTACAATCAATGAAAACTCTTGAAGCAAAAACTGATAGCTAAAGCTGTGTTTGATAACATTTATATTTAAAAATTATTCCAGGAACAAAAATAGAAAAACATATTTCTATTCCGGGAAACAATTTTTGAAAAGAAGAACAAGTTTGGTAATTGCACAAAAATTTTGTTCCTGGAATATAAAGAGAATAGAAACACGTTTGGTAAACTTGTATAATTTTTTAATATTTTTATATTATTTTTCCTTGTTCCTTTTTTTTTTTTTTAATTATTTGTTCTCCCTTTCGGCTGATCGCCGGCCTTGCCCAGCCATGGCGAATGCCGCTGGCCCCCGGTGAGGCCAAGCCTTGCCATGGCTTGGCGAGGCTCAACCTCATCGAATCTGGGTGAGCTCAAGGCTCGGCCTCGTCGGATCTGGGCGAGCTCGAGCTCGCCCAGCCAAGTCGAGGCTGAGGCCGGTGATGCTCCGGTGAGGTCGCCGGCCCTCGACAGCAGGTCGCCGGCTATGGCCGAGGCAGGCGACTGGCCAAAGAAAAAAGAAGAAGAAAAGAAAGAGAAGGAAAAAATATGAGAGAGAAAATTTGTTTTTCGGAAGTGTTTCCGGGAACAAAAGTGTAAACAAACGTGTTTCTATTCTTTTTTTGTTCCCTGAAACAAAAGAACAAAAATTGTGTTCCGGGGAATAGAAACAAAACCCAAACAAACATGCCCTAAATCGGTGGATGGAAATATGCAAAGAAAACAGAAGAAAAAACGTTGACTTGCCCATTGGGATCATCCGTGAAGGAACTAGAACATGAATGATATAGATCTTGAAGTTGCCTTTTGATTGCTGCACCGTCCAAACAAGCCTTGATATGCTCTCTTTCATATCCTTCTCGACCATAACATAAATCTTGTCTTCAGACACCGGATTTGCCGGTTCAGATAGAGCCCCTCGAGCGCTCGGCATGATTGCTGGGACTCTGAACTAGGGAATAAGATCAACCACGGCCATATCGACGCGTGTTATGTAAGATGATGAGGATGAACGAAAGGGAACAAACTCAGGAGGGTCTTGAGGGGAGATAGCTAACTTGTGAGAGAAGACAAGAGAGAGAAACAGAAAGCGAGACACGGGAATTCTCTGAGAAACGAAAACGAAGTAAAGCGCGTTGTCTATGAGATGAGGTTCTGTGTTGAGGTCGCAGATGAGGGGGGTTGTGGCTGGGTTATATTATAAAGTAGAGCTTGTCCTAATCCTTACGTAGTCCGTGCAGCGCATTGTCATGAAACCAACGGAAACTGTCTTTCGACGGGAAACAAATGGGCAATTTCTCTGTGGGTTCCATCAAGTTAGATCCTTTGTAACTTAATTGAACAGTGTCCGAGCATAAGTGAAAAAGCAAGATTCATTGGAATAACCAATCCCTGTTAAAAGATCACTCCTGTATTAAATTTAAATGTTATTGTAGTAATTAAATTTGACCTGGTTTTATTTCCAGGATACAATAAACAAACCGTCATATTCATAAAAAGCAGGATATTGTAGAGTAAAATGAATCACTAACAGGAGAAGATCAAAGGACACAAAATGGATCTCCAATAACTTGACCCAAAAAGTAAGTAAAAGAATCGCAAGTTATGGAGCCTAAAAGAAAAAACTAAGAAGATATTTTTTCAAGAATCGCGTCATGTGTCACCAATAAGAGAATTAAAATTTTAAAATAGTTAACTTCCTTCTTTAAGTTAATAAAAATATTTACATATGATGGTATTTTTTTAAAAATAAAATTACTTCTTTACTATGACGCAATTTCTTGGGTTTTCCAAAGCTTTTGGGGGTCATCTTTAGCACGTTCTTATCCGAATTTCTTCAAGCGAGGAGCCCCTTGAAAGCTGCTACTTAGGTGTTGCCATTATGGACTTTTCAATGTATCGTTCGAGTCTATACATAGCTAATGAGACATCTATGTCTCCATCCATCAGCCAAATAAAAAACTTTGTGGGATTGATTTACTTATTTTTCCCAATGTGTGTGAGAGAGAGAGAGATCTATGCATGTAACCAATGTTGTCGAGATTGGCTGACGCGATACCTTTCATTCAATGTAATCCAATCAAAGAAATTGGCCTTTTCTTCTTGACTTTCTGCTTTCTGCGAAACCCTCGATTTGGAAGGAGACAAATAGACAAGAAGACTTATAGCTAGAAGATTAGAAAAATCCTACTCTTCTGATTAAAATATTAACAATTAGAGATGTTTTGATTTCAAATTATTATGGAGATTGATAACAAAATTTACACATGGATAGTTATATCATAAATGGTTTTACATACTTTGTTGAGCTGCAAAATGTTGCAAAAGAAGATATCTAAAAGATAATTCAAAGCAAAATGTGCAGTGATTTTCGTCTTTTTTGAAGTATTTTTCTCTCCAAAGCACCATCTTGTAGTACAACCCCCTGTACATTTCTTCCGTTTACCGCGATCTCTGGAAAGGGAAGGTTTCGTTTTGTGAGGTCTATTAGTCCAGTGCACGTGCGTCATAGCGTGTGGGATTTTTTCTTCTTGATGCAGAAGAAGCATCATATCGGTAAAAATGGAGCTTCCTCTCCCCTTGAGGCCCAATGCTAGAAGCTTTTATCTTGACTTTTGTGGACGAGACTCTGGAACTATAATTTTTTATCAGCCTTGGGAAAAGGGGAAAAGCCCGGAGCCCGTCCATCGACTTCGCGCTCGATTTCCTGGCCTTTCCCATTGACCCGACTTCACGAACGCTGTAGGAAAATGACAGATAACAACTCCCTGTCCAGTTGACGCATCGTCGTGTCAGCAATGAGTTGCACGCCGATGGACTCGCGTGATCCGAATTTGTTCGTCTGGGTGCTTATGAAATTCATTTGTCATTACGGAAGGACAACGATGGTCGTTCAAGAACACGGCATGTCATCACAAAGTTCCAATTGATAAAGTATATTTATGGAGATTAAATATTTTCTTTTTAGAGAATATCATTAGAAATATTATTAGGTATTAGGAATATTATTTAATATTTCGTGATTCTCTAATATAGCTAATTTCCTTTTCTATGCATATTGTTCGGTATAAATACCCCCTCTAATAATTTGTAAAGTCAAGCCAATTGTGTAGTCTTTAATGATTCTCTCTCTTTCTCTCTTGAAGATCTTATGATATTTACACCAATTGATAGAAGTCTGATGGCAAACGCAATTAGATCAGGTAGACACCCCCCCCCTTTCAAGATGACAGAGTTGGTCAACCCGTGTGAGGAATATGCTACTAGATCGGCTTTTGATTCTAAAGAAGTTAGCATTGATTAAAAGATCTGGCCGTTTCTAGATGGCTTGGTTGCATGAAAATGGGAATGGATCCACTCAAATCAATGTTCTCACATGATTTCCATGCAAAAGTATATGTTTCATACCTCATTTTGCGATTTTTCGATCTCTTTTCAATAATGACATATTATATTCACAATTATGATTATCCCAAAAATAATCATAATTTGTCAATCAGTGAATATAAAATTAGAATGTGATTTTCCAAACTCGATCTTTCACTTTCCTAGAAATTCTCAATTTTAGTTCAACTTACTTTTTTAAAAATGTCCCGTTAGATCAAATCAATTACATGATTATTAGCAATGCTCAAATATAAATCTTAGGGATAAGTAAGAGTTATGATGGCACTTAATTGAGGAACTATTTTCCTTAAGAATTTCACGTGGCAAAAAAGTTAAGATTAAAACTTTTATCATTCTTATTTGTCATCTCATGACTTAATATAAAATATCTATTACAATTAACTCATTTTCCATAGAGCGTATGTCTTCAATTTCAATACCGTACATATGATAGTTTAGACATACTTAATATTTAACTTGAGTTTACATATCGACTTTCTCAAAAAATCCATCAAAACTCATATCTGGTATCAAAGACAAATAAAGTAAGTGGGTTATTTTACTTTCGAACATAGTAAATATTATGTCATCATCTTAACACTTAGTTAAAACAACATCTAAATTTTAAGGTTGAGTTCTCAATTATCACCTAGATAATAAACTAAAAATGGTCCCATCTCTATTTATCACATACTAAATAGAGGTGATTACTTGTATGAATATGCTAATCTCTTATCTGTCCGACATATTTTCTCAATTTTATATGATACAATAAGCATTAAGATGCATAAACATCAAACAAGAAACTATAGGCATTAGTAATAAAAGACAACTTCATTAAATGTAAACACTTAAGGAAATTATAGTATTTAATACATTAGCCTTTATGCAGTCCTAGCGATTTTACAT
The DNA here is from genome assembly GCA_017140615.1 of Eucalyptus cladocalyx. Lineage (NCBI taxonomy): Eukaryota > Viridiplantae > Streptophyta > Magnoliopsida > Myrtales > Myrtaceae > Eucalyptus > Eucalyptus cladocalyx. The sequence goes on from CM029520.1 coordinate 2,463,584, forward strand.
GGCCACAGAACACATCTTTAGGTGTTGTCTTTGATCCTATTATCATTCTAAAGTTTATATCTTTCCGTACAACCATATCTTTGATAAAATTATACTTGATATCTATATATTTGGTATTGTCATAGTATTTTGGAGCATTGGTATATGATATTGCTGCTTGGCTATCACAGTTAACCAATAATGAGTTTGCAACATTCTTAACAATACTTAAATAATCCAAAAATCTCTTAAGCCAAACATCTTCTTGTATTGTTGCTGATAATGCCACAAGCTCAACTTTCATGGTGGATAAGGTTATACACATTTGTTTCTTATTGCTCCAAGATATGGTGCCATTATTCGGTAAGAAAATAAATCCATAGGTAGATTTCCTTTATCTAAATTTCCTCTTCGATCAGCATTTGAGTAGCCTTCAAGTTGTGGATCATTTTCTTGATAACTCAGTGTATAATCGGTAGTTCCTTTAAGATATCTCAAGTTTCTTTTGACGGCTTTCTAATGTCGTTGATTTGGATTAGATTGGTATCTTCTTACTATTCTAACTGCAAAACATATATAAGATCTTGTACATATCGTAGTATACATTAAGCTTCCAATAACACTAGTATAAGGAACACGCTGCATTTGTTCTTTCTTTTGTGGAGTCTTTGGACAAAATTTACAATTCAATTTTTCACATTTTACAATAAAAGTATCTATAAGTTTGCAGTCTTGCATACGAAATTTTTGAAGAACCTTGTTTATATAGGTTTCTTGCAAAAAAGACAATGATACAAACCAAGGTTAGGCTTTCTCAAAGAATAGGATCGAGAGAGTGACTTGCACACGGGAAACAGGACGAACAGAAATTTCAGCACTGTGCAAGCTCAGGAGAACAGTCGTATCTTTGTCGATACAGATCGAATCAACCTGATTCCAAAGCCAAATGAACAAAGACTTTTGGATCTACAATTTATCTGTTTTGGGTTTTCTGAAATAAGTACTGTACGATAGTCGAATTTGGGTTGGAAGTGGGTGACAAATAATGAACAAAACTAGAAAAGAGGTAAAACTCGATGAGGTACGATAGAGGCAACTTCATTCTTCTCACCTATTTTATTAAGCAAAATATACAATATACGAACTCCTTTTAAAGCATCCTTCATATCCTTCATTGTAAGCAATGTAGGGGAGAAGGAATTCTCAACTACAGGAGTTTTCAAGGGTTCCCTACTAGGTGCCAACGTAATCTTCTTGCCTCCAAATTCAAAAGAATATGTATTTCGATAACCATCATGTGTAGTCCTCCTATCGAATTGCCCTGGTTGACCAAGAATAATGTGACTAGCATCCATCGGCAGAACATCACACTATATCTTGTCATAATAAACAGAACAAATGGACAAATTAACGAGGCATCATTTTGAAACAGTTACCTCAGCGCCTTTCTTCAACCATGACATTTTATAAGGCATAGGATGCGTTTTTAATTCCAACTTCAGCTTGTTTGCGCTACTTCAAAAATTATATTCTCACGACAACTAGAGTCAATAATTAATTGACACACCTTTCCCATGATTGTGCAAGCAGAATGAAAAATATTGGTATGTAGCCACCTATCTCCAGTGTCATCTCGAGGAGTAAAAAAAAAAAATCCTCACCATAAGAAGTTCGCCAGTGTCGGCATGCACTATTTGTTCATCATCCGCAGCTTCATCATTGTCAACTCCTCTTCAAGTGGATCCTCAGCATTCTCATCATAATCATTATCCACCAAGAAGGCTTTACCAACTGGTCGATTCTTATTGATTTGACAATTGCTAGCACGATGACCCAACTCCCCACAAGAATAGCAACAAATTTCGAACATAGCAGGTTGCTTCGAAACATGGGGCTGAGTAGAAGGCTTACTAGCAGATTGCGTTGTAGCCTCAGCAACTTTAGCAGTGCTAGTGGTACTCTTAGTGGCCTGACTTGTCATGGTAGCTGATTGTTGTCCCCAAGAACGAGAGCACTCCATTTTGAGTGCCCATTGGTGTGCATCTCCTAAGTCCCAAATGTCGAGGACTTCCAAGGCGTCTTGAATGTAAAATTGAAGACCGTTCAAGTATTTGTTCACAAGCACCTCCTCTGAGTCCTGGATATTGTTACGAATCACCAACTCATTGAATTCATTGGTGTATTGGTCCACCGTTCGCGTGCCTTGTTTTAGATTTTGGTATCGTTGGTAGAGCTCTCTCTTATATCCTTTGGGAAGAAAATATTTTCGAATCTTGCCCTCCATATTTCTCTACAAAGTGATTGGTGCTTTGCCAATGGCTTGGCGAATTTGTTTTTCACGTCTCCACCAAGCAATCGCCTTGCCTCGGAATTGACCTGATTCCAAAGCCAAATGAACAAAGACTTATGGATCTACAATTTATCTGTTTTGGGTTTTCTGAAATAAGCATTGTAGGATGGTCGAATTTGGGTTGGAAGTGGGTGAAAAATAACAAACAAAATAAGGAAAAGATAGAAACTTTGTTGGTTGCTCTTCTAGGCCTCTAAGGAAGTTGAAAGGGCACCGATTCTTCTAGATTGATGTCTGCAACCTTTCAACAATGCAGATTTCAAAAAGCTCTAACTCTTCAAGGATGAAATGAAAACTCTTCTAGGTTTTCAAAGATATAAACTCTGCCAGGTTCACAATACTTGCTTGAAAGCAAAGTTTTCATTCATCAAAAGTCGTATGTCTTCTACAAGGAATTGGATGGCTTATATCATCAGAGAAATAAAGATAGAACATTGAAACTAGGAAAGAGCATAGGAACTAGAAACTAGTAAAAGCATTAAAGAATTCTGAAACTAGAAAAAATAGGAAAGAGCTTGGGAACTAGAAACTAGTAAAAGCATAATGTTTTCATGGCTCCCAAGGTGTCTTCTTTCAAGCTTCCAAGATGGACTCAAGATATCGATACAGCTTCTCGATTGAATCGACAACTTCATCGATAAGAGGTTTCGTTGAGCTTGAATGCGGGCCGATCTTCTTGGTCGAGAGAGTTGGTCTTCAATGTGGGCTGCATCAGATAATGATCTCTTTGAATGATCTCTTGAAATCTTAACTCCAAGAATTTATGCAACCTCACTCATGTCTTTTATCTCAAAGTTGAAAGATAACCAACTCTTAACAGTATTAACAAACTTCATATTGCTTCCGGCACTTAGTATATCATCAACATATAATGATATGATCACAAGTTGATCTTTTGATATTTTGATATATACATAATGATCCTTATCAATCATATGCCATTATGGCATAATGAAACATATATATCATTGTCTTGATAACTACTTAAGGCCATCTATTGATCTTAAAAGTTGACATGCATTTTATTTTTGGCCTTTCAAAATAAAACTAACCGGTTGTTCCATATAAATCTCTTCTTCTAATTCTCTATTGAGAAAATCAGTCTTTACATCTATATTCATACTAACTACTATTGCCAGAATAAGATGAATTGAGGTAAATCTCACTATATGAGAAAATATTTCCTTATAATCAATTCATTCCTATTAATTATACCCCATCGCCATAAGACGAGCCTTGTGTCTTTTTATTAAGCCATTAACTTTACGCTTTATTTTGAGTACCTACTTACTCCCAACGGTTTTGCGACTTTTTGGAAGATCAACCAGTTTCTAAATATGATTTGACTTCATTGACTTTATTTCATTTTCCATTGAATGCATCCATTTTTTTTCTTAATGGTTTTGCGACTTTTTGGAAGATCAACCAGTTTCTATATATGATTTGACTTCATTGACTTTATTTCATTTTCCATTGAATGCATCCATTTTTTTTCTTATTAGGGTAATATATAGCCTCATTTACATTTCTTAGTTCATTTTCATCTTGTGGAGCAACCATAAAGGTTTTCTATTCAATGTCAAATGTAGATGGGGAATACTTTTGCGACTTGTTCGTCGTATGCGAGATTATACATTTTGTACATTATTCTCCATTATGCTCTCACTTGGATTAGATAATGATGATATCGTCTTATCAGGTGGTTGTAATTGAGACTAAGTCGAATTTAATTATTCATTTTTCATATTACTCCCACTTGGATAAACTTTATTAAGTTCATTATCTTGATATAATGTTTCAAATATGGAGTAACCCTCATCTATTTTACCCTCTTTAGGAAATTTATTCTTTAAGAATGTGATATCCTGTGATTTAAATTTAGTTATACACATACTTTCTCACTCACCTATAAATATATAATCTTTCGAATGTTATGAGTATCTTATGAAAATACTTTTCTTACCTTTAGGGTTCAATTTTCCATACTTGTGAGATAATTCATGAGTATAGGCAGCACAATCCCACAATTTAAGAAAATTTAAGTCGGGTTATTTATCTATCAATAACTCATATGAAGTGGAAGTAACTGATATGGAAAACACACGTTTAAGTATATAGACAACAATTAGCAAAGCATCACCCCAAAAAGTAAGATGTAAGTTAGGATGCGTGATCATGGACCTAACTATTTTTAGTAGGGTTCTGATTCTCCTTCCTACAATACCATTTGATTGAGGAGTTCAGGGAAAAGACAATTGTCTCATTTTTCATCACATAAATTTTTGAACTTATCGGATAGATATTCTTAATCTTAATCGAATCACAATATTTTTATTTTCTTATTTAATTGATTTTCTACCAAGCTCATAAATTTCTTGAAATAACTCAATACTTCATATTTAAGAGAAATCAAATAGACATGTTTGAATCGAGTATAATCATCTATTAACATAATGAAATAAATAGCTCAATGCATTTCTCTCATATTCATTGGACCATAGATGCCAAAATGGATTAATTGCAAAGGAAATTAAGCGCTTTTACATTTTTCAAGTGGTTTTTTTTTTTTTTTTTTTTTTTGTCGTTTTCCCTACTAAACAATGCTCACATTAAGGCAAATTGACTTTTTTCAATATTACCCAACAAATCCTCTTTGGCTAGTCTATTCATATATTGTTGGCCAATATGACAGAGTTTAACATGCCGCACATTCACATCATTATCATATGAATCAGAAGACGTGAAGGGGGAATAATAAATAATGACATTATCATAGTCAACATCTAATACAATAAAACCATCTAAAAAATAATCACAATTATAATAGTTTGTATCTAAATATAAATCCATATCATTATTATAAAAGTTTGAACTAAAACCATGTTTAACTAATACTAACACAGACACTAAATTCCGATAAATTTTCGGAACATATAATACATCATATAAGAATAAAGTACGTCCACCACACATATTTAATTAGCAGGTACCAATCCCTTTTACTTCGGCTCTGGAGTTTCTTCTTACAAAAATCAATTTTGTTCCAATTGGTACTCGTTAGAATTCCATGAAGGATTCTCTATTATTTGTTACATGGTCTGTTGCTCCCAAATCTATAGTCCACAAAGGATTATATTCAATTAAGAATACAAAAATTGATACATAAGCAAAGTTTTTTAGAATACAAGGGGTGTTTACCTTCTTTGGCTTGCAACAGTCACGAGTATAGTGACATTTCTTATCACATATATAACACTTAACCCTTGATAATTTCTTCACTTGATGACGCTTTCCTCTCTCATGTTGGTCAACTCTTGATTTCTTTCCCAAATAGTTCGGTCCCTTGCCTTTTTATCTTTTGAATGAATCATGATGCTTGCACTTGGAGCACGAAGTCCCTTGTGAGCTAGAACTAACATAATAAATGTTAGTTTTTGGCTTAAAGGCCCAGAGACAGTCTTCTTCTAGCTCAAGATGGTGCACTGCACCCTCAAAAGCTTTAATATTCTCATTGTGAGTCAAGTGCACCTTCATATGCTCCTAACTATGAGGTAAGGAACTGATCACTGCCTACAGTTGTTGCTCATCGGTCAAAATGTGATCAATATCCTTCAACTCATTAATCATGTTTGACATCTTTCTCAAGTGTTATTCCATGATTTGAACATAAGACTTCTTGTAAGAATCAAACCTTATAGTGAGCTATCTCAGCTTCATCACTGATATATGACCAAATCTTGTTGCCAATGCTTCTCACATTTCTTTGGCATTTTCAAAATGCCTGAAGTATTGCTAACATTATTCTTTATGCTACTCAGCAATGTGATGTGAGCAAGTGAGTTCTTTCTCTTTCATGCATAAATACCTTCTTATCATATTTGTGTTGTGCAATGTTTCCATCTTCAGGCTTTTTCATAACCAGGTTAAGAGTTTCCAATGCATTTTGCTCTTCCAACACATATTGAATTTTCATATGCCATATTTCATAATTATCATTGTTCAATTTCTCTCATTCGTTCAACTCAGCAACTATGGTCTTAGTTGCCAAAGCCATTGGTTCTGAACATATTAGACATACATGCACGAATAATTAATGCTTATCATTTATGTATCTATTTTGCATAAACTAATCATATTAATGAATAAGATCAAATAAGACTTTAGAGTCGAAATGTCACTTTGTTTCGAACCATCATCCAAAAATCATAACTTGAAATTATCATTAATATAATCATTTGTGCAAAAATAAGTTCACCAAGGTCACTAAATTTTTTTTAAACTTCCCACAAATGATTGTAAATTAACATAATAATTTACAACAGCAGATAACATTGAACTTTCATGAACTAAATATGCCATTTACACGAAGTAATATATTTAGAGGAAACATATCAACATCAACATAGAAAGAAATATTTACACCTAAAACAACTCAAACCAATCTAAGCAAAATAATAAATAAATTCAAAGATACTCATTTATATCATAAACTGGAAAAGTCTCTTCTAATCTATTAGTAAATTCCTTTGAGGATTTTAAAGGCATATTGGGCAACCACGGAAGGACTTTCGAGGAGCCCTTATGGCTCCTCCAAGGCGCATTCATTCTGCGCCAAGTGACACTCAACTTGAGGGTCGAAGTCTTTGTTACCTCAATTCTATAGTATTATCTCACAAAAGTCACTGCAAGCTTTTTATAATCTGAGACTATGTTGACCTCCCATAGAAGACCTAACATTGCTTGCCATTATGATGGAATAGTGTTCATTAGGGCTGGCATTTCTTGAAAATCCAACATAAGATAATCATTCCAGATAATTTCTTGTATCATCAAATTGACTCTGATCATGTGACATTATCTCATCATCATTTCACCAATAATTAGCTAATTCTATTATTAGCCCTTCAAGTCTCACATTATGTTCATCCATCCTCAAGAATATATGCATGTGTACAAAATGCATCATTATTCCTACAACAATCGCAGAACAAAAGAGATTATATATAATCCACAACGAACAAAATTGAAAAACGCAATTTTCATTTTTTTTATCAAAGGTCAACAGTCAACACTGGTCAACGATTGGTCAACATTGGTCAAGGGTCAAGGGTTGACACCAGTCACCGAATGATTGGGTTGGGTTAGCCGGGTTAGCAAGGGGCAAAACAATAATATCGACAAAAAATAATGGCACAATCGTAAAAACCCATAAATGGGGGCAAAATGGTAATGATGCAAAGAAAAATAGGGCAAAAGAGTAAATTCACGTAGGTGTGTGCCATGCACGCACTAGCGGTGGATGCATGTGTGCTGTGCACGTGCATGCTGTTACCGCGTGCATGCCGTGCACACACCCAGGAAACTACCTCAGCGCGTGCATTGCACGCGTTGACAACGTCTGCTCCTTCCGGCCACATGTAGGGGTGCATTTGGTGGGCCCCAGCAGCATGCTACCTGTCATTTTTATCGTCTCAATGAGAACTATAACCTTGTACTATCAAAAAAAAAAATTGATTCATGGAAAATAAAAAAGAAGGGGCAAATAGTAGGCAGGTGTCGGGATTTTCGTCCTTGAGCGTTCGATGGCGATGTTTCTCAAAATTTAGGCCAAAAACAAATTATAAGCATCAACAATGATCAAGAAACATGAACAGCATTGGGATTCTTGAAAAATGAACCGATACTCAAACGATCGAATGCCGAAAACTAATGCAGAAACGTATCCAGGGAACATGCAACACCAATCAAAAAATATATCATGAAGATAAACATACTTTATTTGCCACAAATTAAATACTTGTTGCAGTCTCAAATTTATTGATTGAAGCCCTTATAGTTCCATTCTTCAAGAGAGAGTTCACTGTTTTATTAAAAAAATAACTACTCTTCCTCTCTTATGGGCTCTTCCTTTATAGGTCAAGTTTAGGCCAACATGGGCAAACAGGCCTAACTTGGCCCATCAAATAAAAAAAACCATCAATATCCTTCCTTTTCACAGACATAGCTTTATTGTTAAACGCAAGAGAGCTTCAAACGATAATAATTTATGGCGGATACTATCATATGTGCTACTAATTAAGACTCCATTTATTTTGAGAAAAATAAATGATTTAGAGACATTTTCCTAAGATGTCTCATTGTCAATTAAATTTCAGCATTGTATCCTTACATTCAGGCTTTGTTGTCAATTAAATTCCAACATAATTTGTGAACGTTTGGTTCCATTTGAAGTAATTAAGCTGTCAGGCTTTGCATTCGTGACATCCAGAATTTTCTATGTTTAATAGTTTATATATGATCTAAACTTAAGTAACTTGGAGTTTTGCATGGCTCATATGAAATCTCAGGTGGGTCATTGATATTATGATAAACGGAAAGTGCAAAGGACGACTTTCCACAATCATAATCACTAGAGTGCAATGCTTTATAATTAAATTGATAGATGTTGACAAGTACGTTGATGGCGTAAAGTGAGGGAAATTGATTTACAGCCACATTAATTATATATGGGGATTGATTTGCTATGAAATACATATAAGATGGCTTTCAAATTTTAAAATTTATTATGAGGTTAAGATTTTCTAAGCGTCCATTATCTTTCAGTAGTGGGTTTAAAATATTTTTTTTGGACTTAATCAGTATTTTTAAACAGACATTGATTTGCTTAATTATTTACCGAAGTAAAGACTATCTTGGGAGATTATCAAAACATCTAATTTGAAAACAATATAGTTAAGTCATTTATCACTTTCTAATTTAAACACTTCTCACTCAATTACAATCAAGTATTTTGACCCACATGTTTTATCTGTGACATCGACTCTAAAAGTGCTAGTATGAACACCTAGAGGGGGGTGAATAGGTGTGAAGAAAAATTTTCATGAAACGTAGTAAAATATTTTTCTTTTGAATCTGAGTCTGAAAAACAACAGATTTTTGAAACTAAGTCTGAAGAATAACAGACTTTGAGCGAGTACAGACTTTAGTAGTTAAATAGAACTACGAACAAAATATAAGAGTTCAATAAAGAGAATAAGAATACAAGGTTTATAGTGATTTGGCTTAAATCAAACCTACGTCCACTCTTCCACGCTAACAGCCTTCTGGCTGGATTCCACTATGCAATCAACAAGAAATTACAACTTTGAGTGCAAACACTTAGGAGTAGATCACAATATCTCTTTAAGTCACTCTTTTGATATTTCTCCCACGATCACAAACGTTTAATCTCACAAGAGACAAGTGTATGATCGAAAGTTGCTCAGACTTTGGAATTATAAGTTTTACACTACATCTTTTACTTGCTCATCGGTCCTTGATCTCCTTAAATACTCCTCCACTTCCAAACTAGCCATTTGACAGTATCTCGAGGATCATCTTCCAATCTACCCATTGGACAGATCTGTATCTAGAAGATTTGGTAGCCATTGAGTGATAGGAGTAGAATCTCAAATTGATTATGATCACCCATACAAACAGAATCTTGGTTTCCATAAGTAAAGCTTTTTAGTATAGAAAGTTCTTGTCTTCAAGATCTAATTGTCAATCAATTAGATTGAGTCAATCAAATCAATCTTGATGTAGAATCCAAATCAGATCACTAGTCGTTATACATTTGGGTTTATATTACGTTATGTCAAGTTGTTTCATTCTGAATCTACTACGTTCTAATGTAAAGTCTAAGTGTCTTCAGACTGAAGTAGAGTCTACAATCTGGACATCAGTTTAAACATATTCTGCTTCTGAATATATTTAGCCTTAAGGTCTGGACACAATCTGAATAAGTTCAGCTTCAGCATAGAGTCTGTCTTCTAGTTCTTCATTCACATTCAATCTGGAATTTGTCAGAATAGGCAGACTTCTGATATATAACAAACTTTAACACTAAAGTCTAGCAGTCTTCAAACTTTGACACAAAAGTCTAGAAATCTTCAAAATATACTTTGGACATGTGTTACATTCAGTTTTCTGCCCATCTTTAGACTTTGACAATATCATTTACATGTTATGTCATCTGCATGGTCTATTACTTAACCATTAAACACATTAGTAGCCTTTGATTTATTTTTTCATCTTCAAAATATCATACGGAATTTCCCTAACAGACTCTACCCTTAAGATGACATCATTCATTATATCTCTTGATCAGCTTGAATTATTACATCTTAAATAATGTTTCCTAATCATGTATCTACTTGGGCAATCTTATGCTTTCTTTAATCATTATGGTCATTCAGCTACTCAAATTATGCCTCTCCTAACCTTTCAATTTATACACATCTCTCTCATTCTCCACCTAGTGTTTTTAACCCCAATGTCATCATGGCTTTAACCTTATTAAATAATATCTATTAATTCTAACTCATGAGAAACGCAAGTCAAGGTCTTCTCTATCTCTCTCATTAGTGCTTGAAATGATTACAACTCAAATAATGTTTTCTCATTCATGTATTTAACTTGGCCAATGAAACAATCTCTCTCTCTTTTCAATCAAATATATTCATCTTCCCATTCAAAATCTTGTCATTTGTCACTTAAGTGATAACTCACATGCTCTAAAATGACGATACTGAACTTAACTTATCAAATTACATCATGCATGACATGACAAATGGCATAATAATCTAGCTCTAATTACTTTATATCACACTTATAACCCTAGTTAATTAGTATGAGTTGAAGCTATTATGTAAAGTAAGTAAAGATTCTCCTCTTTGGTAGAGCGATTTCATCATCTTGCCTTCAAGTGCAAACTCCCCCTAAATTTCAATCAAGTTCCAAAGTTAATTTAATTTAAGTTGTTTAAGCTTTAAATATCATCTTTCAAGTGTTTTTAGGTAAAACTTCATGGACTTCATTTTCTTCTTATCAAGCTAGTTTTGTTGCTTTCTTAAAGATGGAGAGTTGCTAATGTTTGTTCTTGTTTATTTGGCTTTGAAAGTGATTAAGATTTTGAATTGTCCAAGTCTTTGTCCAAGGTAAGTGAAAACTCTAGGGAGTAAGTTAGATTGATCTACTCAATACTTTTAACTTGGTTGGTTGATTTTTTTTTTAGTTTAGGTTAAATTTAATTTAAGTGCAAATAGGTTCCAAGATTGACAATTAAAGTTATGGTGAATCCGTGCCTAAATTGAAATCTTTAATACAAGAAAACCCATATGGTTTTGTTGCATCTTAGATGGGAAAGAATGAGTAGAAAAAGAAAAAGAAGAATTAAAAAGTATTAAATAATCTTAGTCTAATTTATTTGATTTAATGCTTTTATAGATCTATTCGACATTTGAATTATATATATAGGCATATCTTCTAATTTCTTAAGCCGTATGAAACCCTCCAAAATAGACGAAAAAAGCCTCCCTTTGGTTGTGGCGCCCCTTCTACCCATCGTGTATATTGTCCTTTTTGGACAAAAGAACGCTTCAAGTGCCATAATTTTGCTCAAAGGGACACTTAAGTGCCATAACTTACAAAAGATGCACTTAAGTGCCACATTCGAAGAAAAACGAATCACTTAAGTGCCACTCCAGCCAAAGTCCGGTCAATAGGCTGACGTGGCATTTTTCCGGCGAATTTCCGGCGAAGTGAGCCCAAAACGACACCATTTTGCATGCTGATGTGGCCAAATAATGCAAAAACGGCGTCGTTTTGAGCTAATATGGTAAAAAAATAATATAAAAATTAATTTAATTTAATTTAAAATTAGATTTAGTTAAAATATTAAAAATAATAATTTTAAAATTAAATTTACTTAAAATATTTATAAAACAAAGGGGCGGTGGCCGAGGGCTCGGCCACCGCCGCTGCCTCCTCGCCGTCACCGGGAAGGGCCGACTACGAAGGGGGGAGGGTCGACCAGCGGCAAGTGGCAAGGGGTCACGGCCCTCGCCTAGATCCTACGAGGGCTGGCAGCCCTCGCCCGACCAAGCCAAGGGCCGCCGCCCGCCGGGGGTTGCCCCGACGAGTGGCGGCCCTTGGCCCAACCGGCGAGGGCTACGACCCTCGCCCGATCTAGGGCAAGGGCTCGCGTGCCCTCGCCGCCCGCCGGCCGGCGACCTCGGCCAACCCTCCCCCTCCGTCACCAACCCTTCCCGGTGACGGCGGGAGGCGGCGTGATGGCTAAGGGCTACCACCCCCCCCCCCCTTTTTTTTTAAATTTTTAAAATTTTAAATTATTTTTTAATATTTTAACTAAATTTAATTTTAAAATTATTATTTTTTAATATTAACTAAATCTAATTTTAAATTTATTTTATTTAATTTTTATATTATTTTTTTATCACATCAGCCCAAAACAACGCAGTTTTTGCATTTTTTGGCCACTTCAGCGTACAAAACGGCGTCGTTTTGGGCTCGGTTCGCCGGAAAAATGCCACGTCGGTGTTTTGGCCGAATTGGCACTCAGGTGATCCATTTTACTCCGATTTTGGCACTTAAGTGTACCTTTCGTAAGTTATGGCACTTAAGTATCCCTTTGTGCAAAGTTATGGCACTTGAGGGGTCCGCACGTCGTCCTTTTTGTTCCGTGTTGGAATAGATGAGATTTTAACATGAAATTCGCAAACCCAAAGCACGCTGCTCCTGAAAGAAATAAATGAATTCCAAAAACTTTTGACAGATCCAAAGAAGGTTTTCTTGTATGATCATCACAAAATATTTCTAAATCCTAATACACCAAATGCTAGATAGCTACCAAGAAGCACAAGCCAGAATACACAATATGTGCACCAACCACGCTTTCGTAACTCTAAATACCCAAATTTGTTATGATCCCTCCTGTAATACTCTAGCTACTCCATGTTCATCCTTCAGAAACATATCACATCTCAAATCTAATGAAATAGGATGAATTGAGATGGTGTATATATATTAAATTAGGCTTGAAAATTAGGTATCTTAGTAATTTTTTTAGAAGATTAGGGGTAATTTCAAAATTTGCAGAAGTGAGTTGGGGCCGTGAATAAGGTTATTTTATGATTTTTAATGTTAATTAGTGACTTATTAAGTAATATTAATTAAGGAAAATCAAACCAGTTAAAAAATGAGTTTACAAGATTTAAGGGAAAATTTGTAATTTCACCAAGTTGAGGGACAAATATGCAAAAACTGAAAATTCTAGGGGCTGTTCACAGTAGGGGGAACCTTATTTTGATAGGCGGTTACGTTATTTTGAGAGATGATTTCTTAATCTAGACAATGTGTCTAACTATGCAAAATTGGTTCTAATTATGTAATTAAATTGGAAGTAGGTTGTTTCGGATATTTTATAAATTATGTGGCATGTCTATATTGTAAATAAAATACTCATATATATTGGATGACAAATAAGTGACCCTTGGTGTTTAATTTAATTAATATTGCTTGATTAAGTGAAAATGTGAAAGTTAGATTTGATAATAATATTATTGCAATTTGACTAACTTACCAAAGTACTAGCTAAGTGTTGCCGATTAATCACGTGATTGATCTTTGAGTTGTTGTCACTCATGTGATCGATTCTTTTAGTTGTTGATGTTCATGTGGTCAATTTATGAGCATCCATTCCTAAGTTATCGATTGCCTTTCTACGGCTTCCAATTAAACAAGTATGGCTTGGCATGGAAAGAATGAGGATATATTTGTTGAAACACATGTAATTAATTGCCTATCATTAACTGCATGAGAAATGACAAATTATTGAGAAGTACATGACAATTGTTATGTTGTTATGAAATGTATGCGAATGATGTCACTTGATTAATACCTTTGCCATGTCTTATTTGCCACATAGCGAATTCCCTTCTATGAGTATGTGGATGACACTTTGGAGTTAGCTAGATGCTCTACCATATGATATGGTTTTTTATAAGGTTGAGATGATATAAAATCCTACTATGACATGGCTCTTGTAGTCATGATATGACATGATTCTTGTAGTCATGGTATAATATTAAGAAATGACCATAATTATGTGAATGCACAATGGTATATTTATTATCACTAATATAGAGGACACTCGTGATGAATGGGCTAAGGTGTGGTAAAGGGAATGTATGATTTCGTCCCCCATGAGTTGGTGGTGACGACGCCTCGTCAGTTGAGATATCTCGTGAATCGAGATAATTTTGGCCAGTGACGAATATGAACTCACTTGTATATATCGGTAAGCTATTATGCGATATCTATGCATCTTGAAATAATATGTCATCTACTTGCATTTGAATGAATATTTTAGGCAATATTATTAACAATTTCCATTGGAATATCATGATAGGAAAGGCTGTGCATTTGCTCCCTCAGTTGTTGAACATAATTGCCTTGTTGTTGTCTTGAACTCATGTTATTCTATTAATATCATTGCTACTAAAGTAGGAAAGTGACGAGCAATTGAAATATGTGGTTGAAGATGTAGATTTTGATGTATACCATGACGCATGCTCATAAAAGATGAAATGTTTGACATGTCATATTGGGTTGGACAACAAGTGCTTGAATCATATATGATGTGTCTAGTCCTTCTTGAGCGCTATTCAGTTATTAATAGAAGATAAATTAAGGAATTGGTTATATTTACATAAACAATGAAAGATATTTCTTGAATTATAGTGATGCTATTTATGCCTAGATCGAGGATAAATGGAAAAATTTATTGATTAAAAAAAATGCATTTACCTATGATGGGAATGGTGTAATTTGATTATCTTTTTTTTTTTTTTTTGTAAGTATCTTTTTGTATTTTATTTATTGATTTTCTTTTGATCTTAGAAGAAAGACACACGATTCGGGATAGAAAGAAAAAAAGGTTATTGCAAAAAATCTACGCTTTTTGAAGGTGAAGTTTGTAAAAAAAAACAATTCCTTCTGTCGTGTATCCCCGATTAATGCAGCCTCAGATGCTTCAATTGTCGATTCTAGTATTGAGCGAAAGGTTACACCTACGGGTTATGTATGGTGGGGTCAACCCTAATCCAGTAATACCCCAAGGAGGCTTCCTATAAATGTTTCGTGATGAAATATCTGTTGTTATTATGATGTGTGCTCCTGGGTCGAGTGTTAGGATGATCTTCTACCTTATATCTAGAGAATTCATTTACTGAGTGTAAGCTCATCCCAATATTTTTTTATGGATTTGTCAAGTTAGGAGTTCAAGGGCATTAAGTTAATGCTTTCGAAGATCACTGATAAGGATCAGATCAGAGTGCGCAACAAAAGTGGAGATGGTTTTTTGTACATAATTTTTTGATTAGCTATGCTTAAATTACTTGTACAATTGAGGAAAGTAAGTTATTTATTGGAGAATTGCAATGAAGTGAATTTATATACTTATTCAAGATTCAAATTTTATAGAAAATTGGGTCATTACAACGTCGATTGAATTCCAACACAATTTGTGTACATTCAATCTTATTTGAAGTGAATTTATCGATTCTTTTGTTTATTTGTGCCATTTCCTATCTGGAATTGTCACATGACATGTTTCCTCTAATTAAAAACATTAAAAATCAAATAACGACTTTCGGTGAAAAAATTTCTGTTGCAAAATTGTATTCTAACAAAAGAAGGTTATATTGATTATTGACAAGTTTAGGAGCAAGTAAGACACCCGATTTATGGTTCTTGGACCAAAAATGAAAGCCGATAGATAGATCTAGAAATAATGGTTCAAACACGATTTACTAGCTATCATGTAAAAATTAAATTCGTCCATTGTTTCTTTGGCACCTAGCTCCTTAAATATTGCGATTTAATAATTTGTCAATCTCGGTATTATCTCCTGTACCATGGAAAGGAATGTACTCCGCGGAAAAGTCCATTTCCAGCTAAGAAATTCGACAGGTTTCATCCGGCAGTTTCCTAGTGACTGAAAGATCATGGGATTTTTCTCCCTCTTTTCTGGCTGGTTTTGCCCCAATAAAAAGACGACCGTATTAAATGCTAAGACGACTTCTCTACTCGCAAGGTGGAGCCCATCACGATCTCTTTGGATTCCATTTTGGAACCCGAGGATGACGACCTTGACTTCACTTGTCATTTAGCAATTTGTCGGCAGATGATCGAGCTCAGTAGAAACTACTTTGGGGGAAATGGCGCCTACTCTTCTTCATGTGTGTTTGGGACATAGAATTTCCAACCCAACTAATTAGGATTTTAATTTCTATGAACCTTCCTTAGTGGGGTTATAACATGAAGGGGATATCATCCGCAGGTATCCAAAGGAGAAAGCCACGTTAAACTATTTTCTATGAGCAAGGGGTAGCACCGTTATTCTTTGGCCACCAAATTGTTTCAAATGTAAATTCTTGAAATTTTATTATCACCTAAATCAATCTTCATCTCATTTTCCATCTATTTAGGCTACAAGAAACGACAAGAGTTTAGAGAGCGATCACCCAACGACGGCACCCATATGCTTGGGCTACCAATGAATTTACAATTAATTTGAGAAATTTTATTTTCACCAAATTCGATTGTTGGGATGGAATTAGGAGAGCCCATATAGATCTTCATCTTATTTATTTATTTATTTTTAATTAGGCTAAAAGAAACAACTAGAATCAACATAGCGACCCCCAAAAAAGCATTGACTTTTTCCTTATTTTATGTCATTAAAAGAAAATCAACATACGTCACTGAAATATACATTTATAGTCCTGTTAAATTAAGTGGAAGAAAAGGTTTGTTATATGGGTACCTTATCCTTTTGCGGGCCTTGGCAGACTTCATGAGAAAATTATCAATAAGCTAAAATGAATTGTATGTCTAGAGATTTCTTAAGCAAGGAAATTCCTAGTGGTATATACGAATAATCATGTAGCAATATTCGAGATCAAAAGTCAAACAATGCGAGAAAGAATCATCCCAACATACTTCTTGTGGGAAAAATATTAAAATTTATGCCATATCAAATATCGGGAAAATACTGTATTTTACAGAGTTATACTAGATCCTTCATCATGGTTTTCAATTCCATGAGCTTTTAACTATGACTCTCCGCAAATAACTATACGGCGTCAATTCTGATTTAATTAATGAAGTAATGAGAGACAGGTGATATATTCATTACTTTGCCCGATTAACTCCTACCTTTAAAAATTGGCGTTATGAGAGGAAAGTGATTTATTGTTTGCATGTATTTGAGAAGAAACTCTTAAGGCTGCAAGGACATTAGAATTTTATTATGATATGTGTTCTAATGGAAAAAATACAAAAAAAAGTCCTAAACTTATTATACTAGTACCAATTTAGTCATAATTTTTTTTAATTTGATCAAATTATGACTAAATTTCATATATGTACCAATTTAAGCGGGATGTTGCTGATGTGGATGTCAATCGTCCTACATGGTAAAGGCAACACCGACGTGAATATTTTTAAATAATATTTTAATATTATTGCACTTTTTTAATTTTTTTTTCCTTCATTTTGGCTGGCAAGACCCTTGCCTGGGGCTTGCTTGACCCTAGTGGCTCTAGGCGGGGTGGCCCTCACCCAAATTTGGTGAGGGCCATGACCCTTGCCAGCCAAAATGAAGGAAAGAAAGAAAGAAAAATATATAAAAAAGAAGAAGAAAATAATGAAAAATTCACAATATTTTTAAAAATCTTTACATCAGCTTTACCCATACCATGTAAGACATCTGATGTCTATGTCAATGATTTCTAACCAAATTGATTGGAAGACTAAATTGATACCTATGTGAAAATGTTTAGGACTATTGGTCCAATTAAAAAGTTGAAAACTGAATTGATATCAATACAATTATTTGAAAACTTTTTTGGTACTTTTCTCTCGATTGTAATTGTGCTAATTTAGTTATAAGTCTTTTAATTATGTCGATTTAGTAATTTCATAATTTGCTAATCAAGTCCTTCCAATCAATTTTGATTGAAAATCACTGATGTGAATGGTGGCCACCTTATGTGACATGGCAGGAGTTGACATAGACAATTTTTATAATTTTTTTAAAAAATTAATCTTTTTTTTTCTTGTCATTTAGGCCGACTAGGGCCTTTTGGTGAGGATTGTAGCCCTCGTTAGATCTGGGTGAGGGTCGCATTGCTCGAGGTTGACGGGCGCGAAGGCTCTTGCTAGATCTAGGTAAGGGCTACAACCCTTGGCAACAATTGACCAGGGCTTGCTAGCCCTCGTCCAGTGGTTGGGTGAGGTCGCTAAAAGCGATTAAAAAAAAATATAAGAATTATTTAAAAACATCCACATTAACGCTGACTATGCAATGTAAGATAATTGGTGACCATGTAAATGATTTTCAGCTAAAATAAGTTGGATGGACTTAATTGACAAAATGTGAAAATATTTAAAATTAAATTGACACTATTGAAAGGTTTATAACAAAATTGACACAATTGCAATAAGTTAATGACCTTTTTTTTCTTTTTCCATGTTTGAATTGACTGCTTATGGGTATTAAGTAAAATATGATAAGACCATTAATCATCTTTTCGTCTTTTAACATAGCGTTAGGTAGGCGAAATCTACTTGCCCACCCCAATAATATAGTAACATATAACTATTGACAATACTCTTAAGCTTACATATGGAGGAGACGAAACTGGGTGAAGAATGCTAGCCCTAATATTACCTAAACTCGAGAACATAGAGATAAAAATTCGAGTGGAAATTAGAGAGAAAAAGTCTAGCACGTTAGGAAAGATCCAGAGAATTGCGTTTCTTCCATGAGAATTGTTTGTAAAAGTGAAGTGAGCTCAATGGGACTGAACAGCATAACAAGGCATTGGATTTGCTTGCCGCTTTAAATGTGGATCTGATTTCGCATGTCATTAACCAATCCGATCACCCTTTCCATGTACTTTATGCAGAAGAAACTCTATTCATAAGAACAACGGTGGATACATGCAGGAATAACTCTCAACAAGACAACTCAATACATCACGTAGCAAAACATCTATGCATATATTTACAAAAACCAGTCTGTACTCACGACGACAGCCACACATTACCCAGAAAGTCAATTTACCTGAAGTTCAAAGCACACACTTGAACATGTATATCGGTAAATTCTTGAGTATATAGAAGTCCGGGTTTATTGACAGGAAGCACTGATGGATTGGAGCACCGTCCACACATCTGAGCGGAGATCCGGCCTATTCCTTCTGCTCATCTCGCAGCACCTCAAAGCCAAATGAGCCAACTCCTTGGCCAACATATAGGGCCACCCTCCAGCCGATGGATCCAAGATGGTCTCCAAAGTCCCTGTGCTAATTGCCCTTCGCACTACCTTTGCTATTCCTGACGCAGGCCTCTTCGTCAGTAACTCAAGCAGTATAATCCCAAAAGAATATACATCGGACTTTATCGTGAGATTTCCCTCAACGAGGAGCTCGGGGTCCATGTACCCAAATGTCCCTTTCGGGTTGGTCAGGTGCACGGCGGTGGTGTTGTTGCTTGACCGCTCGCCGCTGGATAGCAGTCGGCAGATGCCGAAATCGCTGAGCTTGCTCACAAAGTGTGCGTCCAGTAGGATGTTCCCCGGTTTGACATCCCCGTGGACGATGCTAGGCTCCCAAGAGTGGAGGAAGGCCAGGACGGAGCAGAGCTCTGTGGCGATGCGGAGCCGAGCTTGCCATGGCAACTGCTTCACCCTGTCACTGCTGCGGAGCCAGTCTTCAAGGCTACCGTTCGGAATATATTCATAAACAAGAGTGCAGGGCTCTGGACAAGCACCGATGAGCGTGATGAGATGGGGATGCCTCACCTTGCTCAACACTTTCACCTGGGAGACATTCAATCAAGAGGTCGGTGATCAGCATCGATAATCTTGATTACTGTGAGTAATGTACTCTTACTGGGAAATCATGATGCCATAGCGATTAATGAACCGAATCTTACCTCCTGTTGAAATTCTTGTGAACTATGCATGCTATGAAATTTAATGATCTTTATGGCCACCGGCGTATGTCGAAGGAAACCTCGATACACAGTTCCGCAACCGCCTTCTCCAATCTTCAAGACTGGGTCAAAGTTCTGCACAGCTTCCTTGATTTCGGTTATGGAGAACTCAGAGAAGTACATTGTGCCCGAGGAATCTCCTTTTCTTCTGCTCACCTCCTCGGCCTTTTGGAGTGCATTGTCAAGTTCGATATGCAACAGCTCTCGCTCTTGTCTGAAAGTCTGCACCATTTCATTGGCTGCTATAATTTTCAGTTCCAACTCCTTTCTTCTCTCATTGGTCTCGGCGAATTGGCTCTCAAGCCGCATTTTTTCTTCCAGGGCACTGTGAAGTTCTCCCATCACTTTGTTTTGCTGATCCTGCCCCTTCTCAAGTTCTTCCTCCAACTGAAAATTTACCCATAATACTGTACTCAATAGATCATCTCTTTTTCTTTTTTGGCCACAAATCAATAAATCATCTTTTCTTCCTCATGTTAGTCATGTCATGAATTTATTTATCTGTTAGAATTTAGGATGAATTGTTTCCATGGAGTTCGGGATGGCCCTCAACAAACAGACTTCAGCAAAATCAGTCGAAATATTCCATTTTTAATACCAGAAATTAAAATAATTTGGGGGGTCCAGGTCGGTGTATAGAAAAGCGGTCCAGTTATTATATCGACATCATACCTTCCTAGGATCCTTTCGCCCGCCCTCAGCGATACCTACTTCTTCTTCAGCATGAGTGGTCACTCCTTCCTCAAACACTTCTCGCATGCCGTTTTCATCCATATCCTGTTACAATTAGCTAAACTTTGCAATATTCCTTTAAAGGACAAAGAATGAGATATCCTTAGCTCCAAAATAGGACAACTTAAGCTAGAGCCATGGCCTCCTGGTAAGAGAACATGAAGACAGCAATGGTTATGTTGTTTTGTGCATACCAGAGTGTTGGAAAGTGATGAGTGACCGGTATGATAGACCGACCGAATCAACTGCAGATGATGGGAAAGGCTTGTTGCGAGTTCTTGGGAAGTGTCTTGCCTCTCCAGCATGCACTCCACATTAGGCTGATTGGAAGGAGTGCTATGTGGGGAAGGGGAAGCCATTGACCTCACTGCATGTCGATCAACGTTCAAGGAGAAAGTTCTTCTCATAAGGTCTTGAAATGGATTGCTCAACTTCGCCGTACCACTTCTCTGCACTGTGGCGGATCGTGATTTCAAGAAAACTGACTTTCCAGCTCCAAGGGCCGGAGTCGTTGGTGATGGTGCATTAGTAGGAACTTCTACAATGGCTTCAGCTGTTTGATCTTCCCTATTTTGACAAGGAGTCAAAACAACTTTGAGGTGAAGCCAAAATTGGTGCATCTCATTATAAATTGATCGTCCGCTATGACTCCCCACCGGAAGCACCCCTACTTGCACTCAATTTCATTCGGAAATTTCATTATTGTTTTCTGAAAGAATTAGATTTTAGCTGATCTAGGGACATAGGTAGTTGCCATTGCGCTCCAGCGCAAAATTTCCCAAGTATTTAGCCATCTTATTCAAAGAAATAAGAAACAATGGAAAACCTGAATACAATTGTCTGTCCCAGCCTCATCCTTACTAGGTCTCCTATGGCATTCAACTGTCGCAACAAGATTTTCAGCTAATTATTTGTTGTACAACTTATGTTCACGACACCCTCACGTGCGCATAGAATGATTTCAAAGAAGACAAATTTACAAGTAAAATAGTGGGAGGACTACCTTGGGTGAATGAGGTGTCCATTGCAGATAAACCAAATTTTACAAGAGGTGTGCGCTTCATCGTGAACGAAAATGGCTTTCCTGGACTTGATTTCTGTCATCTTCCTGCCAAATCAAACCCAGAGAAGATAGCGAATTAATTTGATGTAAATTCAGATAACACCAAACGAAAGGTTGTAGACACAACAAAAGAGACTTTTAGAGTCACAAAATGACATGTCACCGTTTTTTTTTTTTTTTTTTCACTCAGCAGGAACGTAAAACGATTCATAGTACATAATGTATAGTGATGGTCTTGGGGCGAACTAGACATCGCATTCAAGAAGCGCCACCAAGTATTCCTCAAAGACCGGACGTGTACAACACATCTACGGATTGACATAGAAGTAAGTATCTGGTTTAATGCTGTAATTATGGATCCAAACAAACATGTTCTTTTAGTTACGAAGAGGACAGATTTGGAATGAATAAGTCCAAGACCTATGTGGGCGTGTTTTCTAGTTCCTGTACGTACCTGAAATAGCGTCTGTCTGCTGCTGCACCCATTACAAGCTTTCTGACGCCATGTAAACGTATGAGCTCCACAATTCCCTTTTGAACGCTGTCCGATTCTATGTACTTTTTCTCTGCTGGTACCTATTAACCGTTAAAAAAATTAATTTGCTTTCTTCTCTAAATGAAGAAGTATATAAATATAGACATGTAAACTTGTGCCTCACGAGCACTGTATTTATCGAGGATCAACAATGATTAATATTAGAAGAAGATGAAGAAGATGAAGAAGAAATTAAATATACCCCCGTTTCTGTACAAAAGTGCATGTAGAAGAAGAAGAAGAGGAGGAAATTAAATATACCCCCGTATCCGTACAAACGTGCAGGTAAGTATCCAAGAAGAAGAAATCAAGTATAGCCCCATTTCTGTACAAACGTGCTGGTAGGTATCCAAGAAGAAGAAGAAGAAGAAATTAAATATACCGCCGTTTCTGTACAAACGTGCTGGCAGGTATCCAAGAAGAAGAAGAAGAAGAGGAGGAAATTAAGTATACCCCATTTCTGTACAAACTTGCAGGTAGAAGAAGGAGAAGGAGGAGGAGGAGAAATAATTAAATATACCCCCATATCTGTACAAACGTGCAGGTAGGTGTCCAAGAAGAAGAAGAAGAAATTAAATATACCCCCATTTCTGTACAAACGTGAAGGTAGGTATCCAAGATCTTATGCACGTTTATCCTCTCTTTTTCTCTGTGTTCCCTCAACAAGATCTCGTTCGCCGAGTTCGCGGGGATCTCGGCACCCAGGCCTCCTGCAAACCAAAGGCAAATTAACAGCACAAAAATTTCAATCCGTTGCAAGAACGAACGCTGGAGAAAGAACAAATACCAACAATAAAAGGATTAAGTAAACGCAATGGGACATCCAATATGGTCCAACTTCACGAAACCCTCGAAGGGAGATCAATTTTTTCACATGTCGATTGTCCATCATGGAAGATCCCCGTGTTATATCTATGAGATCTTGGTAAGCTCTCATTTTTACTATTAACGAAAGCTCGTTCAACAAAAGAAGATACTGAACAATGATGGGGTAATATGCAAAGAAGAAAAAGCAAAAACGTTCACTTACCCATGGGGATCGTCTTCGAAGGAACTAGAACATGAATGATACAGATCTTGACGTTGCCTCTAGATTGATGCACCGTCCAAACAACCTTCGCTTTGCCCTCTTTCACATCCTTCCCAGCTGCAACATAAATCACGTCTTCGAAATCCGGCATCACCAGTTCAGTTGCAACCCTGCGAAAGCTCGGCAAGACCGCCGGGACCCCGAACTCGGGAAATGTAATTATACGGTCAACCACAGCCATATTGACACGGGCTAAGCACGATGGCGAAGACGATCTTAACAAAAATGAAATTGAACAGACTCTGGAGTGTCTATAATAGAGATATTTAGCTAGGGAGAGCAGAAAAGAGAGAGAAACAGAAAGCGAGACATGAGAATTGTCTGAGTAAACGAGAGAGTCTCCATTGAGATTTTTTTTAGGAGAATAGGGTTGGGTTATAAAGAGATGGCTTGTTCCAAAGCTTACATAGACCGTACAGAACCTACCAAGAAACCGACGAAGAATCTCTTTCCACGGGCAATGAGTGAGCAATTTCCCGTTGGGAACCATCAAGTTTGGTGCTGTATTACATACGATTGTTTTTAGTAATTATTGGGATTAAAAGAAAACCGTTGCGTTCATGAAAAAGCACAATATTACGAAGTTAGGTGAATCATTAAATACGAAAATTATTGACAGACATGACCAAAAACATTTCTTTACCCAAAAAAAAAAACATTTGCCTTGCGTGTCATCATTAACAAGAGTTTCAATGCTTTGAAAATCCAAATGTCAATATTCCTATTTAATGTAATACTTTATTATTGATGTCGATTTTCCTCCGGATAAGCTTGTGCCTTCCTTGTACTGCTTTTAGGGATCACAGCCGAGGGAGTGTCCATCAACGATGACGCAAGTGCTTCGCTTTTCCAAAGCTTTTAGTGGTTAACTTCAGCACATTCGTTTACCCGAATTCTAACGAATCAGGAGCTTCTTGACAACTGCTACCCTTTGAAACAAACTCACAGATTCTAGACACGGCTAACCAGAGAACTCTCTGGGTCCGTCCGTCTGTCCATCCATCGATCAATAAATAAATCTTGGGGGATAGATTCATTTATATTTCCCGAAGGAAAGAAAGCAATTATAAAATATTTCAGAAGAGAAAATTCTACGTAGGTACGGCCATCATTGAAATCGATTGACGTGATAAGAGAAAAATATTGTTGTCACGTGGCATTTGATTATTTGTTCAATGTCTCATCCAGCTTTCAGTATCAATTTCCTGAATCCAGCCAAAGAAATTGGCCTCATCTTATGTTATCATGTACTCCCCTAGCAAACGTCTGCTAAAAATCAAGAAGTTGGCATCGTCTTCTTGGCTTTCTGTTTCTGCGTAACAATCAACAAGAAAGAAGTCGACAAAAAAGTCAGAATCGTGATTAAATTTTCTAATTATGTAAAATTTCGTAATTTTTAAATAATAATGGAAAATTATATCCAAATCTACTCATGAATAATTGCATCTTAAATGGCTTTACGTATTTTGTGAGCTGCGATTATATATATAACAAAGAAAATCATGGATCATCATATCATTTCCCTATGAATTGCATATACAACATATATAGTATTTCGCGGTCATTTTCTCGTAGTTTTCTCCCCAGAGTACCATTTCGTAGGAGACTTCCCTTCACTTTATCTACTATTTACTGCCATCTTTGTTGGGCAAGGTTCTATCCCTTGAGGTCCATAAGTCAAGTGCACGTGTGTGATGCGTATGGGATTGTTTTCTTCCTTAATGCAGAAGCATCATATCGTGTGGCAATGGAGCTCTCTCTCTCTCTCTCTCTCTCTCTCTCTCTCTCTCTCTCTCTCTCTCTCTCTCTCTCTCTCTCTCTCTCTCTCTCCTTCCTCGAAGCTTGATTTGGATCGAAGGACTAACCTTGGAGCCCAAGTTCGAAGTTTCTATCTTGACTTTTGACAACGGTACTATGAAGTATATATTTTTATTTGCCTAAAAGAGAGGAAAGTTAGGAACCTGTCTATGGACACCTCATGCTGATTTTCCTCGTTGGCATTGGATGAAAAGATCCAGCCTGTTTCTAGAAGACTTGGTTATGTAAAAACGTAAATTCAACTAATCATGACAGAAATAAAGGCTTTCCCATGATTTCCATACTAAAAAGCAACATGTTTAATGCGTTCTTCTGCGATCATGATTGATTCACTCGACATATCCTTCCCTTTAGCATACATATCCTTAAAGTGAAAGATGAGGGAAGATCAAACGATGGAAAGATTTGCGGCTGATGCTTCACTTAGGACTATATTATCATTGGTGATGCTAATTAAGAAAGATTTATTCACTTCCATCTAGCTAGAAGAGATGCCCTTTTTGTGTAATATTATTTGACCTCTCTACAATTACTAATACCTTCAGAGCTCCCTATTTTGGCACCCATGTTTGATCTCGTGTGTGATTCCGTTCTCCATGGAATAGGACCACTGATCAGACCAAAACCGTTATATAGAGGATGGTTCGTCCGATGGAATATGAGTAACGAAGCTATATTGATAATTGACAAGTTTAAAAACAATAAAAGACACCTTATTTATGGTTGTACTCTTTAGTTGGACAAAAAATGAAAGCCAATCAATAAATCTCATATAGTTGATCGAGTATTTATGGCATGACATAGATGAACATGATTCTAATAAATACCAGAAACACAATTCACTAGCTATCACGTGGAAATTAATTTCGTCGGTTGTTTCATTGGCAGCCAGATATAATTTCATGTACCACGGCTAAGAATGTTTAACTGATAACTTCGTGGAAACCTCCATTTCTTGCTTTAAAAAAAGCAACGGATTCCATCCTAGAATTTCCTGGTGAACCTCTCTTCCGAGGTTGGTCTTTTCCTAATAAAAACACGACCGCATCAAATGCTAGGACGACTTCTCTACTTGGAATCAAAGAACGACGACTTTGACTTCATCTGTCAGTGAGCAAAGTGTCGGCAGATTGTCGAGCCTAGTGCAAACTCGTTTGGTATGAAGAGCATTTACTCTTCTTTATGTGCATTTGGGATTTTAATCTCTATGAACCTTCCTTGGTCGGGGCTGTTACAAGAAAAGGACCTTGTCCGCAGGTATTCAGAGAGGAAGCCGCGTTGAACTATTCTATATCGCAAGGCGGCGTGGCACCGCCATTATTGGGCCACCAAATTATTTTAAAATTTTGTTTAGGCTAAAAGAAACAATATATATATCAGAGATCAATCCCTAAGAAGCATAGACCATTTCCTGATTTTATGTCATAAAAAATCGACACCAACGTCATCCTAAGACATATTTCTAGTCCTGTTAAGATTAATATATATATAAAGGGAAAAAAGGTTCGTATATACGTGTACCTTATCCTTTGCTCGCCTTGGCGGACATCATAAGGCAATCGTTACTAAGCTAAAATGTATTGTATGTCTCGGTCATTCCTAAGCAAGGAAATTCGGAGAGGTATATACGAATAATGATGTGGGAATATTCGAGACAAAATGTCAAACGCCATTGGAAAGAGAGAGAGAGAGAGAGAGAGAGAGAGAGAGAGAGACGTTATAATATACTTCTTGTCGAAGCAAATGTCATGCTACATGTTACTGGATCCGTTATCATAGTTTTCCAATTCCAAGAGCCTTTATACTTTGACTCTCCGCACATGACTATACCACGTCACTTTTTATATCATTAATGAAGTAATAAGCAACAAATGATACCTTTATCGCGTTGCCCAAATGAAATCTTACCTCTTAATTTAGGTGTTTTTAGAGGAAAGTAAATAATTGTTTGCACGTATTTGAGAGGATACTTTTTGGCCGCATGGATACTAGAATTTTATCATGACCTATGTTTGAATCAACTGTTTATGGGTATTAAGTAGTAATATAAGATAAGAGCATTTCATTGTATTATCATTTTTAAAGTAAGACTAGGTGGTATTCACATTAATTAGAAGTGGATTGACGAATAGTAGCTGTAAAGTAATATTCCCCAAGTCAAGAACATAGAGGTAGAAATTCAAGTGGAAAGAAAGGCGAGAAAGTCCAGCACATAAAGGGCGGCAAAAGATTCATCTTTTAATGTCGAAACACGTAAGCGACATAACAAAGATAGTAATTCACGCATTCTCCTACGCAGGTAACATTCACAGTATAGATAATTAAGGATATTTGGGGAAGATTTTCCTATGATATCCATTGCTATCCTGTATTGATATTAACACAAATAGGAGAGAGCACAAGGACCAAAGAAAGAGGGGAATAATAAGGGTGATACGCCTCGTTTTGTTTGTGAAAGCTGAGGGCAGCCAGCACTTGTGAGAGTATTTGAGCTAAGTGTCGACAGGATTCTAGACATATATACTTGAGTCTACGGCAATATAATTAATTGCCACGTCTTAGGCTATGAAAGCAACGCATCAGACTTGGAGTTTAAGTAGAATTAGCATTAAAGCTTAGGCAAGTATAGCTGCTGCGCAAAATGCACATAAAAATAGAAAAGCCATTATTTACTTGATGGGCAAATCATGCGAGCATCATTGACAAGTTAGGAAACAGTTACTTATGGATAAGGCTGCCAAGAAGAAAGGGAGAACATGGGGAATGCTAAGAGTAGTTCCCAAGGAGAAGTAACCCATTGATGGCTACTAGTTCACCCTATTCGCGTTATAAATACCGCAACCTATTCAATGAAGAAGGCCTCCCAAATAATACAACGATTATCTTTACTTTATTTTTATTTTATCACATTATTAGCTGTAGTTTTCAAGGTTCTCATCGTCGATTAAATCCCGGCGTGTGTCTTTATCTGATTCAACATTGTTGATTAAATTCCGATGTTCTTACACAAGCTTAGTGTCATCAATCAAATTCTAACGTTATATTTCCTATCCAGAGTATTACTATTGATCAGATTCCAGCTATATACCTAAAAAAGTTGTGTCATGGATTAAATTCAGACATAAGTTGAGCCCGAGGTGTAGGCTATCTAGCTACTTGTGTTCGGATTACATTGTTAATTAAATTCCGGCATAATTTGTGCTTGGAAGCTATTAGTCTTTGAGTCATTTGAGTATCAATTGTTAGAGCTATATATACAAGTTAATAATAAATTTATCCTTGCATTTGACATTTTCTTTCTTGATTCAACACAGAACTTGAGTCTCATATAATAAAATCAAAATGCATCGTTTGGTGAAAGACTTTTCGTGGGAAACAAAACTGATGAAACACATGACCTATATTTAAATCAACTATTTATGGGAATTAAGTAGTAATATAAGATAAGAGCATTTCATTGTATTATCATTTTTAAAATAAGACTAGGTGATATTCACATTAATTAGTTTTTTCTATGCAAGACCAAATTTACTTGCCCGCTCCAATAAGATCGGGTAACCATCGACGACACTCGAGAGTTAAATATGGAGGAGATGGAAGTTGATTGACGAATAGTAGCTGTAAAGTAATATTCCCTAAGTCAAGAACATATAGGTAGAAATTCAAGTGGAAAGAAGGGAGAGAAAGTCTAGCACATAAAGGGCAGCGAAAGATTCATATTTTAATGTCGAAACGCGTAAGCGATGTAATAAAGATATTAATTCACGCATTCTCCTACGCAAGTAACAATCACATTATAAATAATTAAGGATATTTGGGGAAGATTTTCCTATGATATCCGTCGCTATCCTGTCTTGATATTAACACACATAGGGGAAAGCAAAAGGACCAAAGATGGAGGGATACCGACAAATCTAATCCTCGTCCCAAGTCTATTTTTAATTTTGGTGTTTTGGGCATGGCCTATTGCCATCTCAACAAGGACAGCTCCCCTAACTTATTTAACTATGTCGCAAGGAAAATGAGTCGTCGGCGACAAAATAGCGACGTTCACTTATTTTTCTTTATTCAGAAGCACAAAAGCAAAAATTCAATTACTTGAAAGCTTTGTCTGAAATATTTTACTCTATCTCTAGTATTTTTATTTGTTATTTTATCTGAGAGTGGAAACATAGCTTGCCCATGTTTCCTATTGGACGATCGAGGGTTAACATCTCACTCTTCCAAAGAGATATCGTTCTATCTAATGCCTTTTGCTTCTTAGGTAATATAAAATCCAATTCCTTCATCTATTATGTACTTTTTTTGGAAAAAAATACTAAAAAAAATCTTAAACCTATATCATTGTACCAATTCAGTTATAAACATTTCAATAGACCAATTTAGTCCAAAACATTTTCACATTAATATTAATTCAGTTCATTTGATAATTTAGACCAAAAATCGGTAACGTGGACAACAACAATTTTATGTGACATCACTAGCATCGACGTTGACATTTTTAAATGATTTTTTTTTACTAATTTTTTCATTTTTTTTATTTTTCCTTTTTTTCTTTCCTTTTCTTCCCCTTTGCTTTAGACTGTGGCTGGCACATGTCATTGATGGCGACCAACCACAAGTGGGGGTTGGCGAAGTCTCGTGGCCCTCGCTAGACTTGGTGAGGGTCGAGCCCTTGCTAGAGGCCACAAGGGCGACCCTTGCTAGATCCAGCAAATGTCGAGCCCTTGCCCTTACCAAACTTGGCAAGCCTTGGCCACAAGGGTCTTGCCCTCGCTAGATCCGGCACAGGCCATAACACCTTAGTTGACCCCCCACCTGTGGCCGGTCACCGACCATGGCCAGTACCAGCCACAGTCCAAAGAAAGTATAAAAAAAAAAATAAGGAAAATAAGAAAAAAGGAAAAAAAATAAAATTATTTTAAAATATTCACGTTAGTGCCAACGATTTCATGTAAGATCGCCGGCATCCACATCACTAATTTCTAGCCTAAATTGACTGGATGAACTGTATTGTTATCAATGGAAAAAATGTTTAGAATTAAATTAGTTCAATGAAAAGGCTTATGATTAAATTTGTACCAATGTAATAGATTTATGAGTTTTTGATACTTTTCCTTACCTTTATCTATACAGACATATTAATTACAAAGTACACTCCCCTTTAGTGTCTCTCATGAGCGTCACCTGGACTTCTAACTTGCATGATGTTGAACATTTTCCTTAAAATGAGAACTTTTCTTACGCTCTACACTCTCTCCTAGGTGCTTGTCTCATTTTTAACCATTGGTTTTAATGAGTCTTACGGTTTGCGAAATTAGCAATGTAACTCTTCCTATTAAGTATTCCTTCTGATTTTTTATTATAATATTTTCTTGATATTACAATAATGATATTCATTACAGTGACAATTAGGAATTTTATAACTATTATCAAATATGTATATTTTACTTTGATGTATAATTTAAACTAAGAATTTTGATACGATTTTACACAAATTGAAAAAAAAAAAAAAAAAACCCACCTTCATGCAATGCATGTCACGGTTAGCGAAAGTCACAACTTATCAAAATGTCATAGTAAAGAGGCCATACTGGCATGTCGGAGTATATGCTACATAATCAGCCAATCAATTCCATGCGAATTATTCTTGCAAGTTAAGTGAATTTAATAGGACTAAACGGTAAAACATGGCATTGGGTTGCTTGCTGCTATATATGTGAATCTGATTCTGCATATAGTTAACCAATCGTATCTCACTGTCCATGTACTTAATGCGGAAGAAAATGTATTCATAAGAACAATAAAAGGTACATGCAGGAAGAAATCTCGAGAAGATGACTCAATAAGATGTAACAAAAATTATGTATATACATATACACAAACGAGCTGGTCCACGCTTATGACTACCACGCATGATCTGGTAAGTCTATTTACTTAAAGATCAAGTACCCATCCACATGTATATCATTCACTTCCCATGTATTCGGAAGTCTAGATTTATTGATAGGAAGCTCCGATTGACTTGCAGCACTGTCCACACGTATAATCAGAGATCCGGCCGATTCCTTCTGTGAATCTCGTCGCACCTCAAAGCTAGATGGGCCAACTCCTTGCCAGCGTATAGGCCACTCGCCAGCCAAAGGATCCAAAATGGCCTTAAAAGTGTTGAGAAAACTCCTACCAAGTTTTGAAGTTGACAAAAGTTTCTAATTCGTACTCTTATTCTCAAGAACAGGATGCTTTTGAAGTTATAATGAAGACTTTTGTCAAAGTCTATTCATTCTAGAAGTATTTTCCATTCTGATGCAATCCAGACTAAAACCGTGTCCAGAACGAGGATGAAATCAGACTTAGATTTATCAATCTTGTGACAATGATTCAGAATGAACTTATTAGGAATTTATTCCACAACATCTAACTCTCTAGCCAAGGTCTCACTTTCCTTCCATAAATACATTGATGGAATTAATAACAAATTGTTGAAATCAATCTTGAAGATAAGTTTCTTTTTGGGAAGCATCTATTTATAGAACCAAAATCAATAGATTTTTCATCTCAATCTTCAAACGGCTATAAGATCTTCTTAGTCAATTATATCCAATGGATTGATTGGAATAAATTCCTCCAAAAAATGTCAACTACTAGTGAGGCGTGGATGAGTATTTAAGGAGGTCATTCAGTTTATTTGAAGAGTGGATGTGAAAATTGAAATTCCAAAAATCTAAAGTCTTTCCGACTACTTATTCTTCATCGGCAGTCCTTATAAACTATATTCAAGAGAGAAAATCACCCAAAAAAAAAAAAAGTGACTTAGTGAGTGAGAATGGATCTTCCATCAAGTGTTTGCACTCATAAATCATACTTCTCTATTGATGCCATAGTAAAAGATTAGACGTAAGCTTGATCTAAGCCGAACCACTATAAATTTCATGTGTAATCTTCTCTTCCTTTTAACTCTTTTTATTTAAATTTGTGGCATTTCTATAGGTTTCGCAAAAATCAGTTCTATCTCCTATCTTATTCTGAACATTCATCAGAAGTTTGGTGGCTTGTTTGTCAAACTCTAATCATTACTCAAACTTTATTCGAAATGTATTTTATTCCTCATTTATTTATCAAAATTTCTTTTAAATACCTATCCATCATCTCTAGGTGTTCATACTAGCATTATCAATTGATATCAGAGTCTTGTGCTCATCTATTGAAGTGTTTTTACTTCTGAGCTAACAATTTTTACTTCTGAGCTAACAATATTCTATGGCTACTATTTTAGTATCAAGACTCGTGGAAGGATAGAGCAACACCAGGCCACTTTATTTTGATTGAAAAGAATACAGTTTATGAAAGAATAAAATGAAGGCATTTCTAAGATCTAGAGATCCTCTGGAATGGGATGTTTTTTAAAAAAAGACCAATGTCGCAAAACCCTGAAAGGGAAATTTATTGTTTTCACATATCGATTGTATCCGTGAATTATATCCATGAGAGGTTGGCAAATTAACAAAAACTCATACAACAAGAGAAGATACCGAATAATGGTGCGTAATATGCAAAGACAAAGACGCAAAAACGTTGACTCACCCGTGAGGACTAGAAGGAACTAGAACATAAATGATACAGATCTTTGACATCCTTCCCCGCTGCGACATAAATTTTGTCTTCGAGAACCGGCGCCGCCAGTTCAGGTGCGAACCTGGAGAAGCCGGGCATACTTGTCGGGACTCCAAACTCGGGAAGTGTAATTATACGATCAACCACAATACGTACTAAGTACGAGGACGAGGACAGCTCTCAACGAAAAATGAAAATGAAGAAACTATGGAGCGTCTATAATTGAGATAGATAGCGAGTGAGAGCAGACGAGCCGGGCATAGTTGTCGGGACTCCAAACTCGGGAAGTACAATTATACGATCAACCACAATATGTACTAAGGACGAGGACGAGGACAACTCTCAACAAAAAATGAAAATGAAGAAGCTATGGAGCGTCTATAATTGAGATAGATAGCGAGTGAGAGAGAGAGAGAGAGAGGGGAGGGGGGAGAGAGAGAAACGGAAGTCGAGGCCATTTGGTGTGATCTGCGGCTCCATTCATCAATCAATCGAAAAATCTTATGGGATCCATTTATTTATTTTTCTTGAAGGAGAGAAGCATTATAAAATGCTTCAAAACCATAATAATAATAATAATAATAATAATAATAATAATAATAATAATAATAATAATAATAATAATAATAATACGTTGGTGACACCGATCATTCAAATTGATTAATATGATATGTCTAGAGTTTGAGCCCAATTAGAAATTCTGAATATTCCGAATTAGATATTTTATGGACATTTGAAATCAAGTAAAGAATATCCAAAGATCAACTTCCCAAAATTTCAAATCTGCGTTGGAGAGTTTGGCCGCTAAAATAAGAAAGTTCAACTTTGACTTGGACTTGAATTTTGGTTAAAATATATAGAGATATATTTTGGTTAAAATTGGCAAGATAACTGCAAAGGAAAGTTCAACTTTTGCTTGGGTTAACCAGTTCCTAGCTAATTCGGTTTCCCTCATGTGTAGACTTCTCTAGCGGTGGATTATATATAAATTCTCGAGGCTTGTTCGTGGGTGAAGGTTGATCATGAAGAATTGGTCTTGAAATGCCGTCTTGCCGTTGAGTGCTTGGGAGAGATTTTCTTTGTTGTTCTTGTCCATGAATTACATCCAAGAAGATTTAGTGTTCAAGCCAATTAAATCTTGTGGTAATATTTGCATGTAATTCCTTCGTGAGATTGAAAGATTATTTCTTGAGGAATTTTGGGGTTAAACACCGCATGCATTATTGAGTGTAATTGAGGCTTGGGAAAAATCGAGAGAATATTTGAGTGACTCGAGTGTGTAATCTCATTATATTGCTTCATCTATAGTGAAATTCGTTGATGATATCCCTGTGATCATAGGTCTTTACAACAGAACCATGTAAATCCAGTGTCCGATTTATTTTCTTCTTCTGTCTATATTATTATTTGATCGCTCGCTTTCCACAACAATTAGTATAAGAGCCAAACCTAGCTAAGTTGAAGCGAATCGATGGCGACAGAAGAAGTAAAAGTGAGAATCGACAGATTTGATGTGAAGGATTTTGGTTTCTAGAATATGTAGATTGAAGATTATCTTTACTAGATGAAATTGCACTTGCCCTTATTTGGGGAGAAACCAGAGTCGATGAAGCAAGCTGATTGGGATTTGCTGGATAGATGAGCTATGGGTGTTATTCAGCTGACGTTGGCTCATAACGTTGCGTTTAATATCATGAATGAGAAGACCACTGCTGATTTGATATAAGCCCTATCAAATATGTATGAGAAGCCCTATACAATCAACAAAATCTATTTGATGCGACGTATGTTTAATTTGAAGATAAGTGAAGGTGTATCAGTTGCAGATCATATCAATGAATTCAATGTGATTATTAGTCAATTGAGTTAGTGGAGATTGACTTTAAAGATGAGGTACGTGCTTTTATTCTATTATCCTCATTGCTTGATAGTTAGAATATTATTATTACTGCAGTTAGTAATTCCTATGGATCAACAAATTTGACGTTTGATGGAGTTTGAGATTTGATTCTGAGCGAGGACATCCATAGAAGAGAATCTAGCGAATCTGCATTTGCTACTTTAGTAGGTGAAAATAGATGAAGATCTGGAACACGTGTAGGTAAAAGTAGTACTAATATGAACAAATATAGTCAATCTAGGACTAGTGATGTTGTCTGCTGAAGCTGTGGCAAGAGGGGCTATTTTAGAAGCAATTGACTTAAACTGAAGAATGAGAAAAGTAAGGGAATTATAGTTGATTATGTAGATAATGTTGCAACTGTAGTAGATAATGCCAATTATATCTTGTCTGTCACTGATTATTCATTGTTTGATGGATGGATTATGAATTCTGGTTGTTCTTTTCATGTTACACCAAATAGAAACGGGTTTACTACTTATCAATGCATGGATGGTAGTAAAGTACAATTGGAGAACAACATTGAATGCAATGTCATCGGTGTTGGCAATGCTAAAATCAAAATGTATGATGATATCGTGAGGACAATGACTAGAGTGAGGCAAGTTCCAAAGTTGAAAAAGAACTTAATTTCCTTAAATGCCCTAAATTCAACTAGTATTGATATATTTCATAATGTGGAATTCTGAAAATTGTTTGAGGTGCTTCGATAATAATGAAAGGAAAAAAGCACAATGACATATATGAGCTTGAAGGTGAGACAGTGACAAATTTCATTGCAGAGACGTCAAATGCATCTGTTCAAGAGTCTAAATTGTAGCATATGCATTTGGGGCACATTGACGAGAGAAGCTTGAAGGTTTTAAGTGAAAGAAATCTGCTATGTGATTATATTCCTAACAAACTAAATGTATGCAGGTGTTATGATTTAGATCAATGGCGAAAAATGCAATTTAGTACAACTATAAAATAAATAAAAAAACCATAGAAATTGCAGAGTTAATTCACTTGAATGTTCGCAGGTTGTTGCGGTTTCCTTCGAGGAAAAATGCTAGATATATGCTAACAGTTGTTGATGACTACTTGATGAAGACGTGGGTATTTGTGCTTAGGCACAAGTTTGATGCTGTTGTCAAAATCAAGTAATTGATAGCTTTGATCGAAAAAGAGACTGATAAGAGATCAAGCATGTGTGGACTAACAGTAGCATGAAGTTTTGTTCAGAACTATTAAATGAATTCTACATGAAAGAATGCATAGTGAAATACCGCACTAATACTAATGAGCCACAATATGTTGCGAAATTGATGAACAAAACGTTGCTAGGGACGGCCCATAAAATGCTCTCTAGTGCTGCTATGGCTAGGAGATTCCTAACAAATGCGCTTAGTATGGCGAGCTACTTAATAAATAGATCCCCATTGACTGCGATTGGATATGGGACTGTGACATCCCAAATTTCTGATTCTGTTTTCAATTAAATGAGACGGACTTTTCATCGACGCACTTATAGTTCAATTCTCCGAGCTGATCACTCACGAGATAACTAGTCTATCAGGTGAAGCCGTTAAGGAATTTAAATGCAATAGGCTTGAGAATCGACCATGAACCGATCGCTCGACCGTATAAATCTGCAAGGATCATTACGACACCTTTATCGAGAATCGAACGAGATCGTAATAGGTCGATTCGACGAGATATGTAATTAGAGTGTGGGTGATTCCACCTGATTTCAATATCCTCGTCGACCGGCACTGAACTAATTATTCTGTCGTTTTGGGTACCCTGTGTCCGTATTTGAAACCTCGAGATTTTCACGACAATCGAGAGTCGCTAATGTGTCGAAGATTTATGTCGTGGCTTGAAAATAATCAACCACAGTCAATTGCACTGAAAATTTCCTAAAAGCTACCCGGTAGATTAGGACGCGCTCAAATCGCGCCAGATTGAAATTAACCGTGATTTTAAACCCGGATTCAGAAATTGAAGGTTCTGGCATGTCACAATTCATTTTAGGAACGTCGACTCATCTCCAAAAGATTTTTCTACAAACCGAGATTTTGGCGGAAAAGCAAAGTAAGGCCGTTTTTGTTCGGGATTGTCGAGGGCCGTTTTAATCAAATCTTCGGGAGGCAAGTTGGATCATTTGACAAGGAAATGTCATGAGAAGGCCGAGGACACATGGGTTGATTTAATTGAGCTTCAATTAGATGGAATTAATTGGCAATTGAGTGAATTAAGTGAACAAATGTTCAAAATTCGAAATCCCCTTGGCACACCTCATTTTGGACCTATTAACTAGCTTGTAGGGGAGCTAGAGGAGAGAGAAAGAGGCTGAAGGGTGGGCCGGCCATGGTGGGGGCAAGGAGAGAGAGAGATTGACAAGTGTTGAAGCTAGAAGAGCTCTTGGGGGGCCCTTGCTTCAGCTGAAGCTTCTCCTTCCTTGAATCCCTCGTGCGGCAGCTTTCTCCATGGTTGAGGAAGGGAAAAAGCTTGAGAAACCAGTGGAGATCGTCCGGCAGCCGTCCGAAGCCCCGCAAGCCCACCGGAGCAGCTAGCTCGCCCGCCGCGTCCAGTCCCGTGCAGCCGCGAGTCCAGCCGCTGCTCCGCCTTCGTCCCGCGTCCTTTGGCCGTCTACCTCGCCGTTCGACAGCCACAGCACCGCCTGGGAGCCGCCCGAAGCTTCCTCTTGCCCGTCTGACCTCCCCATCGCCGTCGCATGCCCATCGGACCCCATTTCCTCCTCTGTTTTCCCCTCGTTCCAGTTTCTGCTCCAGCCGACCTTTCGCCAAAGATCCGAGTAAAAAGTTAACTTCCCGGTTGAATCAGCGAACGAGCCACCCATCTCCGCGAAGAAGACATCCAGACCGTTCCGGAGCACCTCGCCGCTCGCCGCAACGATTCTCCGGCTGTCCCGAAATCCTGAGAGAAGCCGCCGCTCGCCGGACCGTCTGGTTCCGCCCTGCTCCGCCTGTTCCGCGTTTTCTTGCTGTTTCGCCCCATTCCGACCATTCCTTTGCCCGTCCCAACCTCCAGCAAGATCCCCAAGACCCCCGGGAGCCGCCGGTTGCCAACCACCCGCTTGCCGGAGCTCCGATCGGCCTGTTTCCTCTCCGTTCAGCTGCTGTTTTCTTCTCCCGGTTCAGCTCAGAACAGAAGCAGAAAACCAGCAAGCCGTGTGATCTTCGAGGCACGTTTTCAGTGTCTTCCCGGCCTCCGTTGGTGTCGCCACTTTAGGGTTTATCGACCGCCTTGGCGTCGTGGTCGCCGTGAACTCACCGGCACGCAAAACCGTGAGTTTATCCTCTAAACCTTGCTTAGTAAGTTAATCATGCTTAAGGGGTGTTTAGATTAGTCTAATTAGGTTTAGGTGGTTAGATTAGATTATTTTAATGTAAATTAGATTAGCTGTATGATTAGTTTAATGGATGTTTAATTAGGGCTAATTGTATGTTTAAATTAGTGTAATCTAATTTAAGCCCTAATTGATTATTTTTAATTAAATAATTATTTCGAATTTTTAAATATTATTTTATTGTTTTATATTATTATAATATAATATTTAATTATTTAATTTTCGGAATTAAATTTAATTATTTAATAATTTCGAAAATTTTGCCGGGATGGCGGTCGTTAGAATTTCGATCGATCGATCGTGATGGTCAGTTTGTGCTAATTGTATGTTTAAATTGAGAAATTGAGTGATTGATGATTGTGGTTAATAATTCCAAAAGTGTGGAATTATGTGAAATTGATGAAGTTGTGGTATTTAACTTAAAAATACCCGGTGTTAGCTTCTAGCACCGTAATTGATTTGTATGACCAGTTTGAATCAATTGGATTGATTGATTGATTGAATTGAGATATGAGTTGGTTTATTATTGAATTATCCGCTTTGGCGAGCAATTGGTTTATATATGTCACTTGTGAGAGCAATGATCCATATTTCAGCTTGTGCGAGCTATCATCTATGCATATATCAGCTTGTGCGAGCTACCATCTATATCAGCTTGTGTGAGCCGTGATTTATTAATGGATGGATAGATGGTATGAATTGATAGATGATATGAATTGATATATGGTATGAATTTATCGACGTATGAGTTGCATTGACGTGCAGGAAGGATTGAGGCGAGGTAAGTCCTCTATTCTCTTTGTGTGGCTAGAGCACCCTGGGCTTATTTTCTTCCTAATCGAGTTCTAGGGGTAGGACTCGCTGAGACATTGTCTCATCCCGGTTGTGGGATAATATTTCAGGTCCCTAGATGGCGGATCCTCCGGAGCTTTTTGATAGACCGGTGAGGGTCGCCGAGAGGATTTTTGACTTCGCCGATCCCGACAAGAGCCGGCGAATAGACTGTCTAGCCGATCTTAGGACAGCCTAGTTTTTGAGGACTGATCTTCTATAGATCTTTTGTAAATAGCCTAGTCCCGTAAATGAACTGGTTTGATATGTATAAAAAGTATGTGGTTGGTTTTAAAAATGTGATCCTGCTTTTCTATCCCAATTGAGTTTTGTCTCGGGGATTATTTATCCGCTTCCGCATGTGCAATTAAAAAGAATGGGTCGGCGACGTGTCTGGGGAAGTCGCATTTCTATCGACCGCAGTGGGATGTGCACGTGCTCGAGGTTCGGGGCGTGACATCCCCGTTTAAGTGGTATCAGAGCGGGTCTGTGATTTGAGTGATAAGGTGCGATGGTTTATGGGATAGTTAGTAGGAATGACTTTGATTTCATGCTGGTGCATGTGATTTCTAGTTGATTGGTAAATTGTTTGGTAGGTCACTCAATTCTAATTCAATGTGAATTGGAAAGCAGGTGTCTGTAGAGAACTTGCGTTATGAGTGATCAGGAGAGGACTCCTAGGAAGAAGACCATGAGTCTCATTACTCGGGGGAGGACGCCAACAAGGGTCGGTACCCGAGGTGGACGTGGTCAAGCGCAAGCTGAGGCTAGCGCTAGTGAAGTAGCACCACCTCCTGTTGGTGCTGGGGTAGCAGCCCCTGGTGATCCGAGGATCGATGGGATCCTGCAGATGCTTGAGGCCATGGGGAATCGGATGGATCAGCAGGCTCAGAATCAAACCGCCGCTATTACTGCTGCCGTTGCTGCTGCCACCGCTTGCACTGCGTCGTTGCACCCGCCGCCGCACCCGGTTGCCGCGCCCGTTGTTGCACTTCCGCCGAAGTTCCACACTCCGGAACATGGTCGCCGGGAGACCAATGCATAAGTTGGTGGAGCATTTCACGAAGTTGAATCCACCGAAGTTCACCGGGTCGGGAGACCCCGAAGTCATAGCTTCTTTGGACCAAAGCCTTAGAGAAGGCTTTTGTACGCTAATGTGCACCGAAGTGGAGAAGGTAGCTCTTGCAGTCTACCAACTAGAAGGTAACGAGACTTGGTGGGAAGCCGCTAGAGACACGATTTCGCCAAGGCGTAGTTCCGAGTGGAACGCCTTTCTCGAAGTTTTCAATGACAAGTACTTTTCTCAAAGCTGCCAAAGAAGTGAAGATGGCGGAATTCCAGCGTCTTCGCCAAGGTACTATGACCGTAGACCAGTATGAAGCGAAGTTCACGGAACTATCGCAATATGCCCCCGAATTGGTCGAGAATCCGGTGAACCGAGTTAGGAGGTTCGAGAGATGGGCTTAGGCCGGAACCGAGGAGTTCGCGATACTACGAACTTGGGGAACTACAATGACTTGTACAAACGAGTCCGAGATGATTGAGAGAGACCGAAATGAGAGAGCCGCCGCATCCGGGTCGCGGTTTGGGTCGAACGAGAGAAGGTAATCGGTTTGGGAAGAAACCGATGTATGGAGGAAAGTATCATGTTCCGCCCAATAGGAAGGGTGGAATTGGGAAGTCAACGCCAAATCGAATGGTGTGTGTCGCTTACGTGGAAGGCGACATGGTACGGCCCCATGCCATTTTAGGACGGGCGCTTGTTATGAATGTGGCCAGCAGGGTCACATAGCCAGAGATTGTCCCAGAAAGCAGAGAGGACCGCAGCAGTTACCGCCGCCACCGCCGCTTCAGTTGGGTCAGAATAGGGGGTTTGTGCCACAGATCGCACCACAGGGTGGACCGATTAGACCTCCAGCTCAGGGAAGGACGTATGCCATCACTAGAGGACAAGCGGAGGAAGCGCCTAATGTGATTACAGGTACGGTTTCGTTGAACGACCATGCTGCTTATGCTTTCTTTGACCCTGGCGCCACTCATTCTTTTATAGCTGAGCAGTTTGTTAAGCTAATAGGATTAAGTCCTGAATTGTTGGAGCCAGTGGTTAGCATATCTACACCGTTAAAGGATAATGTGTTAGTTGCATTGGGTTGTTCTGGTTGCAAGTTAGTGATTGGTGAGCGAGTGGGGGAAATAGATCTGATAGTCCTAGCCATGTATGATTTTGATGTGATTATTGGCATGGACTCGGCTCACCAAGCAACGAGCTAAGATGGACTGTTATCGTAAATCGATTCAGTTTAACCCGTTAGGGGGTGAGAGTTTCGAATTTATAGGAAGTCGAGGAGGACCCTCGATTGCTCTGATCTCGTCGCTTGAGGCAACCCGTTTGTTAGACGGGGGTTGTCAAGGTTACTTGGCAACTGTCATGGATACAACAGTCGAGGAGCTGAAGTTAGAAGATATATCAGTGGTTCAAGAGTTTCCAGATGTGTTTCCTAAAGAGTTGCCAGGTTTACCACCGAGAGAGAGATCGAGTTTGTGATTGAACTAGCACCCGGGACGAGCCAATCTCTAAGGCTCCTTACCGGATGGCGTTGTCTCGAATTGAAGGAATTAAAGGTGCGAGATGCAAGAATTGCTCGATAAGGGATTCATACGCCCTAGCGCATCGCCTTGGGGAGCACCCGGTTTTGTTTGTGAAGAAGAAAGATGGTTCGTTACGTACGTGCATCGACTACCGTCAACTAAATCAAGTGACGATTAAGAACAAGTATCCACTTCCGAGGATTGATGACTTGTTTGACCAACTTCAAGGAGCGTCGATATTTTCAAAGATCGACTTGAGGACGGGTATCATCGAGTTGAGGATCAAGAAGGAAGACATACCGAAGTCGCGTTTCGTACTCGATATGGCCATTACGAATTTATTGTAATGCCGTTTGGTTTGACGAACGCTCCAGTTTGCTTTTATGGATCGATGAACCGAGTGTTCAAGGAGTATCTAGATCGGTTGTATTTGTGTTCATCGACGACATCTTGGTGTACTCGAGAAGTCCAGAAGATCATGAAAGACAGTTAAGGATAGTGCTACAGACTCTGAGGAATCATGAGCTGTATGCCAAGTTCAGTAAGTGCGAGTTTTGGTTAACTCGTGTGGCGTTTCTAGGTCACGTGATTTCAGGTGAAGGAATATCAGTGGACCCATCCAAGATTGAAGCAGTGATCAACTGGCCGAGACCGACGACAAGAATAATGAGAGATCATAAGTTTTCGGGTTTGGCGGGGTATTACGAGAAGGTTTGTGGAAGGGTTTTCAGCATTGGCGTCGCCGTTGACTCGTTTACTGAGGAAAGATGAGAAGTTTGTGTGGACAGACAAGTGCGAGCGTAGTTTTTAAGAGCTTAAGAAGAAGCTGACTACCGCACCTGTGCTAACCATACCGTCTGGTCCAGGAGGTTATGAGATCTATAGTGATGTGGACTGGGTTGCGTGCTGATGCAACATGGTAGGGTTGTTGCATACGCATCCCGTCAGTTGAGGCCTAATGAATTGAATTACCCGACGCATGACTTAGAACTTGCAGCTATTATCTTCGCTTTGAAGATTTGGAGACATTACTTGTGTGGAGAAAGATTCCAGATCTTCACTGACCATCAGAGTCTCAAGTATTTATTCTCTCAGAAGGAGTTGAATATGAGACAGCGTCATTGGATGGAACTCTTGAAAGACTATGACTGTGATATTCTGTATCACCCTGGAAAAGCAAATAAGGTCGCTGATGCTCTAAGTCGGAAGTCTTCAGTAGCTCATATGGTACTCGAGGAATGGAGATTGATTGAGAAAGTTCGAGATTCGGGTTTCAAATTTCAGGTAGGCCACCTTTCGAACCTTATGGCCACCCTCAGAATTGAGCCGGAAGTTCAGATCAGAATCAAGACGCTTCAGTGGACAGATCCAGAGATTCAGAAGATTCTGCAAGAGAATATAGAAAAGAAGAATGCTAACTTTCATATTGCTTTGAGGATAGAACACGAGGTTTCAAGGACGATTGTGTGTACCCGACGATGCGAGCTCAAAGAGGAGATTTTATCGAGGCTCATCGTAGCGATTCTGACATTCATCCCGGCGGTACGAAGATGTATCGAATCTGCGTCAACATTATTGGTGGTCTCGGTATGAAGGCGGACATCGCCAAGCATGTCGCCAAATGTCGACTTTGTCGGCAAGTAAAGGCACAAAGACCGTAAGCCGGGAGGACTTCGCAACCTCTCAAGATTCCCGAGTGGAAATGGGAACATATCACGATGGACTTCGTGGATCGGACTACCGAGGAGTCGGAGAGGAAATGATTCGATTTGGGTAGTGGTCGACCATTGACGAAGTCGGCTCACTTCATTGCAGTACGAAAGGACCTTAGTTTGGATAGATACGCAGATCTGTATGTGCGTCAGATCGTTCGTTTGCATGGAGTGCCAGTGACGATTACTTCAGACAGAGACCCAAGGTTCACAGCCGCCTTTTGGAAAAGCTTGCAGAGTGCTTTGGGTACGAAGCTGCAGTACAGTACGGCCTATCATCCTCGGACGATGGCGGTCCGAGAGGACTATTCAAACCCTCGAAGACATCTTTGCGAGCTTGCGTCTTGGATTTTAAAGGGAGTTGGGAAGAGCAGCTTCATCTCGTCGAATTCGCCTACAATAACGTTATCGCAGAGTATTCGATGGCACCTTTCGAAGCGTTGTATGGCGAGCATGCGGGAACACCGGTGTGTTGGGATGAGGTTGGTGAAAGAAAGCTTACGAGCCCGAGTTAGTTCAGCGATCGGTGGAGCGCTTACGGTGATCGAAGCGGTTGCGGACCGCTCGAGTCGTCGAAAAAGCTATGCAGATAAGCGTCGAAGACCGTTGGAGTTCCAAGTTGGTGATCACGTTTTTCTAAAGGTGTCGCCAATGAGGGGTACTTCGCGCTTTGGCAAGAAAGGAAAA
This sequence comes from Eucalyptus cladocalyx, assembly GCA_017140615.1. Classification (NCBI taxonomy): domain Eukaryota; kingdom Viridiplantae; phylum Streptophyta; class Magnoliopsida; order Myrtales; family Myrtaceae; genus Eucalyptus; species Eucalyptus cladocalyx. Next base: position 2,507,743 of record CM029520.1, read on the forward strand.
CTGAGTCCGAGGTACGTAGGTCCCTTTGAGATTCTAGAAAGAATCGGGATTATGGCGTATCGTCTTGCATTACCGCCAAAGTTGGCGCAAATGCATGACGTCTTTCACGTGTCGATGTTCGGGAAGTATGAGCTGACCCGACCCACGTGCTTAATTTTGAAGAATTGGACGTGGACGACCGTGTGTCGTATGTTGAAAGCCCGGTTCGGATCGTGGATCGCAAAGAGCAAGTTCTGCGCACCAAGACCATTCCATTGGTCAAAGTGGTCTCGCAACAACACCACGGCACTTTGAAGGAGCAACCTGGGAAAGTGAAGAGTCGATGAGAGAATTGTACCCCCACCTTTTTGATTCAAAGATTGTAATGGTTTAAATTTCGAGGACGAAATTTTTATAAGAAGGAAGAGTTATGACATCCCAAATTTCTGATTCTGTTTTCAATTAAATGAGACGGACTTTTCATCGACGCGCTTATAGTTCAATTCTCCGAGCTGATCACTCACGAGATAACTAGTCTATCGGTGAAGCCGTTAAGGAATTTAAATGCAATAGGCTTGAGAATCGACCATGAACCGACCGCTCGACCGTATAAATCTGCAAGGATCATTACGACACCGTCGAGAATCGAACGAGAGATCGTAATAGGTCGATTCGACTGAGATATGTAATTAGAGTGTGGGTGATTCCACCTGATTTCAATATCCTCGTCGACCGGCACCGAACTGATTATTCTGTCGTTTTGGGTACCCTGTGTCCGTATTTGAAACCTCGAGATTTTCACGACAATCGAGAGTCGCTAACGTGTCGAAGATTTATGTTGTGGCTTGAAATTAATCAACCATGGGTTAATTGCACTGAAAATTTCCTAAAAGCTACTCGGTAGATTAGGACGTGCTCAAATCGCGCAAGATTGAAATTAACCGTGATTTTAAACCCGGATTCAGAAATTGAAGGTTCGGCATGTCACAATTCATTTTAGGAACGTCGACTCATCTCCAAAAGATTTTTCTACAAACCGAGATTTTGGCGGAAAAGCAAAGTAAGGCCGTTTTTGTTCGGGATTGTCAGAGGGCCGTTTTTAATCGAATCTTCGGGAGGCAAGTTGGATCATTTGACAAGGAAATGTCATGAGAAGGCCGAGGACACATGGGTTGATTTAATTGAGCTTCAATTAGATGGAATTAATTGGCAATTGAGTGAATTAAGTGAACAAATGTTCAAAATTCGAAATCCCCTTGGCACACCTCATTTTGGACCTATTAACTAGCTTGTAGGGGAGCTAGAGGAGAGAGAAAGAGGCTGAAGGGTGGGCCGGCCATGGTGGGGGCAAGGAGAGAGAGATTGACAAGTGTTGAAGCTAGAAGAGCTCTTGGGGGCCCTTGCTTCAGCTGAAGCTTCTCCTTCCTTGAATCCCTCGTGCGGCAGCTTTCTCCATGGTTGAGGAAGGGAAAAAGCTTGAGAAACCAGTGGAGATCGTCCGGCAGCCGTCCGAAGCCCCGCAAGCCCACCGGAGCAGCTAGCTCGCCCGCCGCGTCCAGTCCCGTGCAGCCGCGAGTCCAGCCGCTGCTCCGCCTTCGTCCCGCGTCCTTTGGCCGTCTACCTCGCCGTTCGACAGCCACAGCACCGCCTGGGAGCCGCCCGAAGCTTCCTCTTGCCCGTCTGACCTCCCCATCGCCGTCGCATGCCCATCGGACCCCATTTCCTCCTCTGTTTTCCCCTCGTTCCAGTTTCTGCTCCAGCCGACCTTTCGCCAAAGATCCGAGTAAAAAGTTAACTTCCCGGTTGAATCAGCGAACGAGCCACCCATATCCGCGAAGAAGACATCCAGACCGTTCCGGAGCACCTCGCCGCTCGCCGGAACGATTCTCCGGCTGTCCCGAAATCCTGAGAGAAGCCGCCGCTCGCCGGACCGTCTGGTTCCGCCCTGCTCCGCCTGTTCCGCGTTTTCTTGCTGTTTCGCCCCATTCCGACCATTCCTTTGCCCGTCCCAACCTCCAGCAAGATCCCCAAGACCCCGGGAGCCGCCGGTTGCCAACCACCCGCTTGCCGGAGCTCCGATCGGCCTGTTTCCTCTCCGTTCAGCTGCTGTTTTCTTCTCCCGGTTCAGCTCAGATCAGAAGCAGAAAACCAGCAAGCCGTGTGATCTTCGAGGCACGTTTTCAGTGTCTTCCCGGCCTCCGTTGGTGTCGCCGCTTTAGGGTTTATCGACCGCCTTGGCGTCGTGGTCGCCGTGAACTCACCGGCACGCAAAACCGGTGAGTTTATCCTCTAAACCTTGCTTAGTAAGTTAATCATGCTTAAGGGGTGTTTAGATTAGTCTAATTAGGTTTAGGTGGTTAGATTAGATTATTTTAATGTAAATTAGATTAGCTGTATGATTAGTTTAATGGATGTTTAATTAGGGCTAATTGTATGTTTAAATTAGTGTAATCTAATTTAAGCCCTAATTGATTATTTTTAATTAAATAATTATTTCGAATTTTTAAATATTATTTTATTGTTTTATATTATTATAATATAATATTTAATTATTTAATTTTCGGAATTAAGTTTAATTATTTAATAATTTCGAAAATTTTGCCGGGATGGCCGGTCGTTAGAATTTCGCGCTGATCGCAGCAGTGCGGTCGGTTTGTGCTAATTGTATGTTTAAATTGAGAAATTGAGTGATTGATGATTGTGGTTAATAATTCCAAAAGTGTGGAATTATGTGAAATTGATGAAGTTGTGGTATTTAACTTAAAAATACCCGGTGTTAGCTTCTAGCACCGTAATTGATTTGTATGACCAGTTTGAATCAATTGGATTGATTGATTGATTGAATTGAGATATGAGTTGGTTTATTATTGAATTATCCGCTTTGGCGAGCAATTGGTTTATATATGTCAGCTTGTGAGAGCAATGATCCATATTTCAGCTTGTGCGAGCTATCATCTATGCATATATCAGCTTGTGCGAGCTACCATCTATATCAGCTTGTGTGAGCCGTGATTTATTAATGGATGGATAGATGGTATGAATTGATAGATGATATGAATTGATATATGGTATGAATTTATCGACGTATGAGTTGCATTGACGTGCGGGGAAGGACGAGGCGAGGTAAGTCCTCTATTCTCTTTGTGTGGCTAGAGCACCCTGGGGCTTATTTTCTTCCTAATCGAGTTCTAGGGGGTAGGACTCGCTGAGACATTGTCTCATCCCGGTTGTGGGATAATATTTCAGGTCCCTAGATGGCGGATCCTCCGGAGCTTTTTGATAGACCGGTGAGGGTCGCGAGAGGATTTTTGACTTCGCCGATCCCGACTGAAGAGCTGGCGAATAGACCTGTCTAGCTGATCTTAGGACAGCCTAGTTTTTGAGGACTGATCTTCTATAGATCTTTTGTAAATAGCCTAGTCTTGTAAATGAACTGGTTTGATATGTATAAAAAGTATGTGGTTGGTTTTAAAAATGTGATCCTGCTTTTCTATCCCAATTGAGTTTTGTCTGGGGATTATTTATCCGCTTCCGTATGTGCAATTAAAAAGAATGGGTCGGCGACGTGTCCTGGGAAGTCGCATTTCTATCGACTGCAGTGGGATGTGCACGTGCTCGAGGTTCGGGGCGTGACAGGGACTCCCGAAGAAGTGTGGTCAGGCAACATTGTTAATTATTATATTCTTAGAATATTTGGTTGCCCATGTTATATTCGAGCGAATGATGGTAAGCTTGACGAAAGGGTAAGAATATGCATATTCCTCAGCTATGCACGAGATGAGAAGGGTTATCAATTGTGGTGCCCGGAGTTAAATTCACCTATTATCAGCAGAGAATTTACATTTAAAGAGTTTCAAGTACTTTTGGCTAGGAATGATTATAAGAGTATTCAAATAGATTTGAACGGTGCAAAGTAATCGATATGGATGGTGCTTGTAGCAAGGTGAAGTTTATAGAGCCAATTGTTGCTATAACTATTGAAATTAACAAGGTACGTATTCGATCTCCTAACATATATAGACGCAACAATGGTTTGTTTTATCTGCAGTTAAGAAGGTTGCGTCGAAAAATCCTTGCGAAGTAGTTAAAGGTGCGTGTGAAGTTGGTATTCTGATGAGGTCCTCGGTTATGGCGAAATTCAAGCGAAGCTTGGACTTGGATAATATCTATGGCGGTTGAGCCCATTAGGGGCTATGGGAAAGTAGCGGTAGAGTTTGAATTTTTGCGAAGCAATTGCAACTTGGCTCAAACATCGAGCTAAGATGGAGATTGTTAAAATATGTCTCGAGTTTGAGCCCAATGCAAAATTCTAAATATTCCAAATTGAATATTTTGAGGACATTCGAAATCAAGCAAAGAACATCCCAAGATCAACTTCCCAAAATTCCGAATCTACGTTGAAGAGTTTGGCTGCTAAAATAGGAATGTCCAACTTTGACTTGGACTTGGATTTTGTTTAAAATATATAGAGTTACATTTTTGTTAAACTCGGCAAGATAATTGCAAAGCAAAGTCCAACTTTTGCTTGGGTTGACTAAATCCTAGTTGATTCGGTTTCCCTCACGTGTGGACTTCTCTAGCAGTGGATTACATATAAATTCTTAAGGCTTGTTCATGGGTGGAGGTTGATCATGAAGAATTGGTCTTAAAGCGTCGTCTCGTTGTCAAGTGCTTGAGAGGGATTTTCTTTGTTGTTCTTGTCTGTGAATTACATTCAATAAGATTTAGTGTTCAAGCCAATTAAATCTTATGATAAGATTTATGTGTAATTCCTTCGTGAGATTGAGAAATTATTTTTTGAGGAATTTCGAGACTCAACACAACATGCGTTATTGGGTATAATTGAGGCTTGAGAAACACCGAGAGAGTATTTGAGTGACTCGAGTGTATAATCTTTTTGTATTGCTTCATCTATAGTGAAATTTGTCGCTGCTCTCCCCGTGGACATAAGTCTTTACGACCAAACCATGTAAATCTGGTGTCTGATTTATTTTCTTCTTCTGTCTATATTATTGTTCAATCGCTCACTTTCCACAACAATATCTCATCTAGCTTTAAACATCAATTTCCTCAATTGAATCGAAGATTTTGGCCTCATCTTCTTGGCTTTCTACTTCTGACGTAGCACTCAAGTTGCCAGAACTTGACAAAAAAAGTTAGAAAGTTTTATAGCTTCGTGATCAAAATTTCTAATCAGCATATTTTAAGTTTTTTATAATAATGGAAATTTATAGCCAAATCTATGCATGGACATTTGTATCTTGAATGTTTTTACATACTTTGTGAGCTGCAAAATCTAAACTAATACAAATTCAAGTCAAAAAGACAATTTCGCGATATCATGTTATCATACAAGATTATGAATCGCATGCATGGTAATTTACATCTACCTTTTTATAGTTATTTTCTCCTTAAAACACCATTTCATAGTAGATTTCCCTGTACTTAATCTCACTAAGTCACTATTTTAGTATCTCTCTCATGATCACAAACGTTTAAGCTCATGAAAGACAAGTATATGTTCGAAGTTTGCTCAAACTTTGGAATTCTAGATTCTAAGCTCCATTTCTTACTTGCTCCTCGGTCCTTGGTCTCCTTAAATACTCCTCAATTTCCAAACTAGCCGTTGGACAGTATCTAGAGGATAGTCTTACAATCTACCCATTAAACAGATCTGTATCAAGAAGATTTAGTAGTCGTTGAGTGACAAAAACAGAATCTCAAGTTGATTCTAATCGCCCATATGAATAAAATCTCGGTTTCCATAAATAGAGCTTATTCATTTAGAAAGTTCTTGTCTTCAATATCCAATTGTCAAACAATTAGATTGAGTCAATCAAATCTATCTTAATATAGAATCCAAACTAGATCACTAGCAGTTATATATTTTGGGCTTATGTTACGTTCTATCAAGTTGTCTCATTCTGAACATGCTTCATTCTGAATCTGTTACGTTCTAAACTTGTGTCTCACTCTGGACCTTATCACGTTCTGGACTTGTGTCTCATTCTGTATGTAAAGTCTAAATATGTTCTGTCATAAGTAAAGACTGAGTGTTTTCCGTTTGAAGTAGAGTCTGAATGTCTTATATCTGAAATAGACTTTACAATTTGGACGTAAGTCTGAACATGTTCTACTTTTGAACATATTTAGCCTTAAGGTCTGGATACAGTCTGAATAAGTTCAGTTTTAGCATAGAGTCCATTTTTTGGTTCTTCCAAGTATACACTTTAATAATATCATTTATATATTCTATCACCCGCATAGTCTGTTACTCAACTATTAAACATGTTAGTAGCATTTTTATTTATTTTGTCATCTTCAAAACATCATAAGGGATTTTCTTAACAGCCCATAAAAGGGGAAAGCTAGGAATCCTCTATTGACTTCAAGCTGAATTTCTTCCCATTTTCCATTGACCCGACTATCCCAAAGATGTAATAGATTCAATATAGCCTTCTTTTAAATGACAACATTGAACATTTCCATATTGTTTGGAGACTAAATTGAATATATATCAAAAGTTCAGAAATTATATTGAATAAATTAAAAGTTCAAAAATAACATTATATAGTGAGGTAAAGTTCAGATATTTTGCTACCAAGGTTCATACGAGCAGCTACCAAACGTCCCTTATTGTATTTCAACTACTGGACACTTGACATTTCCTTATCTTATCGTCATTCACTAGGCATTTGCCCCTCTGTCCTTCGATGGGTAAGTATGTATTAAATATTACCCATGTGTTATGCACATGACTGTAGCTCATTTATGTTGAAATGTTATATTCTCTCTCATGACAAGCACATGACAATTGGGTCAACTATGAGCATCAACAGGCGCTGAACCAAATGCACCATACATTAAGCAAATTAAAAATTTGAGAATAAAATTTCAAAAATCATTTATATTGTTTATCTCCTTTTTCTCCAATGCCTTTGTCGTTTGTTTGTCATCAAAACCGTCTACGAAGTGGGCCCACGTTGCAGTTGCAGATCCCACCATGAACAAGATAACGGTCTTGGTCGCTCCGTGCGTCCCCAGAGTCAGGTGGGGATCAGCCGACGAGGGAACATTCCACCGCCTCGGGCTTTTCATTCAAACGGCATTGGCATCCATTGAAAGATCCAACCTGTTTCTACATGACTTGTTCGTGTAAAATCTCATTTTCGCCGAATCAAACCAATCATGAAAAGAAAACGACGGATTTCCCATGATTTCCATACAAAAAGCATGTGTTTAATACCTTCTTTCGCGACAATACCTTCTTTCGTGATCATATTTTCTCGATATATCCCTCCCATTAGCAAACTTAGTCTTGATGTAAAAGGCCAAGGAGCTTCTTGAAGCAATGGAAGGATTTAAGGCAAGGCTTCACTTAAGGCTATATAAGGGATGAACAAGATTTCAGAGTAGAACTTAGAACTAAGGAATCAAACCAATGAGAACCTATTTGCTTCCAAGATGCAAGGTATGTTTTAGATTTTAAAAATTTAAGAACCTATTTTAACAAGTAGGTTCACGTTCTAGGTAGATAGAACTTGAAATCTAAAAGAAGTTTTTGCATTTTTCTTTGTGTGATCATGCCATATTACATGACGTTCGATGAAGAGTATATAATTTGAAATCACTAGTGTGAGCATCCATTTTATAATTAAGACTTTTATTATTGTAAATGTTTAATATTTTTTGTGTGTCTAAATATAAATTATGATCAATAAATTATAACAGCAAGTGATAATCATTAAAAGTGGTTATTCAATGCATTTGTTTAATAAATAATACAAGCGGAATATGGATAAAACCAATTCCAAAATATAAAAATCCTGTTCCAGTAGATAGGTTCTAAGTTCCAGATTGAACCTATACAAAACCTGAAACCACCCACCCTTATTGCCAGTGCTACTAATTAAGAAAGCTTTATCAAAATCCATGAATGATAAATTATAGATTGAAATGGTGGATTGCCCTTTAATCCAACTTGAAGAGATCTCCTATTTTCAATAATAGTACTTAACCTCCCACAATCAGTAATAACTTCCATGCCCCCTATTTCAATGGGAAAAGTACCAAAAAAATCCTAAACTTATTGCATTTGTACCAATTCAGTTATAAACTTTTCAATTGGACTAATTCAGTCATAAACATTTTTACATCAGTATGAATTTAGTTCATCCAGTCAATTTTAGCCTACCGACGCTGGCGTAGACATCAGCTGATGATCAGACGCTGACGTGGCAATTTTTTAAATATTTTTTTTGAATTTTTTCCTTTTTTTCTTTTTCTTTTTCTTTTTCCTTTTCTTTTCTTCCTTCTTCCTCCTTGGACTATTTTGGCGGTGGCCGCGAGGGCCTCAAAGCCCTCTTCTACCGCCGGCAAGGGTCGCGGCCCTCGCACAACCTCTCCCAAGACTGCCGGCAAGGCGGCTTCGCTTGGGTCTGGGCAAGGCCAACCTCACGTTGGCCTTGTTGACCGCGGGTAAGGGGCCAATAGTGGCCAAGGCAAGGCTGGCCTCACCCATAGCCGACAAGGTTAACACAGCCCTCACCAGGCCTTGCCATGGGCAAAGGCTACCATCGCCCGCAACAAGGCCAAGGCAAGGCTGGCCTCACCTAGATCCGGGCGAAGCCACCTCGCCCGCGGCCCTGGGCAAGGGCCGCGACCCTCACCAATGGCTGGCGAGGGCTTCACGGTCCTCACTCAACCTCACCCTGGCTTTGCCACGAGCGAAGGCGGCCATCGCCCAAGGCAAGGCTAGGGGGAGGTCGGCCTCGGCCAAATTCGGGCAAGGCCGAGCGAGGGCCATGAAGCTCTTGCCAACCGCCGGCGAGGGTCGTGGCCCTTGCCCGGCCTCACCCACAGCCTTGGGAGAGGTCAAGTGAGGGCCGCAACCCTCGCCGGCGGCAAGCAAGGGCTTTGAGGCCCTCGCCGGCCATCGCCGGAACAGTCCCAAGAGGAAGAATGAAGAAAAGAAAAGGAAAAAGAAAAAATTAATAAAAATTCAAAAAATAATAAAGGAAATTCAAAAAAAATATTTTAAAAATTGCCACGTCAGTGCCGGCAAGCCAAAATTGGCCAGATGAATTGAATTGGTACCGATGTAAAAAGGTTTAAGACTGAATTTATCCAATTGAAAAGTTTAAGACTAAATTGGTATCAATGTAATAGGTATATGACTTTTTGGGTACTTTTCCTTATTTCAATTGGTCATCCTTTCAAGCCAATTCAATTCCATTCACCATGGAATAAGACCGCTAATCGGACCAAAAATTGTTAAAGGAAGGATGTTTCGTCCAATGGAATATGACCAACAAAGCTATGCTGATAATCGACAAGCTCGGAAACCTGTGCAACACCGAATTTATGATTGTTGGCCAAAAATGAAAGCCAATCGATAGATCTAGAAATAACTTTTCAAACATGACTTACTAGTTATCAAGTACAAATTAAATTCATGGATTGTTTCATTGGCACCTCACTTTTTTAATGTCGTGAATTTTGAGTTCAAGAGACAATATTTTCATGTACCATGGCAGGAAATGTACAACTAATAACTTCGTGGAAACCTCCATTTCCAACTAAGAAGTACGGGTTTTGTCCTAGGGTTTTCCTTGTGAATAAAAGATAAGATCATAGGAATTTTCTCTCTTTTATGGTTGGTTTTATCCTAATAAAAACACGACAGAGTTAAATGCTAAGACCACTTCTCTACTTGGAAACCAAAGAACGATGACTTTGACGTCATTTGTCATTTAGCAATGTGTCGGCAGATTATCCAGCTTAGTAAAGACCAGCAAATAAGGTTTACTTGCTATGAAGCTTCCTCGGTTGGGGTTATAAGATGAAAGGGACATTGTCCACAGGTCTTCAAAGAAGAAGCCGCGTCCAACTATTTTCTATACGCAAGGGGTCGCAATGCCGTTCTTGGGCCACCAAATGAATTCAAAACCAATTTCTCGAATTTTATTTTCGCCTAAACCGATCGTTGGTAATTGGAATCATGAAAGATCCGAACAAATCTCCATCTCATTTTCATTTGTTTAGGCTAAATGAAACGACAAGAGCTTAGGGAGCGATCCCCTCCAACGTTATTCCGATATACATTTGTAGCCCTGTTAATGGAGGAAGAGGTTCGTACATGAGACCTTATCCTTTGCCGGCCTTGGGAGGCCTCCTGAGAGAGTGAGTACTACTAAGCTAAAATGTATTTTACATCTACGAGATTCCTGCGCAAGGAAATCTGGAGAGGTATATACGAATAATCATGTGGTAATATTCGAGACCAAAAGTGAAACGCTATTGGAAGAACGAAAAAATTGTGCTATACTTCTATTCGGACACGTGCAGCTTATGCCAATTTTATACCGGATATGTACTATAGTCTATGAAATTATGCTAGATCCTTCACCATAGTTTTCCAGTTCCATAAGCTTTTTCACTTCCCCCCCCCCTACACAGGCCTATACGGCATCACTTTTTATCTAGTTAATGAGGTATTAAGAAACTGATGATATTTTCATTATCTTAACCGATTATCTTTTACCATTAAATATTGGTGTTTTAGGCATTGGAAACCTTTTTGTGTTGCATAAACGGTAGAATTTCGTCTGGGTATCAAGTAATATGTGTCATGAACAAATTTCGGGTGAACCACCTAGGGTTTGGCTAATAGATTGCTAAGCCTAAACTTAACTCAGGTTCTCCCAAACCCATATCAATTTGCGACTTAAGTTCAAGTTCTTAACATACAAATGATTTTCAATTAGAAGTTGCCACTAATCTATTTTCAGTGGATCGATTAGAAACCCAAGTAAAGTAACGGGAGATTTACTTTACTCCCACGAACTAGAAATTGTGAGTTTGGAGACTTGATTACATTAGATTTTTCTAACGCCCTTTCGGTACATTTCCCTTTTATTTTGAAAAAAAATATTTTGCTGGCAATTTGAATTGATTTTAATTTACCTCCCTTACATATGAAGTGATTATGCGGGTGGCAAATTACCAATTTAACATCCAAAAAAAGTAATAAATAAATTGCAAGATTTACCTCATAGCAACAAAAGTATTTGCAATGTTAGATCGGAATTCATATCGATAGTCCTAAATATGATTTCTAATTAACACGCATTTTCTTTTTTTGTTTGTTTTCATAAGAATCATGCTTTATGCAATGCATGCTACTAATCTAATATGAAATGGTATGACATGGCAATATGACCCAAGTTATATGACATCAATAAAATATAAGCATGCAATTTATCATAAAGAATGAAATTGATTTATTCTAAGACAACTTTTTGATATTTTCCATGAAATTCGAAATTAGAAAAAGGCAAAAATTATATATGTAGGTTAAAATATCATCCAATTTGTATTAAGGATTAGGTTAGGCCAAATCTTAATTTAAATTAGGATGTTTTCTCAACTTGGTAATCCCTATCCTAAAATGCAATATATTTAAAAACATTATCTACACTTAATAAAGATTAAACATGCAATCTTATCATAATATGTAATGACGTGCAAAGAATGCCCTAATTCTAGAAATTTGAAATTAAAATTGCCACATACTTAAACGTGCAACTTAAATTTTTTTTTTTAAAAAAAAAAACTAACATCCTAAATGAATGCATTTTTTTGGATTTTTATTTTTTCAAAAATTCAAAATAAATAAATTCCCTATGCAAAATAACCCTAAAACAATAAACTTGATCTAACTCAAATTTTTTGGATTCTTTTACAAAAACAAAATTGACCAAACGACACGATAGCAAATCCAACAAGTACAACAAGATAAGATTTATATCCATAAATTGACAAATTATATCCCACGCATGGGATCGAATTGGTCAATTTTAAATAAAACCACAAATCGAATCTCGAGCGTGAAATCGGATTGGCGATTTTCTGTGCGATTGCGAGTCAGATTTCAGGCACGAAAATCAGACTATCAATCCCTAATTTAAAAGCTACTTCACGTCGAGGATTTCAATCTTACGTCAAAGGAATATTTTAAATAAAGAGAAAAATAAATAAATAAATAAAATCTATCTAATTGGGATTTTGGGCTTCTAAGCGAGGATTAGTAAACGGCAGCTCGGACCCATGATGGACGCTCAACATGGCTCAAGGATGGGTCGCTGTGATGGTGGGTCGCCAGAGCTCCAAGGGGGGAGACAACAAACGCGCGGCAGGCAACGAGCCATTGTGGTCATTGGTGGCATCGCTCGAAGAGGGGTGACTTGGACCAGCATGTAGGGACGTGGCGAGGACAGAGGCGGCGCTCAAGCAGAGGGGCAGCAACTGGCACGGTGGAGTAGGTCAGGTGCTCGGACGACAGGCAGGGACGATGGGTCGAGGCGAGGCGATAGATTCGCGAGCAGCGGGCGGGTAGGCGCGGGCTACAAGCGAGACGGGCGAGAACAGTGCCAAAAAAGTCATAAACCTTTTGTCTTTGTGCCGATTCAGTCCTAAACCTTTATAAGTTGTGTCAATTTAGTCCTTTCCGGCCAATTTTGGCTGGATTTTGCTTACTAGATGCCGGTCGGCTAACGAGGCATGATCGGCGCTAATGTGGACAACTTTTAATAATATTTTAATATTTTTTTTCTTTTTGTCTTTTTCCTCCAACCGGTCGCCGAGGTCCGGCGACCGGCCAGAGGCAACCGCTGGCGAGGGCGAGGCCGACCTCGCTGGTTCTGGCGAGGTCGAGCCTCGCCAACCATGGGCGAGGGCCGGCGAGGGTGAGCCTCGCCCTTGCCCGGATCCGATGAGGTCGGCCTCACCCTCACCGGCGGTCGCCTCGGGCGATCACCAAACCTCGGCGACGGCTAGAGGAAAAAGACAAAAGTTAAAAAATCATTTTAAAAATATCTAAAAAATAAAAAAATATATATATTATTAAAAATTGTCCACGTCAACACCGATCAGGTCACATCAGCCAGCCAGCATCCAATAAGCAAAATCTGACCAAAATTGGCCGGAAATGACTGAATTGGCACAACTTAAAAAGGTTTAAGACTAAATCGGCACCAAAAAAAGGTTTATGACTAAATTGGCACAAAGGCAAAAGGTTTATGACTTTTTTAGCACTTTTCCAAGGCTGTTGGGCAATGGGGACAGGCGAAGGCGCAGCGCTGTCGCGGTTCTTTGCAGTCGGCTGCGGCGGTGGCCGGGCGCCGGTGCAAGCTTGTAGGTGAGGGGAGCCCCGACGGTGGCACGGCAAGAGCAGTAGACGCAGCGTTGGCACTCGGGCAGAGGGGCAGGCACACAGGTTGCTGCAGGTCACTGCGATGGTGGTTGTCGGAGGGAGACTCCAGCTTTTGGAGGCGCGGCAGTGCAGCGAAAGGGGTCGGTGAGGGGCTGCTTGAGGGAGAAGAACAATAGCCCCTGTTTTCCCTTCTCTTTTTCTCTCTCTCTTCTCACGTCTCCCTCACGTCGCCTCCTCTGCTATTTCTTCTCTGCAACCCCCTGTTGCTGTTGTACTTCTTCAGCAGAAAACCCAAAAGCTTCTGCTGACTTTTCCCTTTTCCTCCATGCTTTTTCTTCCTCTTTTTTTTGGTGTTTCTTTTTCAATGAATGAAGAAAGCTCCCCTTTGTGCTCATGCAGACATATATTCAATGTGTGGCCTTGCCCCTCTTCTGTAATGTAGCAACCTATAAATAGGTGAGTGGACTAGGATTTTAGATCAACATCCATGAGAATTTTTTTGGAACGCAATGTTTTTTCACCGATTTTATCATATATTGATAAAGATTCAAGATTATGATAAAAATTTTCTCAAATCTCAAATCTTGCAAAGACGAGCTCGCAATATTTTTTGTCACATCTCCGTCATATCCCAAAAAATTTCAAATCACTATTTCTCACAAGATAATTTTTTGTCATAAAAGAAAACAGGCTTGGACCAATTTGCTTCATTCGTGGTTTAGTCCAACCAGTCAATTTAAAGCTCAAAACCACCAATTCGAACTCATATGGCATCAGTCCAATACAAATGCAAATTAAAAATAAATGCACGTAAAATTATATGCTATGCAATTAATTAATGTTTTTAGGGGTTAAAAATTAAGGATAAATAAATGATTGGATCGCCAAAATTTAGGTGTCAGCAATACGAGATAAGAGCATTTAATCATGTTTTCATTTTTGACACAAGATTAGGTAGTTCAAATCTACTTGCCCGCTTTGATATTAAAAAAGGTAGGTTGTAGCTATTGACGAGACTACGGTCAAATAAGGAGGAGATGGAAGTGGAAAAAGAATATTAGCTGCCATATTCTCGAAAGTCTAGAATATAGAGATACATAGAAATCTAAGTGGAAATAAGAGAGAGAAAGTCTAGCACGTAAAGGATAGGAAAGATTCGGAGAATTGTGTTTCTTCCATGAGAATTGTTTGTGGACGTGAAGTGAGTTTAATAGGACTGAACAATAGAACAAGGCATTTGATTTGCTTGCTGCTATATGTGTGGATCTGATTCTGCATATAGTTAACCAATCGTATCTCACTGTCCATGTACTTAATGCGGAAGAAAATCTATTCATAAGAAAAATGATAGGTATTAGGTACAAGCAGGAAAAAACTCTTAACAAGACAACATAATAAACAGTGTAACAAAAATTTCGTACATACATACACACAAAAAAGCCGGTACTCGCTGAGGGCTGCCACACACCACCCGATAAGTCTATTTACTTAAAGATAAAGTACACATCCACAACATGCATGTTGCTCAATCCCCGAGTTTCCGGAGGTCTAGGCTTATCCAAAGGAAGCTCTGATCGATTTGAGCACCATCCACACGTCTGACCGGAGATCCGGCCTATCCCTTCTGCTCATCTCGCAGCACCTCAAAGCCAAATGAGTCAACTCCTTGGCCAGCATATAGGGCCACTCTCCAGCCAATGGATCCAAGATGGCCTTCAAAGTCCCTGCATTGATCGCCGTTTGCATTTCGTTAACTAGTCCTAGAGCAGGCCTCCTAGTTAATAACTCCATCAGTATAATCCCGAAAGAATAAACATCGAACTTTGTTGTGAGCTCTCGCGTGATGAGGAATTCGGGGTCCATGTACCCAAGCGTCCCTTTCACGTCAGTCGGCTACAGGACTGTGGTGTTGTTGCTCGATCTCTCACCACGCGACAGCAGTCGGCAGATGCCAAAATCGCTGAGCTTACACACGAGGTGCGTATCAAGTAGGATATTCCCTGGTTTGACATCCCCGTGGACAATGCTGTGAGGCTTGCAGGAGTGGAGAAAGGCTAGGACGGAGCAGAGTTCCGTAGCGATGCGTATCCGGGCTCGCCATGATAGCTGCTTCGCTCTGTTGCTGCTGTGGAACCAGTCTTCGAGACTACCGTTTGGAAAATATTCGTAAACTAGAGTCCAGGGCTTGGGACAAGTGCCTATGAGCGTGATGAGATTAGGATGCCTCACCTTGCTCAACACATCCACCTGTGATAAGTTCAATCAAAGAATTCGTTTATCAGCAATGGTAGTCTCGAACGCTGTGACTAATGTACCTTACTATGAATTCGCAAGATCCAGCTGAAAAGACAAATTTATGCTCTTATGAACCGAGTCTTCACATCTTCTTATTATACCTAATTTTGGTTTGGAGAAATATGAAAGCTAATAGAGGATACTCAAGAATTCTTACCTCCTGTTGAAATTGTTGGGAATCTTGCATGCCATGAAATTTCATCGTCTTTATAGCTACTGGCGTGTGTCGAAGGAAACCTCTATACACAATCCCTGAAGCGCCTTCTCCAATCTTCAAGGACGGCTCGAAGTTCCACACGGCTTCCTTGATTTCAGTCATAGAGAACTCAGAGAAATACTTTGTGCCTGAGGAATGTCCTTGCCTTCTGCTCACCTCCTCAGCCTTTTGGAGCGTGTTGTCGAGGTCGATCTGCAACAGCTCTCGCTCCTGTCTATAAGTCCTCAACATTTCCTCGCTCAAGATGATTTTCATCTCCAACTGCTTTCTGCTCCGGTTAGTCTCAACGAAGTGGCTCTCGAGTTGTGATTTCTGATCCTGGGCAATGCGATGTTCTTCCATCACTTTGTCTAGGTGATTCTTCACCTTCTCAAGTTCTTCCTCCAACTTCTCAGCGTATGATCTCTGTGGATATTTCATCTGAAAATATACCCATAAAACTACATTCAATAGATCATCTTTTTATTTTATGCCACAAGTCAATAAATCATCTTTCATCTTCATGTAAATTGTGCCATACGTGCTATTTATGTGATATATTGGAAAGAATTGCTTTCAAGGAGGTCGGGGTGGTCCTCAACAATCAGACTTTGAGAAAAGTCAGTAGAAATGTTGCATTTTTAAGATGAGCAGTTTACATAAATCGGTGCGTCTAGGTCGATATAGAGTAAACTCGTCCAGTTATTATATCGAAATTCTACCTTCCTGGGATCCTTTTGCCCACCTTCGATGATATCTACTTCCACTTTAGCACAAGTTGTCTCTTCCTCCTCAAGCACTTCTCGCCCGGCGTTTACATTCATACCCTGTTCCAATTAGCTATACATTTCAATATTCCTTTCAATGACTCAGAATAAGATATTCTTTAGCTACAATACAGGACAAGCAAAGCTAGAGACAAGGCCTCCTGGCTAGAGAACATGAAAATGAAAATCTATTGTCATATTTGCCCACACCGGGGTGTTGAAAAATGAGTGGACTGTAACATAGGCCGACTCATTCCACTGCGGACAATGGACAGGACTCGTTGAAAACGATTCGAGTTCTTGGAAAGCGTCTTGCCTCCCCGGCATGCTCACCGCATTAGGCTGCTCTGAAGGAGTGCTATCTGGGGAAGGAGAAGCTATGGGCGGCACTGCACGTCGGTCGGCCTTTGAAGGGAACGCTCTTTTCAGAATGTCTTGAAATGGATTGCTCAACTTCGTCATGCCACTCCTATGCGGTATGGCGGATGGTGATTTGGAGAGAAATGACTGCTTGGCTGCAAGGGTCGGAGTCGTCGGCGATGGGGCAAGGGATTGAACCTTCCCAGCTTCCCTATTCCGACAAAGAATCAAATCAACTCCATGCTGAAGCCAAAGTCGTCCCATCATTCCATCAAGTTGTGGTCCGTACTAAGCCTCTGCCACAGTAAACATTCCTACTTGTACTGGCTTTCGTTCAAAAACTTGGTTTATCGTGTTATGAGCCAATCAGACATTAACGGATCTGGGGACAAAGGTTGTTGCCATCGGCCTCCAGCCCAATTTTTGCCAAGCATTTTGCTATATTATTCAAATTAAGAAAATAGAACAGAAAACTTCAAAAAGAAATTTGTCCCAACGTCTTCCCAAACTAAAATTTCTTGGTCTCGTATCAATTCAACTATAGCAACAAGATTTATCAGCTGATTTTTTCTTTCACTTTGGTAATTTGACGTAGAACTTGCTTTCCCTAACACCCTCACCTGCACATTCGATAATTTCGAAGAAGACAAATTTAAAAGAAAAATAGTCGGGGGAGGACCTTATGTGAATGAGTTGCCTGTCGCAGATAAACCTAATTTGACAATATATGTCCGCTTTATTGCGAACAAAAGATGGCTTTCCTAGACTTAATTTCTGTCATCACCCTACCAATTCGAAAACCAAGAAGACAGTGAATTAATTTGATGTAAATGCAGATAATATCAATAATAAACTTGTAGACGCAACACAAGAGACCTTAGATTCTTGGAATGATATGTCACCAATTGTTTTTGTTTTTTGTTTTTGGTAAAAATATGTCACCAATTGTTTGTCTTTTTTTCTTCTTTTTTTTCTTTTTTTCACTCTCTAGGAAAAGAAAGACAATTCCTAATAATGATATTTAGCGACGAGCTCAGGGCAAACTAACCCATCATGTTCGAGAAGCGCTACCAAGTTCTCCTTGATGATCGGACATGTCCAACATATCTTCAGGGATTAATGAAAGAAATAAGCAATTGATGTAATTTGCAATTGAGAATTCAAACGAACATGTCCTTTTAGTTATGGAGAGAACAAATTTGGAATGACCAAGTCTACTACCCATGTGGGGGTTTCTTCTTGTTTTTGTACGTACTTGAAATAGCGCTTATCCGCAGCTGCACCCATTACAAGCTTTTTTATCCCATGCAAGCGAATAAGCTCCACAATCCCCTTTTTCAACGCTTTCCGATTGTATGTACTCTTTCTCTGCTCGTACCTGTTAACCAATAAACCAACTAATTTGCTTCATTAGTGTCTCTCCTCTCTAAATGAAGAAGCATATATATAGTCATGTAAACTTGTGCCGCGGAAGAAGTATATATATCAAGGGTCAACAGAGATTAACATTTGTGTGATTCACCATCACTACGTTAATAAGTCATTGACCAGGACAATAAATCATCTAGGAGGAGGAAGAGGAGGAGATAAATATACCCCCTTTTGTTTACAAACGAGCAAGCCGTCATCCAAGATTTTATGCATGCCTATCCTCTCGTTTTCTCTGTGCTCTCTCAATCTTATCTCGTTCACCGAGCTCGCGGGGAGTCCTCCACCCAGTTCTCCTGCAAACCAAAGGCAAATTAACAGCACAAAATTTTTAATCCATTGCAAGAAAGAATGCCGCCAAACGATCGAAAATTGGCAATAATAGAACAATTAATAGAAGAAAAATAAGAGAAGCCCTCGAAGCGAACTTTTATTTATTTGCATCACGATTGTCCATCAGGGAAGATCCGTATATTATTTACAAGCGAACTTGGCAAGTTCTTATTTTCACTATTGAAAAAACGATGGAAAACCGATGCATGGTAATATGCAAAGAAAAAACGTTTCACTTACCCATAGGGATCGTCCGTGAAGGAACTAGAACGTGAACGATACAGATGTTCACGCTGCCTCTTGATTGATGCACCGTCCAAACAAGCTTTGCTTTGTTCTCCCTCACATCCTTCCCGACCGCAACATAAATCGTGTCCTCAAACAGCGGCATCACCAGTTCAGATGCGACCCCATGAACACTCGCCATGATCGCCGGGGCTCCAAGCTTGGGAAATCTAATCATATGATCAACCACGGCCATATCGACTAGTGTTAATGGCGAAGGCCGACTCTAACAAAAGATGGAAGTGAAGAATTCTTGGGAGCGCCTCTAATGGAGATAGCTAGCCAGAGAGACAAGACGAGAGGGAGAGAGAAACAGAAAGCGACATAGGAATCCTACGAGAAACGAAATTGGAGTGAAGTGGGGCAGCCTCTCAAACGAGGTTGTGTTGTGGTCGCGGGCGAGGGGGTCGGGTTATAAAGAGATGGCTTGCCCTAAAGTTGAAGTAGTAGCCCGTGCAGTACAAATACCACGAGACCGACGAAAACTTTCTTTTCACGGGTAATGAGCAAGCGATTTCTCGGTGGCCGCCTGAAAGTTGGATCCTATATAATACATATATTTCAACAGTGTCGGGGTTTGTGAGGTCCATTTAATTATTTTTTGCCGAAGGAGAGAAGCATTATTTAGTTTTCCATGAATAAAACCGACGTACGAAGCACTCGTCGTTGAGATTGATTGAGGTGATGAGAGAAATATATTTTTCATCACGTGGCATTCAATCGCTCGTCCGACGTCTCATCCAGCTTTAAGCATCAACTTCTATAATTTAAGCAAAGAAATTGGCCTCATCTTATATAATTCTATTTGCCTAACCTAATGTCTGGTGAAAGTTAAGAAATTGGCCTCATCTTCTTGGCTTTCTGCTTCTGCAAAACAATCCATTTGGAAGAAGTCGATGGAAAAGTCAGATGACTATTAAAATTGCCCTACTTTTCTTAATTAAATATTGGCAATTAAGAATATCTTTCGTTCTAAGAAATTATGAAAAAAAAAATTATATCCAAAAAACTGCACCTAGACATTTATATCTTAAATGGTTTCTTGTACTTTTGTGAGCTGCAAAATCTATAATATATATTTATTCTAAAAGAAAAAAGCAAGCGAATTGATTTGGTGATATTGAGTTGCCGCATCATTTATGTAAATTGTAAACTTTCGTCCCTTTTAATATATATATATATATATATATATATATATATTTTTTTTTTTTTTTTTCCTGCCAAAGTAGACTACCTGCATTTTTCTGCTAAGTAAGGTTCTAGTGCATGAAGTTTAGAAGTCCAGGTGGACGTGTGTGATGCGTGGTGTGTCATCGAGCCTGATATAGCTAGTATAAGTACCTAGAGGGGGGTGAATAGGTATATAAAAGATTTTTCTCAATAATTGCACAATACTAGACAGTTGATAGATTTGAGAGAAACAATAATCAAAGTAAGACTGAGAGAAGGGAAGAGAAAATTGAACACGCGGTTTATAGTGGTTCGGCTTATTTCAAGCCTACGTCCACTCTTCTGCACTGACAGCCTATTAGCTGGATTCCACTATGAACAAAGAGATGTTACAGCGTTGTTCTCCCTTGATTTCTCGGTGTAGATGATCTACCACACTCGCTTAAGGTATCACTAAGTATAGACACTCTTTGTGTATACAATTTCGCTCAAAATGTATCGACTAATAATCAAGGTGCTTCAGATTCTGGAATTTTTCTATCGATCATGTACTAAAGCAACTAGAACGTCTTCATTTTATACTCCTTTATGCCATCATACCCGTTGGCACTTACCAAAGGAATTCCTCCAATCTACCCGTTGGACGGAATCAATCAAGAAGATCATTCGAGCTATTAAAGGAACCTAACGATAGCCCATCAATCATGTTCGCCCATACAACTAGGATCTTGGTTTCCAAGAATAGAACCTTCCAAGAATATTTCGTCGACCATCGGATCTTCAAACGATCTTGATTACGAATAAAAGAATCCGTTATATTTATCCAGCCAAGAGATCTTCTCCAGAGGATAAGACTAAATCCTCAACCAAATACTTCGGCTCTGGATTGCCTTCGTCACTGGATTAGAAAAACTGTCAATGAGAATAGTCTTGAGTCTTGAGTCTTGAGTGCTGAGTCTGGTGATCTAAAAGTCTTCAGACTCTACACAGAAGGTCTGCAATTATCCGTACTAGACGATAGAAACGTTTTGTCGCCTTCAAAATATTCTGGAAAGATTTCTCCAACAATCTCCCCCTTTTTGATGGTGACAAAACTTTCCTGTAGATTTGAACAACTTTGACCTGCAAAATATTACTCAAGCAATATGGCTATCTCATAAAGATTAATAAATCAACCAGACTCTGCATCCACAGAAAATCGATTAGTCTTTCATGAGTAAGACCATACAACAATACTTGATATAAATGCAAACAGTCAAGCATCAAAATCCACACCCAAGTCAGTCAAAAATAAACATTCAAACACACAAAAGAAATTTAAAGTGACTTTAAAGAGTTCAAATTGCAATTCTCCCCCTTTTTGTCATCATTAAAAAGGTGAGAAAAGAGTCAAGTCTGCTTGGGAATGCGCACAATCTGGAAATCTCCCATCGACTGTACGATGTCTTCCAACCTCTTCAAGTCTTCCCGTAGATGAGCCACCTCTTCTCCTTTGGCATTGGCTTGAATTTGAAGAGCGAGGTCTTTCATTTGATCCGCCAGAGTAACAGAAGATGCTTGTCCAGCATTCTTCAAGACTTGAAGTTCACAGTCCAGAGCATAGATTTGACCCTGCATTTCCAGAAGAACATCAAGGATACGACGAAAATCTGATGTATTGTCCGTCTGTGTGCTCGCATTTGCTCTCTCGGATGAAGTGAAGGCAAACGATGGAACTTCGGTGAAATTGAGCAAATTTGGTGTTGACGTATCATGTCCTTCCTTAGACATTTGAGAAGCCTGAAAATCTTTTAGATTTGCTAGTGAGCGACTCACACCTTCACTGTTGACAGCATATGGTGTAGTCCATCCTTGCTCGCCATCTCCCCCTGTCTTTAGGACCTCAATTGGGGAAGAGTGATGGTCATGCTCTTCAGCGTCTTGATTCCCTTTCTCTCCGGCTTCATCTCGTAGACTTTTCTTTCACTCGCTTCTCCTTCTTCTTCAGCTTCTTTCTCTTCGTCTTCTTTCTCTTTCTCTTGCTGCTCCTCTGCTTCTCTCGTTCTTTGCTTGTCCCTCTTCTTCTCTCTCTGTTCTTTTTCCTCTCGCTTCTTTTCCTTTCTTCCGTCGTTCGTTGATTCGTGTACGTAACGTCCGGGTCCCTTTCAATGCAGAGATAGTGAGATCTTCCTCTTCATCTTCATCCTCCAAGATAAGAGTTCTTTTCTTTTTGGATGGAGCACCCATGGGCTCCTTCCCTTTTCTCTTTAATGCAAAAGATACTGGAGTCTTCACTTTGAACTTCTCCATTGCCTTATTAAGCTCTCTCATATGCATTTTTGTCAGCATTTTCAAACCCACTACCATTTTATCGCATGGTCGAATACAAAGAGTATGTGGAGGTTCAATGTTCAAGTGTCTGAAGATCTTGGTCACAAGACCTGGGTAAGGCAATTGGCCATTGTCCTTCACCATTGCTCTGTACATGTGAAAGAGAATGGTGTGAGGGAGAGAGAACTTCTTCCCTGAATTGATCACGTACATCAACTTCGCCTCGGAGTTAGACACGTCAGTCTTTGATGTAGACTTTGGCCTGATACAGTTGATCACAATTTTGTGAAGCAAGATGTTGATGGCACGCATTCTTGTGTAGGTAATTCTTCCCTCTGTATCCTTGTCTTTGACAAGCTCCAGTGAGGAACGAGCAATCGAAACTTTGATCGGTTGATAGAGTCCTCTTTCAACTCCAATTATATCTGCCAACATGTCCACATCTAACACATAGTCTTGGTCTCGAACACTGAAGGATATTCTATTCGCATCTAAAAGCTAAGATTCGAATAGAAGTATGCTGTCAATTGTGCATCACCGTCTGTGGTATCGGAGCAAAATTGCTCAAGTTGAAGCAGATTGAACTTCTCCCTTAAGTTCACATTAATGGCATCCAAGAAATCGAAATCAACACTCCTAGGGTTTATCACCCCTCATTTCAACAGTCTGAAGAACAGATTCTCCTGTTCCTTCGATTTAAACAAATCCATCCTTTTTCCCTTCACCTTCGCAGCAACACCCATTCTAGGTTGAAATTCAAGGGTCTGCGTCCTCGATTATTTCTTCCTCCGGATGTTGACCCGCACCTTGTGGGGTAGATGGTGAAGAGTGACATGGTGGAGAGTGAATCGGGCTCTGTTGCTGACTCGGTAAATCTTCATCTTCGGTGAGATCGAAATGGGTAGGCCCCTCCCTCATTCTCTGTGGTCCCCTGTTCGCGATTCTTGAAGACTTTCTCGAAGAAGATATCCTTCCTTGTCGTTGAAAGATTCCTTTACTCTCTTTCCCAAGAAAAGATGACAACTTTCTCAAAGATAAACACGAAGTAGAGACAGTATTGGGAGGAGAATGTCTTTTTAGGGTTTTGAAGTTTAAGCGAGGAAAACTATATATATATATATAACTCAGTTTAAAAAGAAAAAACCAATCGGCACAAAGGAAAGTGAACAGATGCCTCTTTTAAAATCGATAATTGCCAAATAGAAGTTAATCTTTTTTTTTAAAACAAGATTCCGTTTTTCACGGAAATTATAAATTAACTGAACTAATGATCGTACCTTTTCGAGATTGAATATAATAACAACTTACAGTCTATAGCTATGAATGTCTGAGTCTGAGGGTTGGAGAGTCTCTAGACTTTAACTTCCTCAAGTTTCAAAATGTTGAGTCTGGAACGGATAAAATCGAATTGATTCTTTTCCAAAGGCATTGTGAATATATCCGCTAGTTGATTTTTTGAATCAATAAATTGAATCGAGATTTCTCCATTTTGAACATGATTTCTAATGAAATGATGTCGAATCTCTATATGCTTTGCTCTTGAATGAAGGATTGGATTTTTAGTGAGATTGATTGCGCTGGTGTTGTCACATCTAATCTCTGTGCATGAGTCTTCAATTCCAAAGTCTTGTAGCTGTTGTTTTATCCATAGAATTTGCAAACAGCAACTTCCAAGAGCTACATACTCTACTTCTGTTGTTGAGAGAGCCACAATGCTTTGTTTCCTTGAAAACCAAGACACTGTCCTGCTTCCAAGCAACTGGCAAGTTCCCGAAGTGCTCTTTCTATCAATTCTGCAACCGGCCAAATATGCGTCTGAATATCCCAGAAGATTAAAGTCTCCCTTCTTAGGATACCAAAGACCGATGCTTGAAGATGAAGCAACGTATTTAATAATACATTTCGCAGCACTGAGATGGAATTCTCTAGGATTTGATTGAAACCTAGCACAGATACAAACACTCAACAAGATGTCAGGTCTAGAAGCAATAAGATAAAGAAGTGAACCAATGATGCTCCTGTACAGCTTTTGATCAACTTTCTTCCCTTCTTCATCTTCGTCTATCTTCAAAGAACTTGACATCGGTATGTCGGTCTTTTTGCACTTTTCCAATCCAAACCTTTTGACAAGATCATTAGCATATTTTTCTTGATAAATAAAAGTTCCTTCCTTCAATTGTTTTACTTGAAGACCAAGAAAGAATGTTAACTCTCCCATCATACTCATTTCAAACTCATCTGGCATAGACTTAGAAAATTTCTTGCACAGACTTTCATTAGAGGATCCAAAAATAATATCATCCACATATATTTGAACAAGTAAAAAGCTTTTGTTTTCCTTTTTGATAAATAAAGTGGTATATACTTTACCTTTGTCAAAACCATTATGTATTAAAAACTTACTTATTCTGTCGTACCAAGCTCAAGGTACTTGCTTTAAACTATACAGGGCATTTTTCAGTCTGAAGACTGAGTCTGGCTTCTTTGGGTCTTCAAACCCTGGTGGTTGTTCCACATAAACTTCATCATGGATAAATCCATTTAGGAAGGCACTTTTGACGTCCATTTGGAATAACCTGAAATTTTTATAACAAGCAAACGTAAGTAATAGTCGAATAGCTTCTAACCTTGCTACTGGTGCGTAAGTCTCATCATAGTCTATTCCTTCTTCTTGCGTATATCCCTTGGCCACGAGTCTTGCTTTGTTTCGTACGACCTTTCATTTCTCATTCATCTTGTTCCTGAACACCCATTTAGCTCCAATAACAATTTTACCTTTTGGTTTAGATGTTAATTCCCAGAAATCATTAATGTTGAACTGTCTGAGCTCTTCTTGCATAGCTTCAATCCAGCTTTCATCAGATAAAGCTTCTTCTATGCTCTTTGGTTCAATTTCAAATGAAAGCCACAAAGACTAGACTCTTCACGCCTTTTGGATCTGGTGCGAATTCCTTCATTAATTTCGCCAATAATGAGATCTTTGGGATGATTGGACTTATGCTTCCGATTCTCGGTTGATTTGTCTCGGTTGATTATCTCTTTCTTTATTTGAATCTTCACGAACAGCTTGATACTTGATCTTCCGTAGTCCGAGATGCTTCTTGAGTTGAAAGCTTTGGAGGGTCTGAGCGTTCGACTCTTCATGATGAGTCTCGATCGATTCATCTTGCGTAGAGTCTTGAAATTTGACATTCATTGACTCCTCCACGACGCTCTTCTTGTTATAGACTCTGTAGGCTTTGTTTGATGTAGAATATCCAAGGAAGATGCCTTCATCTGATCTTTCTTCAAACTTACCAACTCAATCTTTTGCATTTTTCAATATAAAGTATTTGCAACCGAGCACATGAAAGTATGAAACAATAGGCTTCTTACCTTTGAATAACTCATAAGGGGTTTTTTCTAGAATAGGTCTTAAGAAGACTCTAATGATGATATAGCACGTTGTTGAAACAGCTTCAGCCCAAAATCGTAAAGAAATCTTACTTTCAATTAAAAGAGTTCTAGCCATTTCTTGAAAAGATCTATTCTTTCTTTCCACAACTCCATTTTGCTTAGGAGTATATGGAGAGAAGAACACATGCTTAAAGCCAGATTCATCACAAAATTTTGTAAAATCTTGATTTTCAAATTCACCTCCATGATCTGTTCTTATACTTGAGATAACACATCATTTTTCATTTTGAACCTTTTTAGCAAATTTTTCAAAATACGAGAAGGTTTCGGACTTACTTGCAAGGAAATATACCCAAGTAAAGCGGGAGTAATCGTCCACAATTACTGGGCAATATTTCTTACCTCCAATGCTCTGGGTTCTGGTTGGTCTGAAGAGATCCATATGCAACAATTGTAGTACATGATTAGTAGAGACATGATTTATTGGCTTAAATGAATTTCTTACCTGCTTTCCCAGAATACATGGAGTGCATGGATCAGACTTTTGGTATGGTAATTTGGGTAAACCTCGAACAAGCTGCTTTGATGAGATTTTGGCTAATTGCTTCATGTTGACATGACCAAGCTTTCTGTGCCATAAGCTTGCTTCGTCTTGAATTGAGATTAGGCATTGCGATTCATTTAGTTTCACATCCAGAAGATAGATATTTCCATGTCTTCGACCATGAAAGACTGAGTAGAGTCTTTACGGTTCCAAACATGTTCCTTCTTGAAAAAGATCTTAAAACCAAGTATCACACAATTGGCTAATGCTTTGAGAAGATTGTAATTGAGTCCTTCCACTAAGGAAACATTACTTATTGTGAGATTTCCAATTTTCACAGTTCCAAATCCCACAATACTTCCTTTGCTGTTTCCTCCAAATGAAACTTTTCCTCAATTTACTTGAACAAGCTTTATGAAGCAATTTGAGTCTCATGTCATGTGTCTTGAGCATCCATTGTCAAGATACCACTTTACCTTTTTCTTGACGGAGATCTGCATTTAAAAGAGAGTCTCAAGCTTTCTTTGGTACCCAAATTTTCTTGGGTCCTTTGGTGTTAGTAAGATAAACAGTATTAGCCCATACTTTCTTAACAGGTTTCCAAACCATAGGACACTCTTTTTCAAAGTGATCCGGATTGTTGCACTTTGAACATCTCGAGGGCATTTCGACCTACGTACTTTACAAAAACTTTTTTGAAATGATTTTTGTAAGCCTCTCTCGAGGGTCTTTCCTTAATTCTTTCTTTTACTTTAGGAAAATCAATCAAGAGAATTGTTTCGCTGCTGTCATACCTAGACCGGACTTATTGAAGTAAGGTCTTTGAGCTGAAAGAATTTTTTCAAGTTTTTCGGACCCTATTGAAAATTTCTTTGAAATATTTGATAAGTCAGTTTTTAAAAGGAAATTTTCTTTCAAAAGATTATCTTCATTTTCTTTAAGAGTAGAAACATTCAAGTCTAAACTTTTAACTCTTTCTTCTAAAACATTTTCCTTTTGTTTTAGAGCTGAGTTTTCCTTTTTAAGTTCGGAAATTCTTTTGAGAGAAGTCTTAAGACTAAAACACAGTTCATCAATGTATTTAGAAACTTTGATAGGAATTTTAAAATTACTTGCCTCAAATTCACTGTCTAAGTCTAATCTAGAATCTGAGTCTGAGTCTGATTGTGCCATCAGACATAGGTTGGCATATTCATTATCACTTTTTTCACTCGTATCACTCCGCATTTCGGCTTTGAGAGCTTTTCGAAACTTTTCAGCTTTTCCTCTCTTTTTCTTCAGAAGAGGACAGTTGGGTCTGATGTGTCCATTTTTCTTACATTCAAAGCAAACTACATCTTTGTTTGATTCCTCATCATCAACAGACTTGGTCTGCTGTCTTTGAAAACTTTGTTTCTTTGAGTTGAACCTTCTTCCTTTTCTATTCAATTTTATGAATCTTCTTATCATAAGAGCAAGCTCCTCATCGTCCATATCATCTTCAGAATCTATATCATCAGAATCATCATTTGATTTTAATGTAATGGATTTTTTACCTTTTGGATCTCCGTCCTCATTAATTCGTTCCACTTAATAAGACTGAAGAGTTCCAATCAGCTCGTCGACAAATAGTGGCATAATTCTTTGCGTCTCTCTTATTGAAGTCTTTATGTGATTCCAATCCTTGGAGAGTCCACGCAGTAGCTTGTTTACCTTCATGGGATCATAAATTTTTTGTCCTTAATTCTCAAGACCATTGACAATATCTGTAAAACGACTAAACATGTCAGTTATAGATTCTCCTGGTTTCATTTTGAAGGCTTCATATTGACCGAGGAGAATGTTAATTCTGGTTTCCTTCACTTGATCTGTTCCTTCATAGGTGATATGTAATATGTCCCAAACTTCTTTTGTTGTAACACAAGAAGATATTATGTTATATTCAGTTGGTGACAAAGCACAATATAAAGAGTAAATTGCTTTTGCATCGAGTGTTTGTCTCTTGATTATCTCTTCATGAGTCATTCCGATGGTCTTAATAGTTTCTTTCCCTCTTTCAGAGACTGATGCAACTGTAGGAGTAATTCATTTTTCTACAACGTCCTATTCCAGAGGATCCTTTGATCGTAGGAAAGCTTTCATCTTGTTCTTCCAGATGTTCTAATCATTTCCATCAAAGTAGGGTGGTCTGGTATTACTTTGCCCTTCCATCAGCCCTGGTGCTAGCATACTAGTCATGGATCTTTTACTCTGAAGTAAAACACTTCAAATAAAGTGAGTACACGAACTCTGATGCCAATTGATATAGCTAGTATAAGTACCTAGAGGGGGGAAAATAGGTATATAAAAGATTTTTCTCAATAATTGCACAATACTAGATAATTGATAGATTTGAGAGAAACAATAATCAAAGTAAGACTGAGAGAAGGGAAGAGAAAATTGAACACGCGGTTTATTGTGGTTCGGCTTATTTCAAGCCTACGTCCACTCTTCTGCACTAACAGCCTATTGGCTGGATTCCACTATGAACAAAGAGATGTTACAGCGTTGTTCTCCCTTGATTTCTCGGTGTAGATGATCTACCACACTCGTTTAAGGTATCACTAATTATAGACACTCTTTGTGTATACAATTTCGCTCAAAATGTATCGACTAATAATCAAGGTGCTTCAGATTCTGGAATTTCTCTATCGATCATGCACTAATGCAGCTAGAACATCTTCCTTTTATACTCCTTTATGCCATCATACTCGTTGGCACTTACCAAAGGAATTCCTCCAATCTACCCGTTGGACGGAATCAATTAAGAAGATCATTCGAGCTATTAAAGGAACCTGACGATAGCCCATCAATCTTGTTCGCCCATACAACCAGGATCTTGGTTTCCAAGAATAGAACCTTCCAAGAATATTTCGTCGACCATCGGATCTTCAAACGATCTTGATTACGAATAAAAGAATCCGTTATATTTATCCAGCCAAGAGATCTTCTCCAGAGGATAGGACTAAATCCTCAACCAAATACTTCGGCTCTGGATTGCCTTCGTCACTGGATTAGAAAAACTGTCAATGAGAATAGTCTTGAGTCTTGAGTCTTGAGTCTTGAGTCTTGAGTACTGAGTCTGGTGATCTGAAAGTCTTCAGACTCTACACAGAAAGTCTGCAATTATCCAGACTAGATTGATAGAAACGTTTTGTCAGTTTCAAAATATTCTGGAAAGATTTCTCCAACAGAGCCTACTTGAATTATTTCTTATTTCAATGCAGAGAAGCGTCATATCGTAGAAAGGAGTTCTCTCTCCCCTCACCTCCCCCTCCAAGCTTTGCTGTTGATTGAAGGGCAAGTTTGAAGCCCTCCAAGTTCGAAGTTTTGAAGCTTGAGTCTTAATGACGGAGGCGATTGGGTATTGTATGATATTCCATTCGCTCAACGAAGAAGGAAAAGCTGTCTGCCCAAGCGACAACAATGGTCGTCCAAGAACAGCACGCGCCATTACAGAATCTTGAGGATCAGAAATCCGATGCCAAATGGTCGTCCGAGTCTCAGCCGTCCTTGACTTCTTCCTTTGCCTTCTCTCTTCGGTGAACCTCCGCTGCAGTTGCGGGTCCCACCATGACTTCCAGCTCAGGCAGAGGCATCCATCCTCCCACCCGCCCAATGAACATAACCATCTGTACGGACGCAAAGGAGGAAATTGAAGCTTCATCCGTTTTGCGAAAAATAATTCTCAAGAAAATATCTTCCTAATTAACAAACCGATCACAACTTACTAACTATAACTATAACATAGAAATAATTCGTCCACTGTTTCATTGGCACCTGACCATTTAAAATTCAGGATAATATCATCGATTTTGAAT
Source organism: Eucalyptus cladocalyx (assembly GCA_017140615.1). Lineage (NCBI taxonomy): Eukaryota > Viridiplantae > Streptophyta > Magnoliopsida > Myrtales > Myrtaceae > Eucalyptus > Eucalyptus cladocalyx. Next base: position 2,537,858 of record CM029520.1, read on the forward strand.
TCAAGAGATTCAATTTCATGTAGCAACCGTGACAATGAATATATAACTAATAACTTCATTGAAACCTCCATTTCCCGCTAAGAAAAACAACCGGTTTCATCCTAAAGTTTCCTGGTGACTAAAAGACTGTCGCGTTTCCACCCCCCGCCCCCCTCTCTCTCTCTCTCTCAAAAAGCAACAATCAAATTGGTTATAAAAAATAAGCGATTTGAAATTTATTTTCCGAAAAGTGATCATAATATCACTTAAAATGATTAGTTAATGAAAATTATTTTCATTAACAATAACGATTTATATCTAAATATTTTCATGAATGATAAATATATTTTTCGTTTATTTATAAAAGAAGTGCACTAGATGTCCTAAAACTTATTATAAAAATGCAATTAAGTCCTAAAAATTATAAAATGTACAATCAAATCTTAAAACTTATATCGTACACTCAAATCCTTCAATTAATTCTGTCCAATTTGACTAAAGGAAAATGTTGAGTTGTTTTTTTCTATTATTTTCTCTTTTTACGATTCATTGACGTGATTAAAACATAAAATATAAGACTAAAATGACATCATTTTAGTCCAAATATGACTTTTCAAATCAAAATATTTTCTAAATTAGAATAAAAACTAAATTTTAAATAAAAAAGGAAGAAGGCAAAAGAGCGAGGACTTGGGCTATCGTTGGAAAGGGCCAACAATGGTGGGGGATGGCCAGCTAGTGTTTAGCATTGGGCCCTCGCTTGTGACCAACAATCATCGCCCAATCAACGAGAGGTTTGTAACCCTTGCGCAAACTTAGGTGAATGCCTGCAGGCCCTCACTAGCAATCGGCAAGGGTCATCAGCCCTTTCTAGCAATGGTGAGGTGATGGGGGCGAGGGCCTATGCTGTTTCTTCTTCTTTTTTCTTTTAAATTTAGCTTATATTTTAGTCTAATTTAAAGAAAATCTATATTAAAAATACTATTTTGACCAAAGTGACGTCATTTAATTATTTATTTCATGTTTTAGCCACATAAGAGAGAAAAATATTATATAAAAAAAACACTCATTAGCATTTTCCGCTACCCAAGCAAGCCCTTGTCATTCCTTCTTCCTTTTTTTAAAAAAGTTTAGCTTATTTTCTTGTATAATTTAAATAAAATTGTGTTAAAAAAATCATATTTGGATGAAAACGATGTCATTTTAGTCTTATATTTCATGTTTTAGCCACATGAGATAGAGAAAATATTTTTTAAAGAAGTCCCATCAACATTTATCATTACCCAAGTTGGACAGAATTAATAAAATGACTCGATTACGTCAATTTGACAAGTTTATGACTTAATTGCATTTTTTTGTAAGTTTTAGGATGCAATTACACTTTCATGATAAGTGGTATTTTTAGGAAAATATACTCACAAAACAAATAAAGTATAAATGCTTAGACAACTCTATTTCAAAATGGAGAATGTAGTCTCTTTAGATTTCATTTGGAAAGCAAAGAATTATGACTCCAACAATGTGTCAGCAGATAATCGAGCTTAGTTTTTTTTTTTTTTTTTGGGTCAGTCGATAATCGAGCTTAGTTGAAAAACTAGTTTGGTATCAAGAGTATTTATTGTTAGGGTTAAAATTTGGAAAATCAACTAAATTGGATCCAATTTCGTGAACCTTCGTTAGAGGTTACTTTTTCCATATCTTCTCAGGAAGAATCGACACCGATTTCCTTCTAATGCACGGGCATAGTCTTGTTAAATACAAGTGGAGGCAAAGGTTGGAAGACATGCACGAGAGGTATATACGAATAATGTCGTGGGAATAGTCAAGACCAAAGGTCAAAACCCCATTGCAAGAAGAAAAATAACATTCTGTTATATGGCATCGCTTCTAATTTAATTAATTAAGTAATGAGAAGCAGATAATATCTTCTAAAATGTTGAAATTTCTGAGAGGATAATGAATTACTGTTTTCATGTATTTAAGAGGTAATTCTCGGGGCTTAATGGTACACTGGAATTTCATCATGACCTACCTATGTTTGGATTGACCAATCGTATCTTACTGCCCACGTACCTAATGCGGAAGAAAATCTCTTAATAAGAACTATGATAGGTACATGCAGGAAGAACTCTCAACAAGATAACATAATAAACGGTCTAACAAAGATTTTGTACATACATATACACAAATGAGCCGGTACTCGCTGGCGACTGGCACACACGACCCGGTAAGTCTATTTACTTAAAGATAAAGTACACATCCACAACATGTATATTGCTCAATCCCCGAGTATCCGGAAGTCTAGGTGTATCCGAGGGAAGCTCTAATCGATTGGAGCACCGTCCACACGTCTGACCCGAGATCCGGCCTATTCCTTCTGCTCACCTCGCAGCACCTCAAAGCCAAATGAGTCAACTCCTTGGCCAGCATATAGGGCCACTCTCCAGCCAATGGATCCAAGATGGCCTTCAAAGTCCCTGCATCGATCGCCTTTTGCACTTCGTTAACTAGTCCTAGAGCGGGCCTCCTAGTCAATAACTCCAGCAGTATAATTCCGAAAGAATAAACATCAAACTTTCTCGTGAGCTCTCGCGTGATGAGGAATTCGGGGTCCATGTATCCTAGCGTCCCTTTCACGACAGTCGGGTACAGGACTGTGGTGTTGTTGCTCGACCGCTCGCCTTGCGACAGCAGTCGGCAGATGCCAAAATCGCTGAGCTTACACCCAAGGTGCGCGTCAAGTAGGATGTTCCCTGGTTTGACATCCCCGTGGACAATGCTGTGAGGCTTGTAGGAGTGGAGGAAGGCTAGGACGGAGCAGAGCTCCGTAGCAATGCGTATCCGGGCTCGCCATGACAGCTGCTTCGCTCTGTTGCTGCTGTGGAGCCAGTCTTCGAGGCTTCCGTTTGGAAAATATTCATAAACTAGAGTCCAAGGCTCGGCACAAGCGCCTATGAGCATGATGAGATTAGGATGCCTCACCTTGCTCAACACATCCACCTGTGATACATTCAATCAAAGAATTCGATGATGAGCAATGGTATTCTCAACCGCTGTGACTAATGTACCTTACTATGAATTTGCAATGATATAACTGTGAAAAAACAAATTTATGCTCTTACGAACCGAGTCTTTATATCTTCTTATTATTTCTAATTTTGGTTTAGAGAAAAATGAAAGCTAGTAGAGGATACTCAAGAATTCTTACCTCCTGTTGAAATTGTTGGGAACCTTGCATGCTCTGATATTTCATCGTCTTTATAGCTACTGGCATGTGTCGAAGGAAACCTTTATACACAATCCCACAAGCGCCTTCTCCAATCTTCAAGGACGGCTCGAAGTTCCGCACAGCTTCCTTGATTTCGGTCATCGAGAACTCAGAGAAGTACTTTGTGCCCGAGGAATCTCCTTTTCTTCTGCTCATCTCCTCGGCCTTTTGAAGTGCGTTGTTGAGTTCGATCTGCAACAGCTCTCGCTCTTGTCCAAAAAGCCGCAACTTTTCATTGGCTGCTATGATTTTCAGCTCCAATTCCTTTCTGCTCTCATCAGCCTCGGCGAATTGGCTCTTGAGCTGCAATTTTTCTTCCAGGGCATTGCGAAGTTCTTCCATCACTTTGTTTAGGTGATCCTGCACCTTCTCTAGTTCTTCCTCCAACTGAAAATTTATACATAATACTGTACTCAATAGACCATCTCCTTTTCTTTTTTGGCCACAAATCAATAAATCATCTTTCTGCCTAATGTTTGTTATGTCATGCATTTTATTTACGTATTACATTTTAGGATGAATCGTTTCCATGGAGTTTGGGTCCTCAACAAACAGACTTCAGCAAAATAAGTCGAAATATTCCATTTTTAATACCAGAAATTAAAATAATTCAGGGGGTCCAGGTTGATGTATAGCAAAGCGGTCCAGTTATTCTATCGACGTTATACCTTCCTGGGATCCTTTCGTCCGCCCTCAATGATACCTACTTCTTCTTCAGCACCAGTCGTCGCTCCCTCCTCAAGCACTTCTTGCATGTGGTTTTCATCCAAATCCTGTTACAATTAGCTAAACTTTGCAATATTCCTTTAAAGGACAACGAATGAGATATTCCTAGCTCCAAAACAGGACAACTTAAGCTAGAGACATGGCCTCCTGGCTAGAGAACATGAAAACAGTTGTGCATACCGGAGTGTTGGAAAATGATGAATGGCCGGTATGATAGACCGACCGAATCAACTGCAGATGATGGGAAAGGCTTGTTGCGAGTTCTTGGGGAGTGTCTTGTGTCTCCAGCATGCACTCTGCATTAGACTGATCTGAAGGAGTGCTATCTGGGGAAGGAGAAGCTATTGGCCTCACTGAATGTCGATCGGCGTTCAAGGAGAACGCTCTTCTCATAAGGTCTTGAAAAGGATTGCTCAACTTTGCCGTACCACTTCGCTGAGTGGCGGATTGTGATTTCAAGAAAACTGACTTTCCAGCTCCAAGGGCTGGAGTCGTTAGTGATGTTGCATCAGTAGGAACTTCTACAATGGCTTCAACTGTTTGAGCTTCCCTATTTTGACAAGGAGTCAAAACAACTTTGAGGTGAAGCCAAAATTGGTGCATCTTTTTATAAATTGATTGTCCGTTGACTCCCCTCCGGAAGCATCCCTACTTGCACTCAATTTCATTCGGAAATTTCGTTTATTGTGTTTTGAGAGAATTAGGTGTTAGCGGGTCTAGGACACTGGTAGTTGCCTTGGCGCTCCAGCGCAAAATTTCCCGAGTATTTAGCCATATTATTCAAAGAAAGAAGAAATAATGGAAAACATGAATACAATTGTCTGTCCCAGCCTCATCCCTACCTGAACTTCTAGGTCTCCTATGGCGTTCAACTATTGCAACAAGATTTTCAGCTGATTATTTGTTGTAGAACTTATGTTCAAAACACCCTCACGTGCACATACGATAATTTCAAAGAAAACAAATTTACTAGTAAAATAGTTGGAGGACTACCTAGTGTGAATGAGATGCCCGTTGCAAATAAACCGAATTTGACAAGAGACGTGTGCTTTATCGTGAACGGAGATGGCTTTCCTGGACTTGATTTCTCTCATCTTCCTGCCAATTCAAACCCAGAGAAGATAGTGAATTAATTTGGTGTAAATTCAGACGATACCAAACAAAGCTTGTAGACACAACAAAAGAGACTTTTAGATTCACAGAACAACATGTTACCGGTTTTTATTTTATTATTTCACTCAATAGGAAGGTAAGATGATACATAGCACAACACATCTAAGGATTGACATAGAAATGCCACCAAGTATTCCTCAAAGACCGAATGTGCACAACACATCTAAGGATTGACATAGAAATAAGTATCTGGTCTAATGCTGTAATTATGGATCCAAACAAACATGTCCTTTTGGTTACGAGTAGGACAGATTTGGAATGAATAAGTCCACGACCCATGTGGGCGTGTTTTCTTGTTCCTGTACGTACTTGAAAAAGCGTCCGTCTGCTGATGCACCTATTACAAGCTTTCTGATCCCATGTAAACGTATGAGCTCCACAATTCCCTTTTGAACGCTGTCCGATTCTATGTACTTTTTCTCCGCTGGTACCTATTGATCGTTAAACCAATTAATTTGCTTTCTTCTCCAAATAAAGAAGTATATACATTTAGACATGTAAACTTGTGCCTCCCGAGCACTGTATTTATCGAGGGTTGACAATGATTAATATTAGAAAAAGAAGAAGAAGAAGAAGAAGAAATAATTAAATATACCCCCCTTTCTGTACAAACGTGCAGGTAGAAGGAGAAATTTAATATACCCCCATTTCTGTACAAACGAGCAGGTAGGTATCCAAGAGCTTATGCATGTTTATCCTCTCGTTTTCTCTGTGTTCCCTCAACAAGATCTCGTTCGCCGAGTTCACGGGGATCTCGGCACCCAGGCCGCCTGCAAACCAAAGGCAAATGAACAGCCCAGAAATTTCAATCCGTTGCAAGAACGGACGCTGCAGAAAGAATGAATACCGACAATAAAAGAAACAAGTAAAAGCAATAGGATATCCAATATGATCCAACTTCGCGAAACCCTCGGGAAATTAATTTTTTCGCATGTCGATTGTCCATGATGGAAGATCTCTGTGTTATATCCATGAGAGCTTAGTAAGCTCTCATTTTTACTATACTCGTTCAACAAAAGAAGATACCGAACGATGATGGGTATTATGCAAAGAAGAAAAAGCAAAAACGTTGACTTACCCATGGGGATCGTCTTTGAAGGAACTAGAACATGAATGATACAGATCTTGACGTTGCCTCTGGATTGATGCACTGTCCAAACAAGCTTCGCTTTGCCCTCTTTCACATCCTTCCCAGCTGCAACATAAATCACGTCTTCGAAATCATGCGTCACCAGTTCAGGTGCAACTCTGCGAAAGCTCGGCATGACCGCCGGGACTCCGAACTAGGGAAGTGTAATTATACGGTCAACCACAGCTATATTGACGCGTGCTGAGTAGAATGGAGAAGACGATCTTAACAAAAATGAAATTGAACAGACTCTGGAGTGTCTATAATGGAGATAGATAGCTAGTGAGAGCAGGAAAGAGAGAGAGAAACAGAAAGCGAGACATGAGAATTCTCTGAGAAACGAGAGAGCGTCCCCATTGAGGTTTTCTTTTTAAGTGGAATATGGTTGCGTTATAAAGAGATGGCTTGTTCATGAAAAGCACGATATTACAGAGTTAGGTGAATCGTTAATGAGGAAATTATTGACAGACATGACCAAAATATTTTATTAAAAATAGTTGCCCTGCGTGTCATCAATAAGAAGAGTTTCGATGTTCTGAAAATTCAAATGACAATTTTCTTATTAACCATAATACTTTATCATTCATGTCGATTTTCCTCCGGATAAGCTTGCGCCTTGTACTACTCTGAGGGATCACTACCGAGGGAGTGTCAATTAACGATGACGCAAGTGCTTAGCTTTTCCAAAGCTTTTAGTAGTTAACTTAAGCACATCCGTTTACCCGAATTCTAACGATTCAGGAGCTTCTAGACAACTGCTATACTTTGAAACATACTCACAGATTCTAGACACAGCTAGCCAGAGAACTCTCCGTCCACGTCCATCCGTCCATCCGTCCATCAATTAATTAATCTTGGGGGATAGATTCATTTATGTTTCCCGAAGGAGAGAAAGTAATTATAAAATATTTCAGAAGAGAAAATTCTGCGTAGGTACAGCCCATCATTGAAGTCGATTGACGTGTGAAGAGGAAAATATTACTACCACGTGGCATTCTATCATTTGTTCAATGTCTCGTCCGGCTTTCAGTATCAATTTCCTGAATCCAATCAAAGAAATTTTCCTCATCTTATATTATCATATATTCCCCAAGCAAGCGTCTGCCAAAAATCAAGAAGTTGGCATCATGTTCTTGGCTCCCTCTCTCTCTCCCTCTCTCCCTCCCTCCCTTCCTCGAAGCTTGATTTGGATCGAAGGGCAAGCTTGTAGCCGAAGTTCGAAGTTTCTATCTTGCCTTTTGACAACGGTACTATGAAGTACATATTTTTATTTGCCTAAAAAAGGGGAAAGTTAGGAATCCCTTTATTGACACCTCATGCTGATTTTCTTCCCCGTTGGCATTGGATTGAAAGAACCAGCCTGTTTCTAGAAGACTTAGTTATGTAAAAACGTAAATCTCACTAAACATGACAGAAATTAAGGCTTTCCCATGATTTCCATACTAAAAAGCAACATGTTTAACGCCTTCTTCTGCGGCCATGATTGATTCACTGGACATATCCTTCCTTTTAGCAGACATACCCTTAAAAGCGAAAGATGAGGGAAGTTCAAACGATGGAAAGATTTGCGGCTGAAGCTTCACTTAGGACTATATCATCATTGGTGATGCTAATTAAGAAAGATTTATTCACTTCCATCTAGCTAGAAGAGATGCCCTTTTCGTGTAATAGTACTTAACCTCTCTACAATTACTAATACCTTGAGAGCTCCCTATTTCGGCACCCGTGTTTGATTCCATTCTCCATGGAATAGGACCACTGATCGGACCAAAACCATGATATAGAGGATGGTTCGTCCGATGGAATATGAGTAACGAGGCTATATTGATAATCAAAAAGTTTAACAACAATGAAAGACAACTTATTTATGGTTGTACTCTTTAGTTGGACAAAAAATGAAAGCCGATCAATAAATCTAGATATGGTTTATCAAGTATTTATGGCGTGACATAGACGAGGACATGAGTCTGATAAATACCAGAAACACAACTCACTAGCTGTCACGTACAAATTAATTTTATCGGTTGTTTCATTGGCAGCCAGATATAATTTCACGTACCGCGGTAAAGAATGTTTAACTGATAACTTCGTGGAAACCTCCATTTCTTGCTAAAAGAAAAGCAACGGATTCCATCCTAGAGTTTCCTGGTGAACCTCTCTTCCGAGGTGAGAAGATGATGATAAAGATGAAGATGAAATGAATCTAGTTACAGAAGAATCCACGAATGAAAAACTCGAATCACTTTCATTCCAATAAGATTGTACTATCAATTCTCTGTTCTTCCACCCCTGTTTCTACCTTTCTATCTCAACTAGACTCATCAATTCAGTGCAGAGCATCCATGGCTGATTGCTCTCACTCCCTCTTTCTCTCTCTATCTTCTCTCATTTCATAGTCATTCCATCAATGAATCAAAAGACTACTTAAAGGAAAAACGGAGAAAACATAATACAGCTCATAAAGGAAAAACAGAATCTAACTAACTGTTTTACATTTGTTTTCTTTCTTTCAGCTGAATAACGGTACATGAGTTAGTTTAGATCTATTATGACTTGGCAATCCGATGACTTGGCGATCCGTGTCACTCTTTATCTCAGACTTCTTCTTCATTGATGTTGATCCATTTGTCTTTATCACGAATTCTTCATTGTTGATCATCTCACCGTTGATCATCCGCTCATTGTTGCTTTTCTGTCTTTGTTTTCTTTCAGCTTTAGCAATATTAATTGCTGAGCTTATAGTCTTTCTATATTTAACATCCCCCCTCAAATTGGGAAGGGGTAAGGATCCCATTCCCAATTTGGTGCGAAGAGTAATATGAGCTACTCGTGAGAGGGACTTGGTGAAGATATCAGCTAACCGTAGGTGACTCGGGGATATGTTGAACATGGATAGACCCAGAAGAAACCTTTTCACGAACAAAGTGGAAATCAACTTCAATATGCTTAGTTCGAGCATGCAATATTGGATTAGCAGTAAGAGAAATAGCTGATCGGTTGTCACAAAATAAGAGAGTTGGTGATGTGAGAGAAATTCCAATGTCACGCAAGACAAAGCTGATCCAAGTGAGTTCAGCAGTGGTTGATGCAAGTGCTCGGTACTCGGCCTCTGTGGAGGATCGTGAAACAGTTGGTTGTTTCTTAGCTGACCAAGAGAGCAGATTAGAGCCAAGAAAAGTACAAAAGCCTGTAGTGGATCGTCTAGTAGCGACACCCGCCTTGATCAAAGATCTCGAGTAACCATAGAGCTTAGTGGAACTATTAGAGTGAAGATAAATGCCAAGGTGTATAGTCCCTTTAACATATCGAAGGACTCTCTTTAACTGATGAAAATCTGCCACTGTTGGACGTTGCATCTTTTGACAGAGCAGATTTGTGGCAAAAGCAAGATCTGGTCGAGTAATTGTCAGGTACTGAAGACCACCTACTAAGCTTCTATATTCAAAAGGATCAGTTAGCTGATTTTCATCATTGATCATGGTTACTGATCTAAGAGACAAAGAGATTGGTTTGCATTCTGCCATATGAGCTCGTTTAAGCAAATCAGTAGCATACTTTGTTTGACATAGAAATAGATTCAAAGGAGTACGTGTAGCTTCAATTCCTAAAAAATAATGAAGATACCCAAGATCCTTCATATGAAATTGGAGACTGAGGTTCTGAATCAAGGTGGTTAAGAGCTGAGGTGAGCTACCAGTTAGAATGATGTCATCGACATAGAGTAATAATAAAACTGTATGAGAATCAGTATGAAGCACAAACAGAGAAGGATCAGCTGTGCTGCAGAAGAAACCAATTTCAAGGAGAAACTTACTGAATTTATCAAACCAGGCTCTTGGTGCTTGTCGAAGGCCATACAAGGACTTTTTGAGAAGACAAACATATTTAGATTTCTGAGGATGTATGAATCGAGGTGGTTGATCCATGAAAACAGTCTCATTCAAGTCACCATGGAGGAATGCATTTTTAACATCAAGTTGATGTATTGGCCATTGTTTCATCAAGGCTACAGACAGTACTATACGGATAGTTGTATGTTTTATAAAAGGACTAAATGTTTCAGTGAAATCAAGTCCTGCCTCTTGATGAAACCCTTTGGCTACTAGACGAGCCTTTAGTCTATCAAGGCTGCCATCAGGTGCTAATTTGGTCTTAAAAACCCACTTACAGCCTATCACATTCATCTTATCAGTTCTAGGGACTAATATCCAGGTTTGATTTTCATATAGAGCATCCATTTCTTCTTGCATTGCTCTATACCATCCTTTATCAGCTAATGCTGATTTAATAGATCTTGGTTCCATGGGAACTTGATATTCAGCTAAACAGGCATACTTTGGATTTGGTTTAGTAATACCTGACTTCAGGCGAGTCTGCATATGATGAACCACAGCAGTGTCTTGTGAAGAAGAAGAGCTTGAACTATGTTGTTCTTGATCAGAAGTACTGTTAGTAGGCAAGACCTCGATTGAGGTAAGTACTTGTTGCTCTTCTGGTGTGTAATCATTATGTATTTGTGTGACAGAAGTATTTTGTGGCATATGTTCACTATATGAGTAATGACTGTACTGATCTTCCAAAGTAGGATGGTACTGAAATTTAGTTGTTTGGTGAAGAAGACTGCTATCTGTTGAGTCAGTACTTGGAGACTCGAGTAGACTAACTCCTTCAACCCATTGTTTGTATAAAGGTGTATACTGTCTATACTCACTGACCAACTTCTTTGAGAAAGGGAACAAAGTCTCATCAAAGACAACATGTCTACTGATATACACACGATTATCAGTAGGTACAAGACAACGATACCCCTTGTGCTGTTCATTATATCCCAGAAATATACAGGTAAGAGATCTGGGATCAAATTTATGTTTTGCATATGGTCTTAAGCACGGATAACAAGCACATCCAAACACCCTTAGATGTTCATATCTTGGCTGAGTATGATGAATTTTGTTATAAGGTGTGTCCATCTTTAGTTTCGATGTAGGTAGTCTGTTCACAATGTAGTTAGCTGTTGCAAAAGCATCTACCCAAAACCTCAGTGGAACTTTAGAGTGATATAACATAGCTAGACCAAGCTCAACTATGTGTCGATGTTTTCTTTCTGAGATTCCATTCTGTTCTGGTGTGTGAGGACATGATATGAGCTGTTTTATGCCATAGTTCTTTAAATGATGTTGAAATATGCTACTTATAAACTCTCCTCCTCCATCACTCTGGAAAGCTTTGATTTGATGATTATGTTGTCTTTCAACTAGTTTCTGGAATTTGACAAATATCTCATAGAACTCATATTTCAACTTCATTGGATAGAGCCAGCTATATCGTGAAAAGTTATCAACAAAGACCACATAGTATTTGAACTTTTGAAAAGAGCTTACTGGTGAAGGTCCCCAAATGTCACAGTGTATCTTTTCTAGAGGAACACTTGAAGTAGAGTCTGACAAAGGGAAAGATAAAGCTGTACTTTTAGCTATTTGACAATTGCTACATATATTCTTGGTTGTTGTACTGTAGTGAATACGCTTCTGATGCTGCAGATGTTTCACTATTTGAAAATTTGTGTGAGCCAACCTTTGATGCCATATGTCTTCATCTACAGTTCTTTGTCTCTGAGTGAAAAATGCTTCTGTGGTTTGTGTATCCACTTGATAAAGTCCCTTAATTTTCCTTCCGAGCTTCACTGTCACTTTGGTATAGTTGTCCTTAACATAAACACCATTTTTGTCAAAAACAAATGAGCAAGGATAATCATCTGTAAGTTTAGAAACTGAAAGGAGGTTCTTCTTTATTTCTGGAACAATCAGTACATCATTGAGTGGTAAAGTAGTAACTTTTGTTCTCAGCGAGGTATCACCAATGTAAGTAACAGGTAAACATGATCCATCTCCAATCATGACAGTATCAGTTCCTTTGTATTTAGAAAGAGTATGAAGTATACCAGGATTAGCGCTGATGTGGGCTGTAGCACCGGTATCTGGATACCATTCACTTCCTTTTGGGTCTTCAATGTGTAATGCCGTTAATGCTGTTGGAATGTCTTCTGCTTGATAGGAGTTGTCAAAGCGATACCAGCAGCGAAGAGCATCATGTCCAGGTCGTTTGCATATTTGACATTCTAATCTAACATTACCTGTTTCTTTCTCATCCTGTAGAGTTCTATTTGAGGTTAATGTCAAAGAAGGATAAGTGTTGGTGTTTTGATACCTCTGAGAATAACTGGCATAGGGTCGAAACCCTTGATTAGATCCAGAAAATACATTTCTTTGTCTGTATTGTTGATCTTTTTGTCCTTGAAGTAACGCATCTGTCTTGTAATTCTGATTCCTTTCAAAATATCCAAAAACTCGACCTCTGTTATTTGTAGCTCTACCTCGGCCATAGCTGCGGCCTCCTCTGTAATTTCCTCTTTGAGCTACAAATCCAGAGGTTTGAGTGATATATCCTCCATCAGTGTTTTCTTTAAGTTGTATATGAGATTGTCTTTGCCCAAAGTAGGCTAAATTTGGATTGAACTGATTTCTGGAATAATTCAGCAATCTTGATTCAAGCCTTTCTAACTGTGCAATTACCTCATCATAATCTGGTTGAGGCTTAAGACAGTATATGGTAGTTCTAAAATTCTCATACTCAGGACCTAAGCCTTCCAATACACCAAACATTTTGGTTATTTCATCCACAGGTTTTCCTATAGCATTCAACTGATCACATATGGACTTATATTCTCTGAGATAGACTGAGAGGGTTCGATCATGCTTCTGACAAGCTTGCAGCTTCCCTCTTAATTCGAACTCTCTAGCAATTGACTTCTGTGTAAAACGATTCAAAAGAGTTTGCCATACCTCATAGGATGTTTCCACACCAATTATCAGGCTCAAGATATGCTCAGAGACAGATCCACTTAACCAAGATGACACCAGCTGATCAGTTTTTGTCCAGTCAATATAATCTAGATTCACAACTTCCGATGCGCATCCTTCAACCTCATTCTGCAACATTTGAGGAGGTGGTGAAGTATCGCCATTAATAAATCCAAAGAGTTCTTGACTCTTCAGGAATCTGTGGATCTGAGCTTGCCACAACAGAAAATTGTCTTCGGCGAGTTTGATTGTGACAAAATTCGAAATATTCACATGTATTGGGAAAGGATACTTTGGTGTTCTTATCGCCATTGTTATTATTTCCAACCTGAGGAAGAAGATGACAGTAACCCTATGAATACAGATACGATTACTGCACTACTGGTGTCTGCTGCATCTTCGATTTCTCTATTCTGAGTCAATGAAAACCTTATGAACAGATCTCCTCAGTAACTGTGATAACCTGCTCTGATACCATGAGAAGATGATGATAAAGATGAAGATGAAATGAATCTAGTTACAGAAGAATCCACGAATGAAAAACTCGAATCACTTTCATTCCAATAAGATTGTACTATCAATTCTCTGTTCTTCCACCCCTGTTTCTACCTTTCTATCTCAACTAGACTCATCAATTCAGTGCAGAGCATCCATGGCTGATTGCTCTCACTCCCTCTTTCTCTCTCTATCTTCTCTCATTTCATAGTCATTCCATCAATGAATCAAAAGACTACTTAAAGGAAAAACGGAGAAAACATAATACAGCTCATAAAGGAAAAACAGAATCTAACTAACTGTTTTACATTTGTTTTCTTTCGTTCAGCTGAATAACAGTACATGAGTTAGTTTAGATCTATTATGACTTGGCAATCCGATGACTTGGCAATCCGTGTCACTCTTTATCTCATACTTCTTCTTCATTGATGTTGATCCATTTGTCTTTATCACGAATTCTTCATTGTTGATCATCTCACCGTTGATCATCCGCTCATTGTTGCTTTTCTGTCTTTGTTTTCTTTCAGCTTTAGCAATATTAACTGCTGAGCTTATAGTCTTTCTATATTTAACACGAGGTTCGTCTTTCCCTAATAAAAACACGACCGCACCAAATGCTAGGACGACTTCTCTACTTGGAATTAAAGAACGACGACTTTGACTTCATCTGTCAGTTAGCAGAGTGTCGGCAGATTGTCGAGAGTAGTGCAAACTTGTTTGGTATGAAGAGCATTTACCCTTCTTTATGTGCATCTAGGTTTTCAAATTCTATGAACCTTCCTTGGTTGGCGCCGCCATTGTTGGGCCACCAAATTATTTTAAAAATTATTTCCTGAAATTTTACTCTCACCTATATCGATAGTTGGCAGATAGAATTAGGAAGCAATCTTCATCTCATTTTTTAAAATTTGTTTAGGCTAAAAGAAACAATAAATGTATATATATATATCAGAGATCAATCCCTAAGAAGCATAGACCATTTCCTTATTTTATGTCATAAAAAATCGACACCAACGTCATTCTAAGACATATTTCTAGTCCTGTTAAAATAAAATGGAGGGAAAAAGGTTTGTGTATGCGTGTACCTTATCCTTTGCTCGCCTTGGCGGACATCATGAGGCAGTTGTTTCTAAGCTAAAATTTATTGTATGTCTCCGGCATTCCTAAGCAAGGAAATTCGAAGAGGTATATACGAATAGTGATGTGGGAATATTCGAGAGAAAATGTCAAACGCCGTTGGAAAAAAAATGAGAGACATTATTATATACTTCTTGTCGAAGCAAAAGTCAAGCCACATGTTACCGGATCCGTTATCATAGTTTTCCAATTCCAAGAGCCTTTTTTACTTTGACTCTCCACACACAACCATACCACGTCACTTCTTTTTTAATTAATGAAGTAATAAGCAACAAATGACATCTTTATGGCGTTGCTCAAATGAAATCTTTAACTCTTAATTTAGGTGTTTTTAGAGGAAAGTAAATAATTGTTTGCATGTATTGGAGAGGATATTTTTTGTCTGCGTGGATACTAGAATTTTATCATGACCTATGTTTAAAAAAACTGTTTATGGGTATTGGTGACACCCAAAATTACCCCATGTCGCCATGTGCTTGTTGACGCCTTAATTTTAGGCCTATTTTATTTTATTAATTAAGTTTTTATTTTGTCTTTTCAAATAAATAGATAATAAAAAGAGAAAACTACCAAAAAAAAAACAAAAAAAAAAAAAAAACATAAGCCAATAGCCACAAGGGTTGGGCCTTCAAAGCCCAGCCTCTCCCTCTTTTCTTTTCCTTCGCAGGCCCGTGAGGCCCAACCGCGTGGCTCAACCCGGCCATTTCTCCTTGTCTTCTTCCTCCCCTGTCTTCTTCCCCAACCGGATAAGCAGCACGCGCCGGAGAAGAGGACGCGCGCAACACCGGAGCAAAATGGAGGAACAGTAGCGCACATGGAGCAAGGGTGCGGCTGGCGTCGAATAAGGACGTGCGGGGAGCAACTGGCGTCGGATGGGACACCGGTTTGGCCGTTGAAGGCCGCTCGGTGCGCTAAGGGAACCGGCGGTCAAGGTTCCGTCGACCGGCCACCCCCTCGCCTATAAATAGCCCCCTGATGTCAACGACGAAGAGCATGAGTGAGCTATGAGATCCTCCCACTGAGAGACTTCGGGGGAGGAATCGAAGAGCGAGCGAGAGAGAAATCGGGTCATCGCGAGCTCGGCCGACCTCCCACTGAGAGATTTTGGGGGAGGCCGCCGGCGAGCGAGTCCGAGGAGGTCAGATCTGGCCGGTGGAGGCTCGGATCTGGCCTGAGTGAGAGAAAATCAAGGCTGAGCGAGGGGAGCCGGAGGAGGGAATGCCAGATCTATGAAGCCGGAGGCTCTACGCCACCGCTACAACCGCGGCTCTGCTGCTGCTGTCCCCCGCCCCGACGCCGTGCCGCGACTGACCCGCCAACGCCAGCCCAGATCTGGAAACTGAGGAGCTACTGTCGCTACCCCACCGTCGTCACCTGCACCTACAGCCCCCTATCGCTGCCACCGTTCACCACCTCGTCGCGCCGTTGCTGCAAACAGGTAATAATAGCCGCCGTCACCGCCCCCAGACGCATCGTCGCCCTTGCTCGAAACCCTGGCCGCCACCCCTGTCCGTCGTCGTCATCACCATCATCCCCTCCGCGAAACCCTAACCCTTGACCAAGGAGACCCGCTATATCGCCGTCGAATGCCACACCACCGTCCGCCACGTCTCTGCCGTCGTCAGGCGCCGCGCCGCTGTCCGGTGACGTCCCCAGACGGATGGAGAAGCCATCGATCCCTTGTCGGGTCGAGCTGGGACAGGCGTGGTTCGCAAAACCGGGTAGGGTTTCGCGAGACCTAGGCGGCCGGAAACCAGGTCAGAGTCGGGTCGGGCGCACCTCACCCGGGTAGGGTTTCAGCTAGCTTGGGCCATTCGCACGTGGGTCGGGCCCTTTTTAGAAAATAGATCTATTTGGGCCGAGCTTGTTTAAAAAAAAAAAAAGAAAGAAAAAAGACAAAAAAGTCCGAGTCAGGCCCGCAACGCGGGCCCATCCTCGTTTCGGTCGCCGGCCCAGTCGAACCCAACCCGCGGATCCGACCCGGGTCTGTTTTTATATTATTTTAATATAAATTAATATTTTAAATAAATAAATAAATATTTTATTTCAAAAAAATCGAGAAAAATCAAAAAATAATTTATTTTCCAAAAATATTAAAAAATATTTGATTTTCTGAAAGATCAAAAAATCAAAAATATTTCATATTTTCCAAAAAAATGCCAAAAAGCCAAAAAAAATTCAGAAAAAGCCAAAAAGACTTGTATTTTTCCAAAAAAAAAATGTTCTTCCTCCAAAAAATGCATGGAAAATCCCTCGAACATCCAAACAACCTCAGGGTTTAAACAAGATTAGATACCGAAAGGACATTAGTGATTAACTAGTATAATCAAGTCCCCGATCCTAATTTCTCTGGTTGTGCAGGAGTGAGTATTTCTCCCGATACTTCACTTGGGTTTCTAATCAACCCACCCCAAATCGATTAGTGGCAACTCCATTTTAAAAATTGATTTATAGGTTAAAAATTTAGATTATTAAAGTCGTGAATTGGTGGACTTGGGAGAGTTCGGGCATAACTAATTTCAGCCGAGCCATTAGCCTCCTTTAGGCGTCCGCCCTTGATTGGGCGCCGAAAAAAGAGGTCGCAACAGTGTTGGCCATGAGGGGAATAATAAGAGTAATATGCCCCATTTTGTTTGTAAAAGCTAAGGCCAGCCAGCATTTGTGAAGGGTATTTGAGTTAAGTGTCAACATGATTTTAGAAAGAAATACCTGTGTTGACAGCAAGATAATTAATTGCCGTGTATCAAGCTATAGAAGCAATACACCAGATTTGGAGTCTAAGTGGAATTAGCATTAAAGCCTAGGCAAGAATAATTGCTACACAAAATGCGCATAAAAATAGAGAAGCCATTATTTACTTGATGGGCAAGTCATACAAGTGTCGTCGATAAGTCAGGAAATAGTTACTTATGGATCAGATTACCAAGAAGAAAAAGAAAATGTGAGGAATGCTAAGAGTGACACCTAAGGAGAAGTAATTGACTGATGGCTACCAGGTCCCCTATAAATACCGCAACTTGTTCCATGGAGAACTCTCTCAAACAATACAACAAGTATCTTTACTTTATATTTACTTTATCGTGTTTTAGTTGTAGTTTCCAAGATTCCCATCGTATATTAAATTCTCACGTGTGTCTTTATGTGATTTAGCATTATCGATTAAATTTTGGTGTCGTTCCACAAGCTCGGTGTCATTGATTAAATTCCGGCGTTGTTTTTCCTATCCAAGGATATTATTGTTGATTAAATTCCAGCTATACGCCTAAAACAAGTTGTGTCATGGATTAAATTCCGGCATAGTTTGAGCTTGAAGTGTAGACTATCTAGCTACTTGTGTTCAGATTACAGCGTTGATTAAACTCCGGTGTAACTTGTGCCCGAAAGCTATTGATCTTTAATCATTTGAGTATCTACTGTCAAGGTTGTATATACAAGTTAAGAATAAAATCTACCCTTGCATTTGACATTCTCTTTTTGAATTTAACATATAACCTAAGCATTTGACATTCTCAAGTCCTTCCCGACCACGACGTAAATCTTTTCCTCAAACACCAGCTTCACCAATTCAAATGTGACCCCGCGAATGCTTAGCACAATCACCGGGACTTCGAACTTGAGAAATATAATCACACGATCAACTACGAGCATATCAATCCATGTTACATATGACAAAGATTGAATTTAATCAAGGGAAAATGACACAAATGATTCCTGAATTTTGACCTAATGTCATGTAATCCCTGAATAATACATTCTGTGAATTTTCAATTTGTTCAATATAACATCTGGACTCTTGGTATATATTCAACTTAGTTCCTGAACTATATAAAAATGTTCAATATAGTTTAGGGACAATATTAAATATTTACATATAATTTAGGGACTAAGTTAAATATGTGTCAAAAGATCAGGGATCACATTGAATAAATTTAAAATTTAAGAACCAATTTAAATAAATTTAAAGTTTATGAGTCACATTGCATATTAAGACAATATTTAAGGAGCATTTATATCATGCAAGATGAAAGTGGCAAATCCTTGAAGTGTCTGTAATGGAGAGAGAGAGAGAGAGAAGTGTGTCAGGACGTACTCTTTGTCTGAATCCTTTGACCCAGTGAACACTTCCAACCTTCGTCGAACTAGATTGTTACAAGATCTCTGCTTTTCCATGGATTAAAAATTGTTGTGTGGCTCATTTATTTATTATTAGAGAAGCATTATAAAGTTTTTGGAAAATAGAAATCTACATACAAAGCACCCGTCGTTGAGACTGATTGACGTGATCAGAGATTTTTTTTTTTTTAATTTGTCACGCGGTATTCAATTATTCGTCCAAGATCTCATTCAGCTTTTAGTATCCATTTCCTTAACTCAATCAAAGATATTAGCCTCATCGTATATAGTTCTATTTCCCCAACCAAATGTTTGGTAAAAATCAAGAATTGGCCTCATGTTCTTGGCTTTCTGCTTTTGCGAAACAATCCATTTGGAAGAAGTCGACGGAAAGACTTTGCATATTTCTTATAGGTGGGGCCAAGAGCGACACGCGCCGCTTACTAATTAAACTAGTGTAAATATGAGTTGTCATCACAAGTATGCCCAATATTTTCTCCCTCGTCCATGAGGTTGAGGATTCCAAGTGCACTTGTGTGATGCGTGGTGTGTCATCGAGCCTACTTGGATTATTTCTTATTTCAATGCAGAAGGGTGATGTTGTGGAAATGGAGCTCTCTCTTTCTCTCTCTCCTCGAAGCTTGCCGTTGGTTGAGGGGCAGGCTTGAAGCCCAAGTTTGAAGTTTTCAATCTTGACTCTTGACCACGAGACGATGGAGTATAATATTCAACTTGCCCAAAGAGAAAGGAAAAGCTGTCCACCCCCAAGTAAACAACAATGGTCGTCCGATAACAGCACACGCCACTCCTGAATTTTAGGGAACAGAGATCAGACGCCAAATGAATGCAGTTGAATCGAGCGGAGCCTCAGTCGCCCCTAATTGGTTAGACCTCGGCCGTCCTTGACTTCCTCGGCATTTGCTGTTCGTTCTGTCATCGACGACGTCTTAAGAAGTGGGCCCACGTTGCTGTTGCGGGCCCCACCAGGACTTCCAGCTCAGGCAGAGGCAACCTTGCTGACGATTCTCCCCCCTCGCCAATGAAGACAACGGTCTTAGTCAATCGGGAAATTACCGAAAAATGTCCTAAATTCATTACATCTGTGTCATTTTAATCTTAAAACTTTCGATAAAGTCAATTTTGGTATAAAATTTTTGACAATTTATTAGTATAATCTATTCAAATAATTATAGCTAGAAATCATTGACGTGAAGCTAGTCATCTTATGTAACACAATCAATATTGACATAATGTCGCGACCTTTCCGAAAGTGAATTATCCAAAAGAAAGCTAATGAATTACTAAGTTCGAAACTTAACACAACCCCCCCCCCCAAGTTCTACCAATCACAGCTTGACACTAAGAAATTAATCCTTTTAAATGTGCAATTATATTAAATTTTGAGCCGCCACTAACTAATTAGGGTTGATTAGAAACTCAAATAAAGTATAGGAGAATACTTTACTTTTGCAAACCAGAGATTCAATAAGTCCAGGGACATGGTTATGTTAGATTAATCTAATGCCCTTTCAATACCTTTTCATTTTAATTTCAAAAATATTTTTGCAAGCAGTTTTGATTAATTTTAACCTAAGCTACTAACATGCAAAGGATGGTCATATGGATGCACAATCAATAAAATAACATTCAACAAACCGAAGTGATAGATTGTAAGGAATTATAACTAACATTAAGCAAAATAAACTACAACTTTATTAAGGTTTACTCTCTAAAAAACTTACAAAAAAGATAATTAAAAATGCATGCCCTAAACATGATTTCTAAATGACATGAAATCTACTTTTTTATTTTTTAAAATGTTAATTATATGCAATCTTAATCTAAATTTAATATGCATGATTTTAACTTTGATGACATGTGAGATGCAATTTATATTACATAACTTGAACCATCACAATATGTGTGCAATCTAATTTACATGATCCCAAATATGCATGTGCTACATGATATGGAATGGATGACGTGGTAATTATATATGCATGCACGTTCTTTATATGATTTTTCTTTTTTCTTTTTAAATAATGCAACTCCAACAAATTCTCTTTTCTCCTTATATATATATGCAACCTACACTAAATAATGATGACATGAAATGGGATTAATTATGAATTAACCTATTAACTAACCAAGTAGATAACCTTTGTGCTTTCTTTCTTTTTTAATTATAAATGACTTAATAATTTTTATTGAAAAGAAAGTAACATAATGATGCAACGCTCATCTATTGACATTTTCTTTTTCTTTTTTTGGTAAAAAAACTACATGATGGGAATACTAAAACATTAAACCTAAAACGTATTACTCACTAACTAAAGCACAAGATATGGCATGCATATTATGAAATCTTTATGACCTAAATAACATCTTTTGTTCCTTTTTTGGTTTTATTAAAGGAAAATTATCCTGACATTATATGAATCTTAAAAATCAAAAAGCATTACTTTAAACATAAAATGTGTATGGACCTAAATTCTAGATATGACATATGATGCATGATATATGATGTGCATGCGACAACGAACCCAAATGTATGTCCTATTGATAATCTACCGACACAAATCAATGACATATTATCTTAATGCAAATCAATTACGCAATCCGTGAATTTGTCATGAAAAGTCGAAATAATCAAAAATCTAACCCGACGTCTCACGCTCAATATTTTCTATTATTATGACTTAATATGATAAATTTCATAATCAGATAACAATTATGTATGACAAAATAAATCAAGTCGGGTTCACAAGCTAAGAATCCGAATATTTGAACCGAATTTAGTCTAAAGATTTTACCTAGTTCAGGGCACAGCTTTCTCTAGGTGACGGTGACGAGGCTTGTGGACTAACAAATGAGGTATGACCGAGAATTCACCGGTGCTTGACGAGTAAATGATGATCAAGGGACCGTGAGGCCCAGCCCATGAACCAAGGACCTGATGGACTGACTCGGATGGGGTTAGCGTTGGAGGGGCAGCAGGCAATTCTTTATCGTCAAGGGTAGGGGTGCAATTCAACAAAGAGCAGCGGACAACGAACAATCTCGATCGTTGTGGGAACTCGTCGGGAAGCAGCAAATGTCTTGGAGAAAAGCTGCTGGCATCAATGGGATCGACTCATTTCAAGGAACAATAAACTCCATCGTCGGGACTCCAAACGGACAACAAGCAATATCGATCTTTGCGCTGGTCGTGTGGGCAAGATGACAATTGTTCAAACAACGTGAACAACAATGGCACTGAAGGTTTGAAAATTAGTGAACTAGTAACAAATATGGTGGTAACATGAAGCCATTGCCATTGTGGGAGAAGACTAGTGGACAAAGTAT
Source organism: Eucalyptus cladocalyx (assembly GCA_017140615.1). Lineage (NCBI taxonomy): Eukaryota > Viridiplantae > Streptophyta > Magnoliopsida > Myrtales > Myrtaceae > Eucalyptus > Eucalyptus cladocalyx. Next base: position 2,560,083 of record CM029520.1, read on the forward strand.
GCTCTTTGACTTGCGAACTCCCCAACTCTAAAGAAAGACAAATTCTTTCTATTTCTCTCGTGCTTTTCTCCCCTCTTTGAACGAAACCTCGCCAGCGCTTCGCCAACTTCTCCCCCCTCTTAAACGAAGCATTGCACTCTCTATTTATAGAGGGAAAAAATAAATAAATTTATTTTGCAAGTGAAGATTTTTCAATATAATTGCATATATTCACTCAACCGCCAAAGATCATCTTTTGTGAAGATTTTCCAAGATAATTCACACAACCGTTGACAATCGTCTTTTGAAATGAGGGGATACGATCAACAAAAAAAGGCTCTATTATCCAAAATCCAAAATCTTTCAAAATCTTCCTCCACAACCAAATGTTTTATTTTGTATGTTATTTCTTATCCTCTCTTTTCTATTCTCTCTCTCTCTCTCTCTCTCTCTCTCTCTCTCTCTCTCTCTTATATATAAAAAAAAAAAAAAAAGATAAGTTTGATTTATTGTTACATAAATGCAATGCTATGAAATGCTTAATGTAAATTTTATATGATGAACAAGTAGTATGGTCAAAATAAGGTGTCAACAGCCTATAAAGCACAGACACGTTGTCCATGCTTCCGTGTCATGTCCGACACGTGTCGAAGCGTGTTGGACACGTCGACAAGCTCAGACACGCTCAGACACGCGGTCAACGCATGTCGGATTTTCTGACACGTGGTCAACGTTTGCCCGACACATTTGGACACGTGTGTCTGGCAAACGATGGAGGGTGGAAGCAACAATGAGGGAGCAGAGACGAGGCCACGAGCGACGGCGAGCCCGCGACAGCAAAAGACGGCTAGAGAAAGAGCATATATTGAGGCGAGGGCCGCCACTATGATGCTGCGATGGATCCAACAAGGCTGCAGCTGCGAGGGAGAAAGAGCCGAAGGCGAGAGGAAGAGGAGAGTAAGGCTGTCGTGCGGCGAGGAGGAGAGGAAGGGGGTCGTGCGGTGAGCGGCGAGCAGGAGGTAAAGCTAGGGTTTTTGATAGGAACTCTAAAGTAAATAAAAAAGGGAACTCTAATGGTCATCACGTATTTTGGGGGGAGGGGAAGTGACAGCTTGTCTATCACTGTCAATGATGGGGAGGGAATGAAAAATAAAGTGGGGGAAATGGACAATGGTAGGGAGGGAAAGAAAAATAAAGGGGGGTGAGGGGCGGGGATGGACGACAGTGGGGAGGGAAAGAAAAATAAATTTTGGAGGGGGATGGACGAGGGAAAGAAGATTTCTTTATTAATTAGAAAAAATAAAAATAAATGAGATTAAAAAATAATTTCGAAAAATAAAAATATTGAATTTGAATTAAATTAATTAAAAATAAAAATATTTATTAAATATACAACGTGTCCCAATGTGTCGAAATTCTCCATTTTAAAAAAATGACGTGTCGACGTGTCGTGTCGTGTCGTGTCGTGTCACGTGTCCGTGTCGCAGTCAACAGATGTCCCTCTTTGAAGGGAAGCTCGTAAAAGTTTCCTTCAAAGATAAATGACACCTAAATTTAAACATGCAAAATGAATGCTGCAATTTTTTTTTCTTTTAAGGATGAGTTTAATCCCTTTTTGAAATGCGAGGTCATGCAATAAAAAATGCAATGCAAATGCAACTGCAACAATTTTGTCGGAACATAGATCTCAATGTGTCTATGACCAATTTAGAATGAAATGCAATTGCAAAGAAGAATATGTACCTATTGTACTTATCTGGAGATTCAAAAAACTATAATTGGGTGCAAAATGATTCTTATGAGACCTGACAAACATCTAGAACTCTCTTTAGATAATTGAAAGGCTCAAAGATTTTTTTTGAAACAAAGTCTTCAGCGATCTAGAACTCTCATCACATTCCAAAAGAAACCAAGCACCTGGAAGTTACATCAGGTATTTGAAGTTTCAAAAATTTGACTTTCATGTTAGACATTTGAAAACATTTACTAAACATCCGGAAATCACATCAGATTTTTTAAAAGATAAACACTTGGAAGTCACGTCAAGCATTTAAAGGTTCAAATATCTAAAATTTACATTGGACATTTGCAAACATTTTATAAATGCGTACCTGGAATTTTCATCAAGTATTCCGAAGATTCAAAAGTGATTAGACAAACTCAAGGTTTCAAAGATGAATCCTTTAATCTTTGAGGAAAAATTCATTCTTTAAAACTCAATGAAGGTCCATGCATAATGGCTTTATCAAATTTCCACTGCGAAAAATTATCATTAAGACAATTTTCACTTATAGCGTGGACTTCTTGAACATGCTAAATGAGATACTTTCAGTATGAAAAGGCTTCTCACTCGCTCTCATTTAGGAGGGGTTATTTGTCCCAACCATTAATGCGCGAAAATATCACTCAATCTTATCATCATCCTGTCGACAAGAGTTCAAGTTTTCTCACAAGTGATAGAATCTACTAATCTTAGGGGTCTTTACTGGAATCGTGATGTGAACTTGATCAACGGCTCAGCAACGGAAAATTTGACGGCTCAAAAAGGAATATCTTACGACCATCATCTATGGGTTTACAAGTCAAGGACCCTGCGAAATAAGATAAAAATAACCTTACTTGCACTTCTTCAAGTGAATCTTATAAACATATGAATTCCTACGTTAATTCAAGTGCCTTGATATGAAGAGGCTTTGCAAGGTATGTAATGTAGGCTAGGTTCATGGGTTCATAAATGAAAGGATTCATTAGGTTCAAAGATGTATATAGATGGGGCGAGAGTTGGTGATCATTCAAGCCTTGTCACTAGTCTTTTTCTTCGCCATGGATTGTCTTCTTGACAAATTCCCTCATTGGCTTTGAGAGTTCACTGCTTGACGCCAATGATTATTCTACAGGGGATCTTTTCTCAACATTTTTTTAAGGTTCTTTTTTTTAATGATGGGCATCGGCCTTACTTTTACCAAGCACACTATTTTTTTATGCGCCAAATTCATCAGTCATTCTTCTTCTTCTTCTTCTTCTTCTTTTATTTCACTTTTAGAAATTTTGTGCTCGGAGGTCTTTATCTTCCATTGGCACTCCAGATTAGCTACTCAAACAGTCATCTTGCCCCAATGTGGGGAATGATCACCAATCGGGTTCATATGAAATGAAATTGCAGGCTCAAGTGGGCTACACAATGGATATAAGTATGTAAAATAGAAAAAGAAATGTTCTTCGTCATCCCAAGGCACTTAAATTTCGTATTGGTTCATTTGAATTAATAACACATGAAGATTTATGCAAGTGAGAGCAAGGAAATTTCTATCTATTTCCCTCACCTCTAATGTCGACTTACCTCCATTTGCCCCAATGTGGGGTGGTCCTTGACAGGAGTAATATGAAAGAAATTCTTCAAGTATTTAGGCTCAAAAAGGGTTAAACAAAGGTTCACTTATAGAGAAATTAATTGCCTCTCGTCATTTTAGTTGTTGTACCTTTTGCGAGAAAACTCTTCACCTTGCGGACACGAAATTTTTCCATACTCACCTCACAATGTATAGACAAGGGACTGTGTATGGAATAAGGCTTGCCTTTCACGCCTCATTTAGCATGTTCAAGTAACTCGACATCATTCACTGAATTATCCATTTTGATAAATTTCAAGTGGAACTGGTGAATTGCACAATATCATGTGAAAGCATTTCATAATGATAAAAAGGCCATGCTCTATTCTTTCACATCAAATCACAAAGTCAAAGCTATTAGGCGTCCGCACCTTGCCTCCTCTTTGTAAGGGAGCTCATAGAGGTTCCTTACAAAGATAGAGGACACCATCACTCACATCCGTTCTTTGCCCTTACAAAAATAAAACATGCATCTTTATACCCTAGAGATATGGTCAATTTTGAGCAAGGGAAAGGCTTTTACAAGCCCATTTTATTCATGGATAGTATTTCTTTACAGCATCAGAATTTACAGGATTCATGAATTCCCGTCCATCCATTTTTGCTAAGATTAAAGCACCTCTAGGAAGTACTTTCTGTACGATGTATGGCCCATTGTAATTTGGAGTGAACTTGCCATGAGGATTAAGGTTAATTGGTAGCATCTTGCGTAGCACCAAATCATGGACCTTGAAATGTCTTGGGCGAACCTTCAGATTGAAAAACTTGGCCACCCACTGCTGATAACACTGACCATGACATATGGCCTTCAATCGTTTTTCATCAATCATATTGAGTTGGTCATACCTCTGTTGTGCCCATTCAGATTTCGCCAACTTAGACTAAGACAATACTCTTAGAGAAGGGATTTCTACTTCAATTGGCAGGACTGCACAAGATGGGTGGCTCATTTTGATGACTGAAAGAGATAAAAAAAAAAAAGTGGGCGTGAGAGAGGGTGCGACTAAGGAGGAGGAAGGAAGATGAAATGGGAGCAAAGTGGTGGAAATGAGAAGGGGCTCCTCCTATTTATAGCCATTGGCGTCATCATTACTAAGCCAAGCGGTCCATTCCGGTGATCCCAAGCGTCTCGCCTAATTTCCTTGGGTGGCAAGTCTACTTTGCCTCATGATTACGGCTGCGTTTGGTTCAGCATTTTCAATGGGCTTTGAGTCCAATGCAAATGCTGAAAGCCTAAAGCCATTTTGGGAAAATGCAGTTGTGTTTGGTAAAAAAAATTTACAAATAGACTTTGAGTTGAATGTGTGTTTGGTAAAAAAAAAAAACTTTCGCAAAGGACTTTGATGGGTATTATTTTTTCTTTTCTTTTCTTTTTTTTTGAAAATTCAGCTAAACCCTTCGCCGGACCGGCGAAGGGCTGCGGCCACCGGCGAGCCAGATCTGGCGCCGGTGGCCATCGGCTGAGGTCACCCGAGGTCGAGCGACCTCCGGGAAGGGTCGCGCGACCCAACTGAGGGCCGCCGGAGGTCGCCCGACCTCGGGCGACCTCCGGCAGCCCTCGGCTGGATCGCCCGACCTCGGGCTACCTCACCGACGGCCGCCGGCACTAGATCTGGCTCGCCGGCGGTCGTTGCCCTTCGCCGGTCCGGCGGCCGTCGCCCTTTGCCGGTCCAGCAAAGGGCTGCTCCTTTTACATTTAAAAAAAATAAATAAAAGGGTAATAACGGAAATATGAAAAATTAATAAGGGTAGTTTATGAAGAAAAAAAATGTTTTCAGCATTTCCAAGGACTCCACTTTCATTTGAAAGCTCCTTGAGGAGTTTGCCAAACACCCTTATTTTGGCTGAAGGGGCTTTGGGGGCTGAATGGGCTTTCTAAATGCCCATCCAAACGCACCCTACACCTAGAAAGTTTCTAGAGTTGGTATGGCTAAAAGCTTTGCTTGGCAATCTAAGCTCCTAGGTGTCATCGATTATGGCCCGCTTTTCATTCTTCCATTAGTCCACCTATATGCCGCATTTAATAGACATTTAATGAAGTTTGACAATAATTGTACCATAATTGTCAACTCAGCAATTCTAGAACATTCGATCATTAATGAAGGCTTGTGTGTCGCTCTCTAATTGGTCCACTTATGTGCCACTTTTTTCTAGAATCTTCAAAGATATTTTGGCCGCCATCATGATTTTTGACTATTCCAATAACAACTCGTCCATTCATTTAATGAGGGGCTTCTAGAATTTTCCATACTTTTGTCTTTTTCTTCATTAATAAGGCGGTCTACAGAATTTTATCATTAAAGTTGGTTCCGGGGCCGAAGAATGAATCATTACGTACACCTCGAAAAATCAAATTATGTACACCCAAGATTCAGCCTTCATGCCTCATATTCGCCCAAACCGTTCCTTTGAACTATCGGTTGACCAATAGGGTTGGTTGTCATTTGATCAGTTCAAGATCAATCTTAAGGCTACCTATGGCCTAACACTAAGCCAAGGCACTCATGGACCTTAGAATTAATGATGGAATAGCCAGGTCTATCCCCGAGCTCATTCCAACCAGCACCCGATCCACCGATAGGGTTCATGGTCGGTGCATTACCGTCCATGATCGGACATCACCAATTTGAGATTCCATTCAGATCACTAAGAATTAAATAGGAAATGCTAAATTTTTTGTTGGAAGACAATCACATTTGATCAATTCATATCGTCCATGTATCGGTGCATAGCTAGACAAAATCACCCGCTACCAAAAACCGCGATCAGTCGGATTGACCCGTGACCATCCATCGATCCAAAATCATCTCATGACCAATTCTTATGATAAAAAAAGTCATCTTATGAGATAGTGATCCTATCCTATCAGTATGGTCAGTAAAAAATTCACAGCCCACACCTCGACCAATTCGTGACTGATCAGTCGATTAATCGGTCGGTTGGTCCATGACCGATCCGCGATTTCTTGCCGATCGAACTGATCGATCCATGGCCAATGGCCCATGATCAATCCTTTTAGGACCTTATGGCCGATCCTCATGGGGTCGGAATAGCGAATGTTACAACTTTGCAATCGTTACAAATATTTAATTTAATCATTACATCTAAAACCATTTCAGAACATTAATTGGTCATGTGAATCTGAAACTGTTTTAGATCATTAAAATGTCCATTGATTCTGAAACTATTTCAAATCATTAATGTGACCATTAAATTTGAAATCTTTTTAGATTATCAATGTGACCGTTAAGTTTGAAACATTTTCAAAATATTAATGTGACTATTAAATCTAAAACCGTTTCAAATTTTGAATTTAGCCGTTAAGTTTGAAACTATTTCAGATCATTAATTTGGCTATTGATTTTGAACTCACTTTAGATCATTGATTTAGTCATTGAATCTGAACGCACATCAAACCTTTAATTCAGCCGTAAAGTCTAAAACCCATTTTACACTTTGTAAAGTCTGAAACCCCTTTCAAATATTTTATTTTTAGCCCGACTCAATCTGGTTGGCTCAATTGCAAACACATTTGCAATATTATCTCTCTTGTTCAAACATCATTCTAATTAGTTATGGTGTGTGACATCCTTAAGTTTATCACTAAGTTGCCAATATGACTTATACTAATACATTAGCACAACCAAGGGAATCGGTTGTCCAGCTTAATCTCCTATCCTTATAAATCACAAATGACATCTAACAATATATCATGACCACCCAAACAATGTAAAATGTTTCAATAACATAATGAACTTGTTAGCTTTGGCGACCGTGTAATTCAATCCTTCTGTCTCACCATGTCCTGATCAAACAAAAGCCATGGAATTATTGGTCAAGCCACCAATTCGATTATATGCCCAAATCTAATTGACATGTATTATGTTAGACATGAACCATTCATTCTCAATTACAACCCCGGCCGAGGAGTTCACTACAATGTCACGATTAGATCGCATGGGACATCAATCCGATACATCTATATATAACAAGAAGACGGATTCCATATTGCACACGCGTGTGCCTTCATATATGAACAAACTATGACCATCAACTACGAAGACGGCTCGACAAAGCGTTGATATGTGCACTTGTGAACGACAGCCATCTAACATACAAGTCAACATCATGCCTTAGGTCTAAGGATTTTACACCGAACCAAAGTGTGAATGATTTGACATTGAACTTGCTAAAAGCTTCCATATTGCTAATCGTTATATGCATATCACATTTAGTGAACTTGTCTAAGACAAGCACCTAAGTTCTAGCTAAGATATCACAATACCCAATGACTTGTGACTTATCATCCTCTCAAATATCCATTACTAAATAGTGAAGCTTGAGAACACACCGGTTTCAATAGGATCATCAATATCCTCTCAATGATTCATCTACCGGGAATTGTTTAAAGATTCAACATAACTATAAACCCCTTACACATATTCTTCACACTTTAGAAATAGGTTTAGTCATAACTGATCTTATGGATTCATTCATATAAATATGACGATGAATGAATATCTATTTGCCATTAAATAATCCCTAACATGGAACTATTATATGATTACTTTATGGCATATAGTTAACACATTCGTCATTCAGCAATGTGTCGGTAAATAATCGAGCTTAGTTGAAAAACTAGTTTGGTATCAAGAGCATTTATCGTTAGGGTTAGAATTTGGAAACTCAACTGAATTGGATCCAATTTCTGTGAACCTTAGTTAGCGTTGGCTTTTTCCATATTTTATGTCCTCAGGAAGAGTCGACGCCGATTTCCTTCTAATGCACGGGTATAGTCTCGTTAAATACAAGTGGAGGCGAAGGTTGGTAGACATGCATGAGAGGTATATACGAATAATCACGCGGGAATATTCAAGACCAAAGGTGAAACCCCATTGCAAGAAGAAAAATAACATTCTGTTATACGGCATCGCTTCTAATTTAATTAATTAAGTAATGAGAAGCAGATGATATCTTCTAAAATGTTGAAATTTCTGAGAGGATAATGAATTACTGTTTGCATGTATTAAAGAGGTAACTCTTGGGGCTTAATGGGACACTGGAATTTCATCATGACCTACCTATGTTTGGATTGACCAATCGTATCTTACTGCCCATGTACCTAATACGGAAGAAAATCTCTTAATAAGAACTATGATAGGTACATGCAGGAAGAACTCTCAACAAGATAACATAATAAACGGTCTAACAAAGATTTTGTACATACATATACACAAATGAGCCGGTACTCGCTGGCGACTGGCACACACGACCCGGTAAGTCTATTTACTTAAAGATAAAGTACACATCCACAACATGTATATTGTTCAATCCCCGAGTATCCGGAAGTCTAGGTGTATCCGAGGGAAGCTCTAATCGATTGGAGCACCGTCCACACGTCTGACCCGAGATCCGGCCTATTCCTTCTGCTCATCTCGCAGCACCTCAAAGCCAAATGAGTCAACTCCTTGGCCAGCATATAGGGCCACTCTCCAGCCAATGGATCCAAGATGACCTTCAAAGTCCCTGCATTGATCGCCTTTTGCACTTCGTTAACTAGTCCTAGAGCGGGCCTCCTAGTCAATAACTCCAGCAGTATAATTCCGAAAGAATAAACATCAAACTTTGTCGTGAGCTCTCGCGTGATGAGGAATTCGGGGTCCATGTATCCTAGCGTCCCTTTCACGACAGTTGGGTACAGGACTGTGGTGTTGTTGCTCGACCGCTCGCCTTGCGACAGCAGTCGGCAGATGCCAAAATCGCTGAGCTTACACCCAAGGTGCGCGTCAAGTAGGATGTTCCCTGGTTTGACATCCCCGTGGACAATGCTGTGAGGCTTGTAGGAGTGGAGGAAGGCTAGGACGGAGCAGAGCTCCGTAGCAATGCGTATCCGGGCTCGCCATGACAGCTGCTTCGCTCTGTTGCTGCTGTGGAGCCAGTCTTCGAGGCTTCCGTTTGGAAAATATTCATAAACTAGAGTCCAAGGCTCGGCACAAGCGCCTATGAGCATGATGAGATTAGGATGCCTCACCTTGCTCAACACATCCACCTGCGATACATTCAATCAAAGAATTCGATGATGAGCAATGGTATTCTCAACCGCTGTGACTAATGTACCTTACTATGAATTTGCAATGATATAACTGTGAAAAAACAAATTTATGCTCTTACGAACCGAGTCTTTATATCTTCTTATTAATTCTAATTTTGGTTTAGAGAAAAATGAAAGATAGTAGAGGATACTCAAGAATCCTTACCTCCTGTTGAAATTGTTGGGAACCTTGCATGCTCTGAAATTTCATCGTCTTTATAGCTACTGGCATGTGTCGAAGGAAACCTTTATACACAATCCCACAACCGCCTTCTCCAATCTTCAAGGACGGCTCGAAGTTCTGTACAGCTTCCTTGATTTCGGTCATGGAGAACTCAGAGAAGTACTTTGTGCCTGAGGATTGTCCTTGCCTTCTGCTCACCTCCTCAACCTCTTGGAGCGCGTTGTCGAGCTCATTCTGCAACAGCTCTCGCTCTTGTCTGTAAGAACTAATAATTTCCTCGCTCAAGATGATTTTCATCTCCAACTCCTTTCTGCTCTGGTCAGTCTCAACGAATTGGCTCTTGAGTTGTGATTTCTGATCCTGGGCAATGTGAAGTTCCTCCATCACTTTGTCTAGCTGATTCTTCACCTTCTCGAGTTCTTCCTGTTGGAGAAATCTTTCCAGAATATTTTGAAGCTGACAAAACGTTTCTTTCAGTCTAAAGTCTGGAAGTTCGGAGACCGTCAGTTTAAAGTCTGAAGACTTTGTTCTCTCGAGACTCAAGACTCAAGACTCAAGACCCAAGACTTAAGACTCAGGACTCAAGACTTAAGTCTGTTCTCACTGACAGTCTTTCTAATCCAGGACGAAGGAAATCCAAAGCCGAGGTTTATGGTTGAGGATTCGATCCTATTCTCTCGGAATAGATTCTTTGGTTGGATAATCATTTCGGATTCTTTAATTCTTATCTAAGATCGATTGAAGATCCGTTGGTCGACGAAATAATCTTGGAATGTTCTATTCATGGAAACCGAGATCCCGATTGTATGGGCGAACAGATTGATGGGCTATCATCGATTCCTTAAATAGCTCGGATGATCTTCTTGATTGATTCCGTCCAACGGGTAGATTGGAGGAATTCCTTTGGTAAGTGCCAACGGCTATGATGGCATGAAGGAGTATAAAAAGAAGTCGTTCTAGTTATTTTAAGAGGGTGATTGATAGAAAAATTCCGTAGTCGAAGATCCTTGATTGTTGTTTGAGACTGTTCGAGCGAAATTGTAAACGAGAGAGTATATACTTGGTGACGCCTTGAGTGAGTGTGGTAGATCATCTACACCTAGAAATCAAGGAAGATCAACACCGTAACATCTCTTTGATCATAGTGGAATCCAGCCAATCGGCTGTCGGTGTAGAAGAGTGGACGTAGGCTTGAATCAAGCCGAACCACTATAAACCGAGTGTTCAATTCTCTCTTTCCCTTACTCGGTCTCTCGATTGATATTTAACTCTTGTGATTGAATCATTAATTGTTTAAATATCGTACAAGCTTCGAGAAATTTTTTATATACCTATTCACCCCCTCTAGGTACTCATACTAGCTATATCAATTGGTATCGAGCCCGTGTTCTCACTTTGTTTGAAGTGTTTTACTTGAGTAAAAGATCCATGGCTAGTATGCTAGCACCGGGGCTGATGGAAGGGCAAAGCAATACCAGACCTCCCTACTTCGATGGAAAGGATTACAACATCCGGAAGAACAAGATGAAAGCTTTCCTTCGATCAAAGGATCCTCTCGGAATGGGACGTTGTGGAAAGAGGAATCACTCCTGCCGCTTTGCTTCAATCTCGAAAGAGGGAAAGAAACTCGTTGAAGCCAGCGGAATGTCTCAAGAAGAGATAAACAAGAGACAAGCACTCGATGCTAAAGCAATTTATTCTTTATATTGTGCTTTATCTCCAACTGAATATAATAGAATATCTTCTTGTGTTACAGCAAAAGAAGTATGGGATAGATTACACATCACCTATGAAGGGACAGATCGAGTGAAGGAGACCGAATTAACATTCTTCTTGGTCAATATGAAGCCTTCAAAATGAAACCAGGAGAATCTATAACCGACATGTTTAGTCGTTTTACGATATTGTCAATGGTCTTGAGAACCAAGGACAAAAAATTTCTGATCCCATGAAGGTGAACAAACTTCTGCGTGGACTCTCTAAGGATTGGAATCATATAAAGACTTCAATAAGAGAAACGCAAAGAATCATGCCATTATCTCGTAGACGAGCTGATTGGAACTCTTCGGTCTTACGAAGTGGAACGAATTAATGAAGACGAAGATCCAAGAGGTAAGAAATCTATTGCATTAAAATCAAATGACGATTCGATGATGCAGATTCTGAAGATGATATGGATGATGAGGAGCTCGCTCTTATGATAAGAAGATTCGAAAAACTGAATAGAAAAGGCAGAAGGTTCATCCCAAGGAAACAAAGTTTTCGAGACAGCAGACCAAGTCTCGTTGATGATGAGGAACCAAACAAAGATGTAGTTTGCTTCGAATGCAAAAAGAAGGGACACATCGACCCAACTGTCCTCTTCTCGAAAAGAAAAGAGGAAAAGCTGAGAAGTTTCGAAAGGCTCTCAAAGCGAAAAACCGAGTGATACGAGAATGTGAAGAGAGTGATAATGAATACGCCAACATATGTTTGATGGCACATTCGGACTCGGACTCGGATTCTGGATCGACTCGAACAGTGAATTTGAGGTAAGTAATTTTAAAATTCCTGTCAAAGTCTCTAAATATATTGATGAACTGTGTTTCGTCTCAAGACTTCTCTCAAAAGAATTTCCGAACTTAAAAAGGAAAACTCATTTCTGAAACAAAAGGAAATTATTTTAGAAGAAAGAATTAAAAGTCTAGATCTAAATGTTTCTGCTCTTAAAGAAAAAGAAGATGATCTCTTGAAAGAAAATGTTTTCTTAAAAACAGACTTATCAAATATTTCAAAGAAGTTTTCGATAGGATCCGAAAAGCTTGAAAAAGTGCTTTTCAGTCAAAGACCTTACTTTAATAAGTCTGGTCTAGGTATGACAGTGGAAACAATCCCCTTGATTGATTTTCCAAAAGTAAAAGAAAGAATTAAGAAAAGACCATCAAAAGAGGCTTATAAAAATCATTTCAAAAGAGTGTTTGTAAAGTCGGTAGGTCGAAATGCTTTAAGGTGTTCTAAGTGTAACATCGATCATTTTGAAAAAGAATGTCCTATGGTTTGGAAGCTCAAAGAGAGTATGGCCTAATAATGCTCATCCTACTAACACCAAAGGACCCAAGAAAGTTTGGGTACCAAAGAAAGCTTGAGACTCTCTTTTGAATGCGAGTCTCTCAAAAAGAAGATAAAGTGGTATCTTGACAGCGGATGCTCAAGACACATGACAGGAGACTCAAATTGTTTCATTAAGCTTATTCAAGTAAATGGTGGAAAAGTTTCTTTCGGAGGAAATAGCAAAGGAAGTATTGTGGGATTCGGGACTGTAAAAATTGGAAATCTCACAATAAGCAATGTCTCACTAGTGGAAGGACTCAACTACAATCTACTCAAAGATTAGCCACCGTGTGATACGGTTACAAGATCTCCTTTCAAGAAGGCATATGTTCTGAACTAGCAAAGATTCGACTCGAGTCTTTTATGGGTCGAAGGCATGGAAACATCTACCTCCTTGATGTACAGCCAAATGAAGAACAATGCTTAATCTCAATTCAAGATGAAGCGCTCTATGGCACGAAAACTTGGCCATATCAACAAGAAGCAATTAGCCAAAATCTCTTCTAAGCGCTTGTTCGAGGTCTACCTAAATTGCCATATCTAAAGTCGACCTATGCACTCCATGCATTCGGGAAAGCGAGTAAGAAATTCATTTAAGCAAGTAAATCATGTATCTACTAATCATGTATTACGTTGCTTCATATGGATCTCTTCGGACCAACAAGAACCCGAGCATTGGAGGTAAGAAGTATTGTCTAGTAATTGTAGATGATTACTCTCGCTTTACCTGGGTATATTTTCTTGCAAGTAAGTCGAAACTTTTTCGTACTTTGAGAAGTTTGCTAAAAAGGTTCAAAATGAAAAAGGATTTGCTATTTCAAGTATAAGAACAGATCATGGAAGTGAATTTGAAAATCAAGATTTTACAAAATTCTGTGATAAATCTGGTTTTAATCACATGTTTTCCTCTCCGTATACTCCAGAGCAAAATGGAGTTGTGGAAAGAAAGAATAGATCTCTTCAAGAAATGGCTAGAACACTTTTAATTGAAAGTAAAATTTCATCACGATTTTGGGCTGAAGCGGTTTCAACTGCATGCTATATTATAAATAGAGTCTTTCTAAGACCTATTCTTGAGAAAACTCCCTATGAATTGTTCAAAGGTAAGAAGCCTATTGTTTCATACTTTCATGTATTCGGTTGCAAATGTTTTATTTTGAAAAATGCAAATGATCGAGTTGGTAAGTTTGAAGAAAGATCGATGAAGGCATCTTCCTTGGATATTCTGCATCAAGCAAAGCCTACGAGTCTATAACAAGAAAAGCCAGTCTGTGGAAGAATCAATGAATGTCAAATTCCAAGACTCGCCGCAAGATGAATCCAGCCAGACTCAATATGAAGAATCAACTCACGCTAGACCTTCCAAAGTCTTCAACTCAAGAAGCATCTCGAGACTCGGAAGTCCATCATCAAGATACTCATGAAGATTCAAATAAAGAAAGAGATCATCAACCAAGCAAATCAACCAAGAATCGGAAACACAAATCCAGTCATCCCAAAGATCTCATTATTGGCGAAATCAATGAAGGAATCCGCACCGATCAAAAAGGCGTGAAGAGTCTAGTGTTTGTTGCTCTCATCTCGAAATTGAACCAAAAAGCATAGAAGAAGCTTTATCGATGAAAGCTGGATCGAAGCTATGCAAGAGGAGCTCGATACAGTTCAATATTAATGATGTCTCGGGAATTGACATCTAAACCGAAAGGTAAAACTGTTATTGGAGCCAAATGGGTATTCGGAACAAGATGAACGAAGAAGGAAAAGTCGTACGCAATAAAGCAAGACTCGTGGCCAAGGGATACACGCAAGAAGAAGGAATAGACTATGACGAGACTTACGCACCGGTTGCAAGGTTAGAAGCTATTCGTCTATTACTTGCGTTTGCTTGTTACAAAAATTTCAGGTTATTCCAAATGGACGTCAAAAGTGCTTTCCGAATGGATTTATCCAAGAGGAAGTTTATGTGGAACAACCGCCTGGATTTGAAGACCCAAAGAAGCCGGACTCGCCTTCGACTGAAAAAGGCTCTGTATGGTCTCAAGCAAGCACCTCGAGCTTGGTACGACGGACTAAGTAAGTTCTTATTACGGAACGGATTTGTCAAAGGTAAAGTAGATACTACTCTGTTCATAAAAAGGGAAAACAAAAGTTTCTTACTCGTTCAAATATATGTTGATGACATTATTTTTGGATCTTCTAATGAAAGTCTTTGCAAGAAATTTTCTAAGTCTATGCGGGACGAATTTGAAATGAGTATGATGGGAGAATTAACTTTCTTTCTCGGTCTTCAAATAAAGCAATTGAAGGAAGGAACTTTTATCTTCCAAGAAAAATATGCTAATGATCTTGTCAAAAGATTTGGATTGGAAAATTGCAAGAAGACCGACATACCAATGTCATGCTCTCGAAGATAGACAAGGATGAAGAAGGGAAGAAAGTAGATCAAAAGCATACAGGAGCATGATCGGCTCACTTCTTTATCTTACGCTTCTAGACCTGATATTTTGTTGAGTGTTTGCATCTGCGCTAGGTTTCAATCGATCCTAGAGAATCACATCTCATTGCCGTGAAACGTATTATCAAATACGTTGCTTCATCCGCAAGCATCGGTCTTTGGTATCCAAAGAGGGGAGACTTTAATCTTCTAGGATACTCGAGATGCGATCCGGCGGTTGCGTAGTCGATAGAAAGAGCACTTCGGAACTTGTCAATTGCTTGGAAACAGGACGGTGTCTTGGTTCTCAAGGAAGCAAAGCACTGTAGCTCTCTCAACGACAAGCGAGTATGTAGCTCTTGGAAGCTCGTTTCGCAGATTCTATGGATAAAACAACAGCTACAAGACTTTGGCATTGAAGACTCATGCACGTAAATCGAGATGTGACAACACCAAATACGATCAATCTCACCAAAAATCCAATCCTTCATTCAAGAGCAAAGCATATTGAGATTCGTCATCACTTTATTAGAGATCATATTCAAAATGGAGAAATCTCTATTCAATTTGTTGATTCAAAGAGCCAACTAGCAGATATATTTACAAAGCCTTTGGAAAAAATCAATTCGATTTTATCCGCTCAAGACTCAACATTTTGAAGCGTGAAGAAGTTAAAGTCTAGAGACTCACCAGCTCTAAGACTCTAAATCCTGAGACTCAAACATTCATGGCTAAAAGACCGTAAGTTGCTATTCTATCTAAAAGGTACTAATTCTTGTTTATCTTATCTCGAAAAGGTACGTTCTTTTATTCGATATAATTCGTGTGAAATTTGAAAACTTGTCTTTTTAGAGGAAGTTATTTTTGGCGCTTATTGATTTTGAAAAAGAAGTGTTCGTACACTTTCCTTGTGCCGGTTAAACTTCTCTTTTCAAATCCGAGGCACATATAAATTCACGTTATTCTACCCCCAAATTTTCAAAACCCTAAAAAGCACTCTCCTCTCGATACTGTTTCTACTCTTTGTTCATTGTCGAGAAAGTGGTCATCTTTCTTGGGAAAAGCAAGTGAAGGAATCCTCCTATAGACAAAGGAAGATGTCGTCTTCGAGGAAATCATCAAGAATCGCAAACAGGGACCACGAGAGAATGGAGAAGGGACCGACACACTTCGATCTTACTGAGGATGAAGACTTACCAAGTCGGCGACAAAGTCCGATTCGCTCTCCTCCACGTCATTCAGATCTCCCGCCCCACAAGGTGCAAATCTGGAAGAAGAGATAATCGAGGATCTTGACCCGCAAGAGTCCAAAAACCCTCTGTTATCTATAAGCTTTATCGTGCGTTGAAAGTCACCGGCACTTCATTAAAGTATATAGATGACTTCCTTAAGGACAAAAATTATGGGAATGAGTATCTTTTTCTGCGGAAAATGGAGGAATTGGGAATTGCTCCTAAAGGAAGGGCAATGGAGGCTCTTGAGAACATTCCCGGTGATCCTCGTATGCCAGACAAAATCGATTGACGGGAACGATGATGACAAAATGTTCCTTGAATTTAAACCTAGAATGGGTGTGGCGCGAATGTGAAAGGAAATCGGATGGATTTGTTTAAATCCAAGGATCGGAGAAAGTGTATTTCAGGCTGTTGAAAAGAGGGGTGATAAACCCTAGAAGTGTCGATTTTGACTTCCTGGACTCCATCAACGTGAACTTAAGAGAAAAGTTGAAATTGCTTCAACTTGAGACTTTCTGCTCTGACTCTACAGACGGGTATGCTCAACTGACCGCCTATTTCTATTCAAATCTTAGCTTTTTGGATGCGAATAGAATTTCATTCGATGTTCGAGATCAAGTCTACGTGGTAGATGTGAATATGTTGGCGGACATTGTTGGAGTTGAACGGGGACGCTATCTCCCTATCAAAGTCTCACCGCTCGTACTACTCTGGATCTTGTTAAAGATATGGACGCAGAGAAGAAAATTACCTACTCGAGGATGAAGGCCATCAACATCGTGCTTCATAAGATTGTGATTAATCGTCTCGGACCGAAGTCTACGTCATAGACTTCGTGTCTCTTCCCGAAGCAAAGTTGATGTATGCGATCAACTCGGGACGGAAGTTTTCTCTCCCGCACACTATTCTCTTCCATATGTACGAGCATTGTCAAAAGACAAAGGACAATTGCCTTATCCTGGTCCGGTGACCAAGATCTTCGACATCTGAACATTGAACTACCGCATACATTTTGTGATCGACCGTGTGAAAAGATGGTGGTAGGGTTGAAAATGTTAATGAAGATGCGTCTGCAAGAACTCTCCAAGGCAATGGAGAAATTCAAAGTGAAATCTCCAAATCCAATCTGCTTCAAAAAGGAAAGGAAAGGAGGCCATGGGTGCCCCATCGAAGAAGAAGAGAAGAACTCTCATCCTTGATGATGAAGATGAAGATGAAGATGATGAAGATCCCACTATCCAAGCGCCGACAAGAACAAGACGTTCGTGCCTCATCAAACAGATCTTCAGAGAACAAAGAAGTTGAAGAAGAAGAAGAAGGAGAAAAAGAAAAGTCTGCTGACAATTCGGAGAAAAGGAAATGAAGAGCATGATCATCACTCTTCCCCTTTCGATGTCCTAGAGACAGGGGAGTTAGCGAGCAAGAGAGGTCTACACCTCCCGCCGTCGGTGAAGATCTAAGACAATCTCCGAAGACCCGAAAGAAGTTCGGGTCTCTCAATTGCCCGAAGAAGGTGATGCATCGATTCCAAATCTGCCGGACCATTCAAAAACGCCATCATCTCGAGAGAGTCAATGCAAGTACACGACGACGGATGATTCGTAGACTTTCGTAGCATCATGAATATTCTTCGGAAATGCGGAACCGTATATATGTTCTGACTGTGAAATCCAAGCTTTGAAGAGCACTTTGGACAAGCATCTTCGGTCTCTATGGAGGATAGACTCAAAGACCTCGCTCTGCAACTTCAAGCCAATGCCAAGGGAGAAGAGGTAGCTCATCCGAGAGAAGACCCGAAGAAGCTCGAAGGAGTAGTCCGATCTATTGGGGATTTCCAGATCGTGCGCATTCCCAAGCAGACATGACTCCTTTCTCACCCTTTTCAATGATGACAAAAAGGGGGAGAATCAATTTGAACTTTCATATTTTAATCTTTGACCTTTTTGGTTATGTTTATTTTTGAGTATGACTTGAGAACTTGAACTTGGATGACTGAATTGACTGTCGATTGTGATGCTTGACTGGTCGCATTTATTCAAGTTTTGTTATATGGTGTTTCTCATGAAAGTCTAACCAATTTTCTGTGGTGGATGCAGAGTCTGGTTATTTTATTAATCTTTATGAGTTAGCCATATTACTTGAGAAATGTTTTGCGGTCAAAGTTGTTCAAATCTTCAAGAAAGTTTTGTCACCATCAAAAAGGGGGAGATTGTTGGAGAAATCTTTCCGAATATTTTGAAGCCGACAAAACGTTTCTTTCGCCTAAAGTCCGGAAGTTCGGAGACCGTCGCTTTAAAGTCTCGAAGACTTTGTTCTCTCGAGACTCAAGACTCAAGACTCAAGACCCAAGACTTAAGACTCGGGACTCAAGACTTAAGTCCGTTCTCACCGACGCTTTCTAATCCAGTGACGAAGGAAATCCAAAGCCGAGGTTTATGGTTGAGGATTCGATCCTATTCTCTCGGAATAGATTCTTTGGTTGGATAATCATTTCGGATTCTTTAATTCTTATCTAAGATCGATTGAAGATCCGTTGGTCGACGAAATAATCTTGGAATGTTCTATTCATGGAAACCGAGATCCCGATTGTATGGGCGAACGATTGATGGGCTATCATCGATTCCTTAAATAGCTCGGATGATCTTCTTGATTGATTCCGTCCAACGGGTAGATTGGAGGAATTCCTTTGGTAAGTGCCAACGGCTATGATGGCATGAAGGAGTATAAAAAGAAGTCGTTCTAGTTATTTTAAGAGGGTGATTGATAGAAAAATTCCGAGTCTCAAGATCCTTGATTGTTGTTTGAGACTGTTCGAGCGAAATTGTAAACAGAGAGAGTATATACTTGGTGACGCCTTGAGTGAGTGTGGTAGATCATCTACACCTAGAAATCAAGGAAGATCAACACTGTAACATCTCTTTGATCATAGTGGAATCCAGCCAATCGGCTGTCGGTGTAGAAAGAGTGGACGTAGGCTTGAATCAAGCCGAACCACTATAAACCGAGTGTTCAATTCTCTCTTTCCCTTACTCGGTCTCTCGATTGATATTTAACTCTTGTGATTGAATCATTAATTGTTTAAATATCGTACAAGCTTCGAGAAATTTTTTATATACCTATTCACCCCCCCTCTAGGTACTCATACTAGCTATATCACTTCCTCCAACTTCTCAGCGTATGATCTCTGTGGATACTTCATCTGAAAATATACCCATAATACTACATTCAATAGATCATCTTTTTATTTTATGCCACAAGTCAATATTTCATCTTTCATCTTCATGTAAATTGTGCCATACATGCTATTTATGGGATATATTGGAAAGAATTGTTTTCAAGGTCGGGGTGGTCCTCAACAATCAGACTTGAGAAAAGTCAGTAGAAATGTTCCATTTTTAAGATGAGCAGTTTACGTAAATCAGTGCGTCTAGGTCGATGTATAGCAAACTCGTCCAGTTATTATATCGAAATTATACCTTCGTGGGATCCTTTTGCCCGCCTTCGATGATATCTACTTCCACTTTAGCCCGAGTGACCTCTTCCTCCTCAAGCACTTCTCGCCCGGCGTTTACATTCATACCCTGTTCCGATTAGCTATCCATTTCAATATTCCTTTTAATGACTCAGAATAGGATACTCTTTAGCTATAATACAGGACAAGCAAAGCTAGAGACAAGGCCTCCTGGCTAGAGAACATGAAAATGAAAATCTATTGTCATATTTTGCACATACCAGGGTGTTGAAAAATGAGTGGCCTGTAAGATAGGCCGACTCATTCCACTGCGGACAATGGACAAGACTCGTTGAAAACGATTCGAGTTCTTGGAAAGTGTCTTGGCTCCGCAGCATGCTCACCGCATTAGGCTGCTCTGAAGGAGTGCTATCTGGGGAAGGAGAGGCTATGGGCGTCACTGCTCGCCGGTCGGCGTTTGAAGGGAATCTTTTCATAATGTCTTGAAATGGATTGCTCAACTTCGCCGTACCACTCCTTTGCAGACTGGCGGATTGTGATTTGGAGAGAATCGACTGCTTGGCTCCTGGGGTCGGAGCAAGAGATTGAACCTTCCGAGCTTCCCTATTCCGTCAAAGAATCAAATCAAATTCATGCTGACGCCAAAGTTGTCCCAGCATTTCATAAAGTTGTCCGTACTAAGACTCTGCCTCATAAACAATCTCTTTCATTCATTCATTTATTTATTTATTTATTTGATTTGATTTGAGAAGTCATAAACAATCTTACTTGTACTCATTTTCGTTCAAAATTTTGGTTTACTATGTTATGAGCCAACTAGACATTAACGGATCTAGGGACATAGGTTGTTGCCATCGTTCCAGCCTAATTTTTGCCAAGCATTTTGGTGTATTATTCAAAGGAAGAAAATAAAACAGAAAAAATTTAAAAAAAAAAATATTGTCCCAGCCTCAATCCAAACTAAAATTTCTAGGTCTCCTATCCATTCAAGTAGCACAACAAGATTTTTACTTTCACATTGGTTATTTGATGTAGAACCCCGTTTTCCCTAAGATCCTCACGTGCACATTCGATAATTTCGAAGAAGACAGATTTAAAAGTAAAAATGTCAGGGAAGACCTTGTGTGAATGAGTTGCCCGTCGCAGATAAACCTAATTTGACAAGACATGTCCGCTTTATTGCGAACGAAGATGGCTTTCCTGGACTTGACTTCTGTCATCCTCCTACCAATTAAAAACCAGAGAGGACGGTCAGTTAATTCGGTGGAAATACAAATACCAAATGTAAACGGTAGAAACAATACGAGAGACTTTTAGATTCTCAGAATAATATGTCATCAATAATATACACACACATATTTTTACTCTCTAGGAAAAGAAGACAATTCCTAATACATGATATATAGTGAATTAATAAAAGAAATAAGCAACTGATGTAATTTGCAATTGAAAATTCAAGCAAACATGTCCTTAAGTTATGAAGAGAACAGATTTGAAATCAACAAGTCCACGACCCATGTGGAGATGTCTTCTTGTTCTTGTACGTACTTGAAATAACGCTTGTCCGCTGCGGCACCCATTACAAGCTTTTTAATCCCGTGCAATCGTATGAGCTCCACAATTCCCTTTTCAACGCTGTCCGATTCTATGTACTCTTTCTCTGCCTGTACCTATTAACCAATAAATCAATTAATTTGCTCCATCGTTATCTCTTGTCTCTAAATGAAGAAATATATAGAAAATCACGTAAATTTGTGCCACGCCAGAACTACATATACAACGATGATTAATATTTTTGCGATTCACCGATACTTTGTTGCGAAGTGATAGACAAGGACAACTAATCATCGAGAAGAAAGAGAAGAAGGAAGAGGAGGAGGTAAGTATACCCCCATTTGTTTACAAACAAGCAAGCCGTAATCCAAGATTTTATGCATGTTTTTCCTCTCGTTTTCTCTGTGTTCTCTCAACACTCTCTCGTTTGCCGTGCTCGCGGGCATTTCTCCACCCAGTTCTGCAAACCAAAGGCAAATTAACAGCACAAAAGTTTTAATCCGTTGCAAGAAAGAACGCCACCAAAAGATCGAAAATCGGCAATAATAGAACAATTTAAAGTAAAAAAAAAAAAGATAAACCCTCCAAGCGAACTTTTATTTATTTGCCTTACGATTGTCCATCAGGGAAGATCCGTATATTATTTACATGCGAGCTTGGTAAGTTCTTATTTTCACTACCAAATAAGAGCTCTTACAACAAAAAAAGGAAACAATAGAAAATCTATGCATGGTAATATGCAAAGAAAAAAAGGTTTGACTTACTCATGGGGATCCTCTGTGAAGGAACTAGAACATGAACGATACAGATGTTGACGCTACCTCCTAATTGATGCACCGTCCAAACAAGCTTCACTCTGTTCTCCCTCACATCCTCCCTGACCGCAACATAAATCTTGTCGTGAAACACTGGTGTCGCAGGTTCAGATGTGACTCCACGAATGCTTGGCGTGATCGCTGGGACTCCGAACTCAGGAAATCTAGTCATGCGATCAACCACGGCCATGTCCACCCGTGTTAATGGCAAAGGCCGACTATAACAAAAGATGGAAGTGAAGAATCCTTGGGAGCGCCTCTAATGGCGAGCTAGCCAGAGAGAGAAGACGAGAGGGAGAGAGAACCAGCAAGCGACATGGGAATCCCCCGAGAAATGAAGATGGAGTGAAGCGGGGGATCCTCTCAAACAAGGTTTTGTGTTGTGGTCGCAGCTGAGGGGGTCGGGTTATAAAGAGACGGCTTGCCTTAACGTTGAAGTAGCCCGTACAGTGCAAATGCCATGAGACAGACGGAAACTCTCTTTTCACGGGCAATGAGCGAGCAATTTCTCGGCGGTCGCCTCCAAGTTAGGTCCTATATAATACGTATATTTGAACGGTGCTGGGTTTTGTGAGGTCCATTTGATTATTTTTTGCCCAAGGAACAAAGCGTTATATAGTTTTTTCAAAAATAAAAATCCACATACGAAGCACCCGTCATTGAGATTGATTGACGTGATGAGAGAAAAAAAAAATTCGTCACGTAGCATGCGATCATTCGTCCGACGTCTCATCCAGCTTTCAGCATCAACTTCCATAATCCAAACAAAGTAATTGGCCTCGTCTTATATAATTCTATTTGCCCGAGCAAACGTCTGGCTAAAATTAAGATATTGGTCTCATCCTCTTGGCTTTCTGCTTTGCGAATTAATCCATTTGGAAGCAGTCGATGGAAAAGTCAAATGACTATTAAAATTTCCTACTTTTTTAATTAAAATATTAGCAATTAATAATCCTTTACCTTCAAGTAATTATGAAAAAAATATACCTGAAAGTTACACCTGGACATTTATTTCTTAAATGGTTTTACGTATTTTGTGAGCTGCAAAATCTATAGTATGTATTCCAAAAGAAACTTGAAAGCACCCAAATTGATTTCATGATATCACGTTCCCACATCATTTACATTAACTTTCGCCCTTTTTCAAAAAATATTTTTCTTCCAAAGTAGACTACCTGCATTTTTCCACTAAGTAAGGTTCTAGTGCATTATTCACCAAAAGAGTGAGAGAGAGAAAGAAAAGGTTCTAGCGCATGGCGTTTAGAAGTCCAGGTGCATGGTGTGTCATCGAACCTACTTGGATTAGTTCTTATTTCAATGCCGAGAAGCGCCGTATCGTGCAAATGGAGCTTCTCTCTCCCCCACCTCGAAGCTTGCTGTTGATTGAAGGAGATGGTGGAAGCCGTCCAAGTTTGAAGTTTTCAAGCTTGACTCTTGACGACGGAGACAATGGAGTATTCTAATTCTATGATGTTCCCTTCGCTCAAGGAAGAAGGAAAAGCTGTCTGCCCAAGCGACGTCAATGGTTGTCCGAGAACAGCACGCGCTATTACAGAATCTGGGGGATCAGAAATCCAACCTCAAATGCAGTTTATTCTCGGCCGTCTTGACTTCTTCCTTTGCCTTTGAGTTCGCTGTTTGGTTGGCCCACGTTGCGGTTGCAGGTCCCACCATGAGTTCCTGCTCAGACAGGGGTACTCAACTCTCCCATCCACCCACCCACGAAAAAGCGTAACCATCTAACAATATATGCGGGACAGGACAAAAAAAAAAAAAAAAAAAAAACAATATAGGAGGGCACAAAGAAGTTTGAACTCCGTTCGTTTCGATTTTCAAAAGAATATTTTTCGAATTTTTCACATAGAAATCAAACTGACGACAAGTTAGGGTGCGTTTGGTAATGTTTTCGTTTAAAAATCATTCCATTAAAACGAGAAATAGAAAAAAGTGTTTCTATTCTAAGAATAATTTTTGAACAAAAAAACACGTTTAGTAAATCATTCCGAAAATATAAAAAGAATAGAAACACGTTTGGTAAATTTGTATAATTTTTTATTTCTTTTAATTTTTTAATATTTTTATTTTATTTTTTCTATTTTCTTTCTTATTTTCTTATTTATTTTTCCTTTTTTTCTTTTTTTCTTTTTTTTTCTTTCTTCTTTTTTTTTTTTGGCCGGTCGCCGGCCTTGGCCATGGCCATGGCCCGACTCACCGACGAGGGCCAACAGCCTCGCCCAACCACGGAGAGGCTCACCGGCCCCCGGTGAGGCCGAGCGTCGCTATAGCCGGGCGAGGCTTGGCCTCGCTCAAGCCACCGCCGGCGACGCCGACACGGCGATGGCTCGACGAGGCCGAGCCTCGCTGGCCGCAGGGCGAGCTCCGCCTCGCCGAATCTGGGCAAGCTCGAGCTCGCTCAGCCCAAGGTGAGGCCGACCTCGCGCCGAGCTGGGCGAGCTCAATCTCGCCCAGCCAAGGCAAGGCCGAGTTTCGCCGGGGCCGCCGACCGACCAAAGAAAAAAGAAAGAAAAAAGAAGAAGAAAATAAGAAAAAAAATAAGAAAAGAAAAGTGTTTCTAAATTTTATTTCGAAATAAGAAACAACTTTTTTTTTGTTTCTTATTTCTGTTCCGGATGTGTTTTAACAAAAAAAAAAAAAAATTGAACAAAAACGCACCCAAACACGTTTCTGCTTTTTTTTGTTCTTAGAAACAAAAAAAAAATAGAAAAGTTGTTTAAAAACAAAAAAAAAAGAAACGAAAACAAACACCCCCTTACTGGCTATAACGTAGAAATAATTCACCCATCGTTTCATTGGCACCTAATTCTTTAAAAGTGAGGATAATGTCGTCAATTTTGAATTCAAGAGATTCGATTTCAAGTACTAATCATGGCAAAGAATATACAATTAATAACTTCATTGAAACCTTCATTTCCCACTAAGAAAAGCCACCACTTTCATCCTAGAGTTTCATAGTGACTAAAAGTTGTCACACTTTTCCCACTCTCTCTCTTTTTTTCTTTTTTTAAAATTTGTCCTAAAAAGCAACAATCAAATTAGGGCTTCATTTGTTTGACTGAAAATAAACGATTTGATCCAAAAAGTAATCATACATATCACTTAAAATAATTAGTTAATGAAAATTATTTTCATAAACAACAATAATTTATATCTAAATATTTTCAATGAGCATCGTTGGCCTTTTCTGCCGATGGTGGGGCGATGGAGGTGAGGACCTGCACCATTTCTTCTTCCTTTTTCTTTCAAAATTTAGCTTAAATTTGAGTCTAATTTAAAGAAAATTTGCCTCAAAAATCATATTTGGACCAAAACTACATCGTTTTAATTTTTAATATCATATTTTAGCCATGTAAGAGAGAAAATATTTATAAAAAAAAAAAAAAAACACATTAGCATTTTCCGTTAGTCAAGCAAGCCCTATCCATTCCTTCTTTCTTCTTTTTTTAAAAATTTTAGCTTATTTTTTGTCTAGTGTATTAAAAATTCATTTTTGGATCAAAACAACATCATTTTAGTCTTGTATTTCATGGTTTAGCCATGCAAGAGAGAGAAAATATTTTTTTTTTAAATCAGGTTAGCATTTATCATTACCCCAAGTTAGACGGAGTTAATGAAAAGACTCAATTGTACTAATTTAACATTTTTATTTTTTATTTTTTATTTTTTATTTTTTTTTTCAAATTCTACTCTATTCCTATTCTACATCCACTCTCAGACTTTTGTCCTGTCTCTTGGAGTCGAAACCCACTTCTGAAACTTACACGTCCACACCCCATCCCCCCTGAGAATGTGGAGATTTGAACTCCTCACATCCCCCTTCCATGTTGGAAAAGTGGCCACTGGGACGAATTCCAGTGGTTATTTAACAAATTTATGACTTGATTACACTTTTGTAAGTTTTAGGATCCAATTATACTTTGATAATAAATTTTAAGACTTTCAGTGCACTCATCCATTTATTTACTTATGTAAGTTATACTAGTGATATTTTAAGGAAAATATATTTTAGATTATTCATTTTTCGTAAAATAAATGTAGCCCAAATGCTTAAACAACTTCTCTTCTTCAAAACGAAGCACGTCGTCTCTTTAGATTCCATTTGGAAAACAAAGAATTATGACTTTGACTTCATTCAAGAACATTTATTGTTAGGGTTAGAATTTAAAAAATCAACTAAATAGGATCCAATTTCTGTGAACCTTCGTTAGCGTTGACTTTTTCCGTAGTTTATGTCCTCAGGAAGAATCATCAGCGATTTCCTTCTTATACATGGGTATAGTCTTGTTAAAATCAAATGGAGGCAAAAGTTGGTAGACATGGACGAGAGGTATATACGAATAATCATGTGGGAATATTCGAAACCAAACGCCAAACCCTATTGCAAGAAGAAAAATAACATTTTCTAATACCGCAACTCTTCTAACTTAATTAATGAAGCAATGAGAAATAAATGAGATTATCGTCACTCTGCCCAATTGATTTTTTACCAATAAATGTTGAAATTTATGATAGAAGAGTGAATTGTTGTTTGCACGTATTCGAGAGAAAACTCTTTGGGTTGCATGGACACTAGAAGTTCATCATGGCTTACCTATGTTAGAATTGACTGCTCGTGGGCGTCAAGCAATTTAAGATAAGAACATTTAAATATGGAGGAATGGACGGCGATGAAGAATATCCATAATATTCCCTAAAGTCAACAACATATAGAGATTGGGATTCAAATAGAAATAAACGAAAGAAAGTTTTACGCGCAAAGAATACGAAACATTCGGATTTTAGAACTAAAACACGTAAGAGATAATAAATAAATAAAAAACAAATTAATTTACCCATTCTCCTATGAATATAGTAATCATAGAATAGAAAATCCAAGATATATGGGAAATATTTTCCCATGATATCAGTCGCTATCCTATCTTTGCTATTGACGTACCAGAGAGAGAGAGAGGAAATTGTCCAAAGAAAGAGGGATACGCACAAATCTTATCCCTTATCAGAGAGAGGAAATGGTCCAAATATTTTATCTCGTTTTTTGGGCATCGGTAGTGCCATCTCAACAAGGACAGCTCCCCGAACTCATTCAACTCTCGAAGGAACAATGAGTAGTCGGCAACAGACTAGCGAGAGGAAAATTATCAAAAAGAAAAATAAAAAGAAATTAAAAATTAAAAATTTGTGAAAATTATCCACATCGATACTGGTCATGCAATGTAAGATGGTCAACGCTAACTAGACCTTTATATTAGCGATTTCCCACCAAAATTGGGCAAGAGCAATAAATTGGCCAATCGTTAAATGGTTTAGAATTAAATTAATAAATCATTAAAAAGTTTAAGATTAAATTTGAACTTTTGGTCTTAAAATGTTCGTAAATGGTCAGCCTTTTTTATTTGCTGATTGACCTGAGTCCGAGCATAAATAAGGAAACAAGCATTCTGCATTCATGTGGAATGATTGATCCTTGTTACATATTAAGTTTAAATAATTCTTCTAGCAATTTAAATTTCAAGCAGGTTCTTTCGTTGGAATAAAAAGGAATCCAGCATATCAATAAAAAGCAAAAAAATGGCAGGTTGTAGAGCCTAAAAAAGAACATAAGAATATATTATCAGTCAGTCGGATCATGCATCATCGATAAGAAGAGTTTTGAGGTTTGAAATTCAAATATTTATTTACTTATTTACCATTATACTCAACCATTTTTATTTAAAATGATTGACTTACTTCTTTATGCTAATAATCTGACAATTAAATGGGACGGTAGTTTTGACTTTTGAGAAAGAAATCCCGTACTGCTACTCTAGTTTTCATCATGAGCATCTTTCGGACAACCATGTGATCAACTTAAGTGTCCATAAACGACGACGCAATTTGCTCAGCTTTTCCAACGCTTTCGGTGGTTATTTGGAGCGCATTCGTTTACCCCAACTCCTCCAAAGTGGGGAGCTTCTTGAAAATTGCTATAAAGTTTGCCATTTTGAACTTTGGGAAAATGTCACAAATGGTCCCTATACTATTACCTAATGTACAATTTGGTCCCTGAACTTTCAATCGGCTCAATTTGGTCCTTGAACTATTAGTAAATATCCGATTTGGTCCTTGAACTTTCAATCGGCTCAATTTGGTCCCTGAACTATTTGATAAATGTCTGATTTGGTCCATGAACTTTTGTTCGGCTCAATTTGGTCCATGAACTATTAATAAATGTTCGATTTAGTCCTTAGTTACTGTTTTTTCTTTTTATTTTTTATTTTTTATTATTTTTTATTATTTTTTAATTTTTTTAATTTTTTTAATTTTTTTTGCTTCTTTTCTCTTCCCTCCGCCGGCTCCGGCGAGGGTCGCCCTCGCCGGACCCGACGCCAGGCTGCGAGGGAGCCCTCGCCCGACACCGAAGCCGTAAGGGAGCCCTCGTCGACGTCGGGCGAGGAGCACCCGGCGTCGGGCGAGGAGCACCCGCGTCGGGCGAGGGGCTCCCTCGCCGGATCTACGAGGGGCTCCCTCACCCGACGCCGAGGAGGGGCTCGCTCGCCGATCGCAGGGAGCCCCTCGCCCGACACTGCGAGGACTCCTCGCCCGATCGCAAGGGAGCCCCTCGCTCGACACCGAGGGCCGCCCGACGAGGGCGACCCTCGCCGGAGCCGGCGGACGGAAGAGAAAAGAAGCAAAAAAAATTAAAAATTTCAAAATTAAAAATTTCACAAAATAAAAATAAAAAAATAAAAAAGGAAAAATAGTAAATAAGAACTAAATCGAACATTTATCAATAGTTTAAGAACCAAATTGAGCCGATCGAAAGTTCAGGGACCAAATCAGACATTTATCAAATAGTTCAGGAACCAAATTGAGCCGATCGAAAGTTCATGGACCAAATCGGACATTTATCAATAGTTTAAGGACCAAATTGAGCCGATTGAAAATTCATGGATCAAATTGCACATTAGGTAATAGTATAGGAACCATTTGTGACATTTTCCCTTGAACTTTCTATCATGCTTTTCGATTCTAGGCACAGCCAATTGGAGATCTCTGTGTCCCCATCCATCAATCAATTGGAAAAACTTAGGTAACATCGCCATTGAGTTTGGTCAACTCGATAAGAGAATAGTACTATTGTGATGCGATATTCGATCTTAAGTCTGATGTCACATCTAGCTTTTGGCATCGATTTCCTCGATCCAATCAAAGAAATTGGCCTCGCCTCCTTGGCTCTCTGCTTTTTCTTCTTCTTCTTTTTTTTTTTTTTTTTGAGCTGCCAAATCTTTAAGAAAAGTGTCTTTAAAAGAAAATGCAAAGCAAAACTAATTTTGCGATAGCCGGCTACCGTATCTATAATATATTCAGGAATTTTCGTCCTTCTTTTGTGCACTTTTCTACTATCTACTACCATCTTTGGAGGGGAAGGTTCATTTCCATGTGGTCTATTAGTCCAGTTCACGTGTGTGATGCGTTTGTGACATTGAGCATGCTTAGTTGGGTTTTGGTCCCTTAATGCAGAAGCATAATATCGTGGAAATGGAGCTTTCTCGCTCCTCCTCGATGCTTGACCTGGATTTAATCATTGAAGGGAGTTGAGAACTGTGATGATAGAAATTAGAATATTATTTACATCATTAAACGAAGAGTACATTAGCCTATTTATAACTTTTGAAAGATAACTATATAAAGTAGCAAAATATCAATTACAATCAATCAAGACCCATCGAAAGAAATTTCCTAAATATATCTCTAACATTCCCTCAAATTCAAGATGATTTGGAAAAGATTCAGAAAAAGCCTAGGTGGGTGTATCTTGATAACGATATTAGTTGTTTTCCTACTGCTGTCACAATTAAGCACTGGTCTTTGTTATAGATGAATGCTAAAAATGCATTCATGAGTGGTGATCTCACTAAGGAAGTTTATATGGTGTCTCCTCCTCAACACACCCATCCTTCCAACAACATATTTGATACAAAGTTCAAAATTGTAATGATTGAAAAATATAATATTCTTTACATTATCAAATAAATGTAAATCTTACAAGATAATTATCTAAAGTAGCAAATTATCAATTACAATCATTCATGATCTATCAAGGAAAATATGCAAATCCCCTAAATATATCTCTAACAAAGGGCAAGCGTAGGCCGAGTTTGAAATTTTTATCTTTACTTTTGAGAATTAGACTATGAAGCGAAATCTTTATATGGCTAAAAGAAGGAAGAGATGGGAACCCATCTATTGACTTCACGGTGAATATCTTTCCCCTTTTCATCGACGCTCTGCAAAAGAGGTAACAAGATTAAAATAACCTCCTCCTCGACTGGCCAAAGAAATGTCCTTCTAACAATGAGTTGTAAATGTTGGATTCACATGATTTAGATTCACTCCTCGTGTGTTAATTTATTTAGATTGAATTCGATAAGAGGACAACAATGGTCATCCAACAACACTACCACTGCATTTGGGAACAATATTCGCATAGTCCTATTGGCTTTAAAAGGTCTCTGGGCAAATGATGAGGTGTCTGACAACTTTTTATTTGAGAGCTTTTGGGAGATGTATTATATTTCCAAAATTCTCTAAAAGCTTTTTTCCTAATGTGAGTCTTACCCAACTTTGTGCTTTGAGCTTTTTTGAAATGCTAATGCATTTTTTACGTCCAACTTTGCCATCACCAAACTTTTGAAATTCCAATTTTGCCTTCACCAACGCATGAACATAGCAAGGTCGAATTTGGCCGCCAAGACCTGAATGTTGATGGACCAAACCTAAAGCCGTGCAACCTTGGCTTAAGTTCGAGCGACCTAGGCGGTCCTCTCTGAGGTCACACAAGTATAATTGAATCAAGCAAAGCCTTAATCGCCCCAATGGTAAAATATTAAAATGTGAATCTCAGCCGTCCTAGACTTTTTCCTTTGCCTTTGTCGTTTGCTTTGTCATCACCGTCGTCTAGGAAGTGGGCCCGTGTTGCAGTTGCAGGTCATACCATGCGCCATGACTTCCAGCTCGGGCAGAGGCACTCTTTGGTCAATATTTATGGACAGGGTAGTGCGGGGATTAGCCCATGAGGGAATATTCCTCCGCCTCGGCTTTTTATCCGGACAACCTTCGCATGGATGGAAAGATCTGACTTGTTTCATAAGAAACTTGTCAGTGATTTATACCTTAGCTAATGTTTTATACCTCCTCTTGCGATCGTCATTGATTACTCGACATATCTTTAAGAGGACAAAACCTTAACTCTTATAATTTCGCAAAAATATTTAAAAAGTCATCTTTTAGTAGAATGACAATAATGTCTATTTTTTATTTTATTTTTTTGTGAAGATAAGAGACAATAATGTCTAATTTTGAATATGAAATGAATTGAAAATCATTTTCCGTCATCCAAAAAGGAAAACCTACTCTCATTTTCTTAGATAGACGTGCACTGTTCAAGTAAAAGTGACTTGGGCACATACAACCCAAGAATTAAACACGGGCAACCTAGTATACAAAGGCCAAGCCCAAAACCTTGGCACATGGGCCCCTGTTCATGGAGGCCACACCC
Source organism: Eucalyptus cladocalyx (assembly GCA_017140615.1). Taxonomy (NCBI): domain Eukaryota; kingdom Viridiplantae; phylum Streptophyta; class Magnoliopsida; order Myrtales; family Myrtaceae; genus Eucalyptus; species Eucalyptus cladocalyx. Next base: position 2,591,882 of record CM029520.1, read on the forward strand.
AAGTCCATAAAAGCCAAGCCCCCATCCATTAAGGTCGGGTTCTGGGTCATCGAAGCCAAGCTAGGGACCCTCGTGCACTGCCATTGGCCTCAATCCATCGAGGCTAGACCCATGTCAGCAAAGTCTAGGCCTAGGTCCATTGAAGCCACCCAAAATCCACAGAGTGTTCCACACTCGAGTTCAATGGACCCAAGCTCGAGCACCAAAGACCTAAGCACAGGCCTAGCCTCCGTATATAAGGGCCCTAACTCAAAGGACTCGGAAGTATGTACCAAGGTTCTGAGCCTAGCCTCAATGGACCTAGGCCTAAGCGCTAAGGACTTGGGCATGGCCTTGATGGACCTGGGCTTGGGAGCCAGGGAGCTAGACATAGACATTGAGTTCTCAGGCCAAGTCTCAATGAACCCCAACCAAGGTATCAAATATCCGAGCACAAGCACTAAGGTTTTGGGGCAAGCCCTAATGGACCCAATGCTCAAGCATCAGTGACCCAAGCCAAAGAGCAGGGATTAAGGTACATGCATTAAGGTCATATTATTCATGGACCCAAGCTAGAGTGCTAGGGACTCAAATACAGGCACAGGATCCTAGGCCAAGCCTCAATGGACCTAGGAACCTGGGCAAGAACAGTGGGGTCCGACTCTATCAACCTTTGCTGACCTAGGCCTAACCTCAATGGATCAGGCCCAAGCACCAGGGATCCAAACACAAGCACTAGGTCTATGACTCGAGTGTTGACAATTCGAGCACCTAAGGTCCCAGGCCTGGCCTTAATGAACCCATACTCGGGCACAATGGACTTGAGCTCAAGAGTCAAGGACAAGAGCACAAGTATCGAGGTCTTGGGCCAAGGCACCAAAGGCTTGGGGCATCAAGGACCCAAGCATGGCTTCGATGGACTCGAGCCCGAGCGCTAATGGCTTAAAAATGGGCATAAGGGTCATAACCCACCCCCAATGGATCCAAGCTCGAGTGCCAAGGATTTGAGCCCAGGCACCAAGGACCCAACACTAGGTCAAAGGCCCAGCCTCTATGGACCCAAGCACGGACTCTATGAACCTAAGCCTAGCTTCAATGGACCTAACCTAGGTGTCGGGGATCAGAGCACAGCCTCAATGGACCACAAGCTCGAGCCCAAATGTCAAAGTCTAGGGGACGAGCACCAAGGTTTTAAGCTCGTTTTCTATGGACTTGTCCCAGGCACGAGCACTAGAGTCCTTGGCCTGACATCAAGGTCTCAAGTTAGACTTGGGCTTAAGCATTGAGGAACCGAGCACAGGCGCTAAGCTTGGCCTCAATGGACTTGGCCCCATTGTCAAGGATCTGGGAATAGGCATTAGGATTCTCGTATCCAAGCATAGTATCTCTAATCCAAGTGCCTCAAAAAATATATTTTGCAAAACAAAACGGAGCCTAGAGTATAAACATTTTTTTCTAATTCATGGGAGAGGATTGTATCTAGGAAAAATCAAGACATATAGAATTGATTGATATACCAAACTGGCAATATATTACCCAGAAAATAAAATTAAAAAAGAAGAAGAAAAGGTACAAAGCAAGTTGACAATGGAATCTGTCGAGCTTCAAATGAATGTTTCAAGAAGACATGGTTGGGCCCGGCCAATTGTGATTTTGTCAATAACCCAAATGTGAGTCCATTTTTCCAATTTGATGAGGGAGTGTTAGCACCTCACTAACCATCACCCCTTTAGATTGTACCGATATATCGCTGTATCATAACTTTTGCTACTTAGGTCATGGGGACTCCAATTCCTTCATCTTTATGGTATCATCTGTATATAAACGCAGCATTGCAAAGTACTCGCGCTAGTGTCTTTCACGAGTGCCACTTCAATGGATAATTTGCAAGGTGTCGAGCACTTTTCTTGCAATGAGAATTTTCCTTACACTCACCGCTCATCTTATTTCTAACTAGGATTCCGCCCTTGCAAGGTGCTTGTCTCATTTAATCCCATTGGTTTTAATGAGATTTCATGCTGCAAACTCTTCCTATTGAGTATTTCTTTTTATGATTCTTATTATTTTATCTCAGTATTGCATTCATGCTATTGATTGCATATAAAATCTTCCTATGTCATATAATAATGATAATTAAGAACATTTAACCATCATCAAGTCCTTGTATTTTACTTCGCAAAGGTAACCGAATGTTTGGGGCTTAGGACAGGAGAGCGTCCCCTAGAAAAATAATCGATTTTAGCTCGAATTTGTAAAGGAACCATACCTTCTTTGATCCATTCAACACATGCAATATGAATGGAGATTTTAAAAAAAATAAAAAAATAAAAGAGAGGAAGATTCATATGGAACAAAAATATTTAAACAAATTATTATAGAGATTGGCTAGCATAACAACACCGTTATAGACAAATAGTAACAATGCTACAGTGCTTGGAGGACTACAAATTCTCTTTTGCCTGGAATGACTTTGCTAGCATAATAGTCCCTGGATATTAAGAATAATAATTTATTATAAGCTACAAATTCTTAAAGAAGTGGGTCCCACAATAATTTATACTTATTTGTGGTTTAGTATTTGTAGTTCATAATAGACTATTATTATCACAGTATATAAAATACTGTCATGCAATCATCTCTTTGCATGGAATGGGCAACCGAACCATTAGTTTCCAGTTGTGGGGCATTCATTTCAAACTGCTGAGATTAATAGTAAATATCAAAAGTTAGCAAATCCTTTAAATATCAAACGACAGTTTCAGACGTATTTGATTTCATATCTCATAATTTTTAGGTCAGCATTGCCAAAAAAAAAAAAAAAATAGAGAAAGGAATATTAAAATTGGAGAATTGATAAATAAGAAAAGTAAATATTAGGAATGGCTTGTGCACTTTCAACTCTGTAACAGTTTCTGATCACGTACGCAATAATTAAGTTCTTTTATCTACATATTGAAAATCAAGTTAGTCTCTCTTTGTGGAAAATAAATGTTACGAATCTCTCAACAACTTTACTCACACAAGAGTAGATGATACTTGAACATCATATTTTAGTTTCTGTTTATCAAATATTTATTTTTTCTTGAAACGAATCCATTTTATAATATTATACCAGAAAGTTGTATTTGGCATTACAGTGTTAAACTCATGTAAAAGGTAAAATAACTAAAGAATGTTTGATTGTTTAAATGCAATAGAAGATTGATGTAAACAAAACAAAAAAGATATCACCTTAAACTGTAATACAAGAATTAGATCGAATGAATATTATTTCATATTTGCAATTAATTGAATCTTGTTCTTTGGTAATTGTAAATTTCCTTAGTTCCCTTCTTATTGTGGCCAGAGTTTGTTATGTAAAAAAGAACTCCACTTGGCATCGCGAGGATCTAGGGTGGCTGCCCAAACCCTCCAAAGGAGGGCTGTGGCGAGTCAGCCAAGTGGGCCGAAATCTTTTTCGAGGCCTGGATCCCGGCCTCTACCCGACCTATTCACAGTGATCAAAGCCTTTATGGTCTTACTTAGGACCTAGTTCCCTTCTTATTGTGGCCAAAGTTTGTTATGTAAAAAAGAACTCCACTTGGTGGGATTTGTTTCCAAGTTTTATTATTTAAGGAGGGATAGCCATCCCACCGGGTGGGATTCTTGATTTCTCAAGGATATCGGACAAACTTGAGATGCCCTCAGCCACTCATTTTCCTTATAATATTGAAACACATATTTTCATTTTACACAAATGAAGAAATTCAAGTAGTATGCAGCTAGTTGAAGATGGAAAACCAGCTCCACTTGAGAGAATAATGCAAACTTTTTATATTTCTTATTAGTGTTACTTTAAGCAATCATGAATTTCTTTCTATATAACCTCGTTTACCTTGGAACGAGTCAATTTATAAATAGTAGCAAAAAAATGGGACACACGCATGCAGGTGCGTGAACGAAAAAGAAAAGAATTAATAATTGGTTTGCTTCATTGGACCCGAACAAGTCATTAAACTGTTTCGTTTATCGGAGTCAACCCCAAACGTAAAACGGGGTAATGATAAACCTCTGAGGGAAAATTAACCAAAATGGGAAATTCCTCCATGCTTGATCCTCGCGATGAGGCCGCTCGGCATGCAGTCAACATGATGCAAGGTCCAGGACGCCTTACAAGGAAATGATGGCAGCTCGTTGGACCTGAGCAAGTCCTTAAACTGCTCCACTGGTAATGAAGGGATTCCCTTGGGGAGTCTTCCCCTAGTGGGGAACCAGCCGAGCCAGGCAAGGGCCCCTCCGACCTTAAACTAAGGGGGCTATTGGGGTGTTATCCACCCAAGAAAAAAATATGAGATAACCGAACGGGTGAAATTCAACGAAGCAAATTCAATTGTTAAAGAAACGAGAAGATTCAATTTAAAATTTAGAGTTTATGAGTTTTGTTGGAAAAATATGACTTCAAATCAATAGAGCAATCAAATCGGATTTTAAGGCGTGATATTACTTTCTTTAAAGGTTTATTTGCCCCCATAAAGTTGCTAATGGTTACCGACAAATATCCTCTAGAATACAACAAAATCTCAAAATAAAAATACTATATAGCAATTCTAGCATTTCTAAATCGGTCTTAAAGAACATAGACAACTATTTGTGAAAAATTGCAAATTTAACAAATATATCCTTTCGAAAGAAGTTGCCCAAATGAACAAAGGTGTCCATTCGAAAAAAGTTGAAAAATAAACAAATACAACCCTTTTGGAAAGTTTTCAATTTCTAGAGCAACTTATGCTTTTAATTCAAATGATTTTTGTCTTTTTGAAGACTCGTGAGGACTTGTCAGAGTATCGGTGGAACTTGATGGAATGTCGGGTTGGGGTAGATTCCCGAGATGGAGTGATGGGTACTCAAATGATTATTAAAAATAAAATATGGTATTTAAGTAATCGAAAAAAGTTATGATTTTTAAGTGGGTACCATATAAAAGTTATGGCACTTATAGTATCATTTTTCCCTTTATTAGTCACATTGCACAAGTGAGCAAAGGGAAGTTTCATCTTTAATAGGAGTTACCAAGGGTTGCACGATATAATTTATGTCCTTAGTCACATTGCACAAGATCACCTTATCACTATGAAGTAAAGTCGAATGAAAATTCTTAAACGAGGCGCAAGCTATTTGAGTTGACCCATTTCGATCCGGTTCGTCTAATGCCGGAGGTACAAGCACGAGTAGGTTTAGCTTGATTTTCCCTCTGCTTCCTTGTCTTGTAACCAAATATTAGAATATTATTTGTTCCCAATTTGCTTCAAGTCCAAACATAATTAGATCGCCTCAATTCATGTAAGAAACACATTTTGCGCAAGTAAATATCAAAAAAGCATCGGCCACATACAAATGACGCACTCCTCGAAAGTTGAACTTGCATTTATGTAGTAGGTTCGAAATGGGTGATGTATTTCCCTAAAAGAATTGCTAATTTTCATCTTCAGACATACTCTTTGTGACCTTATTGATAATTGTTGCTGAAAAAAAAGAAAACTCATATCAATAAACATCCAATTCAATGGACAAAGATCAAAGTTCAGAACTCAAGGCATTGTTTATGTCGATTTCGCTTTTCAAGCAAAATTTTGGAATGAGCCCGTGCAAAGCATGGTGCGTAAACTATTGCTTCGCCAAATTTGTGCTGTGCAAATTCAATAAGTAGAAAGGCATGTGTGAAAGGCATCTCACGATTTTCCTTGCGCAGCAATTCCCTTTGTACACCAAAGTCATCGATAAGTCTCATGGTCCATTTGCATTTTCCTCCCCTAATAAGCTACTATTGAGGATTCCCCACAATCAAATGAACGATTTCGATTTGTTTGTGGGCTCTTTCGCCGAATCCCTTAGAGAGAGTAGTCTCGCGGTCGAATGAGAATGCATGAGACGCTAGTGGGATCGACCCACTCTACCGGAGTCCGTAGAGAAGGTATTTTCGGCACTGTGATGAAATATGCGACAGACCCACATGCGAAACGAGGACGCGAGTCAATTCGATGTCTCGAAAAGCAATGTCCAATGGCCCAAAACCAAAAATTTGATATCGAAAAGGAAGAAAGAAAAAGTTAGGAAGAGACAGAAAGTGATGGGCTTGTTCCGATGGGCCTCACTCAAAGAAGCACTTTCCAACTAATCTCCTCTTTCTGGTCAAAAATAAAATAAGAAAACTAATCTCCTCTTTTTTTATTATATATTTGACAGAGCATTCTTACATGGGAAAGTCTCATCGTCCTTTTTTTTTTCTTTCCACGGCCGACACCATAAGTTGCAAATTGTCACACGACTATAAATAAACGCTCCAAAGGGCTTGAGTCCAAATGGATGATGATCAAACTCTTGTTAATTATTTCTAAGCTCTTTTGTCCTGCTGACTAATCACTAGGTTGGAGGAATGTTGCTCATCGAACTATGCATTTGTTTATTTCCGATGGTTGAGCTATCTTATCTTGGTGGTGGGGGAGGGATCAGGAAATAAGACAAGCCCCCCTCCCCCCCAAATTTTCCATGATTTAGACTCGCTCTCCAATTACCTTGTACTCTACTCCGTAGATAATCGTCCCCAGGAAGCGCCTAACTCAATTATTCAATCCCGATTTGCCAATTGTGACGACGACGGGGACGACGATCCGAGAAAGGTGTTTCCTGTTTCAAGCTCATCCTCTGCAACTTCAACAAGCGGACAAAGACCCTCGCAATCGGGATTTCAACGCTACAATCCATGATGAAGACCCAGAATTTCTTCGTTATGGAGCTAGCGTGATGATTAGCGCTTAAACGGGTCTTTTTGATATGTCTAAGGAGAAAACATTAGGTTTATAAACCACCAATGAAGTTCATTGTTCCTTATTTTGTCTGAACTACGTGAACATATTGATTGTGGGGCTCACGAATGGAACGCATAGAAAGCGAACCAAATGGCGCAATCCGACCCCTCCACTCAACCTTGTGTGGCCCAAGGCCATGAATATCCCGTCATGATTCCACTACCAACACAGTGACCGTCGGCCGAGGCAAATCATCATTGTGCAATAGGACTTCGAGGTTCGATTTCTGCACCAATAACCCCTCCAGTTTCACCTTCGCCGGTGCAAATTTAACCCGCACGACTTCTGCTTCTTTTGACTGGACAATGCCCCTACAAGTCTTCATTCCCCTCTTTTTCTTGTTCTTGTTCATGAACGTCTTTGAGTTAGAGAGGAAAAAGCATCCAATGAGGAAAAGAGTGGTTGAAATGGGAGTGTCCAACATATCATAAAGAAAGTCGTGTCGACCATTGATGTCACTTGTCTGCTCACCAGCCAGGATGGTTAGGGTTTTGCAACAATTAACTAATGATTTCCCCATCAGAACCTTCATAAACAAATCGATCGGCAATGAACCATTTGCTTCTTGAGGCTTCACCGATGCGGCGCGTGTGGTCAACTCTTTATGGCTCTGTTTTATCGCTTGCGTTTGGTGCGACTCTTTGACATGGCAACCCACTGAGGCAACAAACCGCGACATAAACCTCGAGGGGTTAGGTTACTTCGTGCCAGTTGTTCTCCGCATATAAGTTTTCTTCTTCGGCACGTAGAAAAAGGATAGTGTGACGAGAGAAGCAAGACATGTTCTTTCTTTCTTGATCACCAACATACGTACTAAGCCACGCGAGTGTGACATTTTTACGAGGTTTTAAAGACGAGCCACTTAAATTAAATTCCCAATTATAATTTTACTGCATCACTTAACATACTAATTCGTCCGAAAATATCTCAATATACATAGCATTGTTTCTAGTAGCTAACTTAAGTTTACATTGAGAAAGAAGCTCATTGACACTTCCCTAGATGGACGAGTCTAAATTGAAAAGACTTGAAATATAGCGGCTATATCGATATCTCCAACTTAGTGTAATCCCTTAAATGAAAGTTCCCGATGGTGTTTGGTTTCTCCACCAATAGCGAACGGACGTCCCTCCCAAAAGAAGAAGAAGAAGAAGAGTCTATTTGAAGTGAATTGTAGTATTATGCATTGACAAAGCTTCGTGCACATGGCATTCATTGCTCTCCTTCTCAGGCCTCCATTTGCATGCAGTACAAGCAGGGTTGATAGAAAGTGATGACTGAACTCGGGAAACTTCAGTGCGCTTGTGGTCCTCCCACTACGAATTTATCTTTGCATGTCCCTGAGGGCAAGCTGGGGCTGCAACAGCGACACATACATCATGCAAAAAGACACGCACGCACCCACCAACGCTCTCTATCAACCGCACTCGAGACAAAAACCTTGGAGAAACTCTAGGAAAATATATATATATATTAAAACCAATCTCTTCCTGTCGAATTTCTCGAGTAATTAAAGCGGGAAGTCGCAAACCCATACGTCTCGATAAGTACTTAACAATTGATTCTAGGTGACTAGTGTTTATTTATTTCCTATGAGAGGATAGCCGGTGGCCCTTCATTGGCAACAACATCTAGCTTCTCTACTGTTCTCCAACCAACCCCAAGGGAAAAGGATAATCTCCATTGGGTTTGTCTGGTGTAATAGTCCCCAGGAAACAAGAGGTAAAAGCTTTGACTCGGTGTCCAATAGGCCAAAGCCTTTTCGTCTAACACTCACGATATGTGTCGTACTGATATGGTATCGAGCTCAATCAAGTGGCCGGTTCCCAATGCATGCCGCCGGCCCTTCCATTACGTAGTGAGCATAAAAAAAAAAAAAAAAAAAAAAGCCCTAAGAAGTAGTTGCCTTCATAATAAGCATGCCCATCATCGTTGCTCCGTGTCTTGTTTCAAGTCACGGTACTTAGAGCATTCATTTGGGGCCACTCGAGGAGTACATGACCGTGTGCCTCCAATAATTACTCCGTGGGTGCGGACAAAGGATCGGCATGTGCTGTGGAGATTGACCGGGTACTTAAAGAATCGGAGTACCCATGATTCAAAAAAAAAAAAAAAAAAAAAAAAAAGAAAAGCGTGTTAGTAATTTCAGTTTTTTCTTATTGCATAAGAACTTACGATTGGAGCTTGTACAACAGTAAAAGAGAGGGTGGGCCCAACTGTTTTTCCCAGTGGGCCCCACCAATCGAGGGGTGTTTAGGCCCAACTACTCCTCACGTGCATTTGGAATCCTAAGGTTTCGTGTCCGAAATTACAGAGTCGGACATCAACCATAGGCTTGGAGTGGAATTTTGTGGAAATTGGAGATGTGGGGGTTTATTCAATTGGTGCCTTGGAGTTAGGGAAGAGTAAATTCAGGGGTCCTAGAGTCTCATTTATGTCCCCAAGACATTGACCATTTATCACCAATAGAGAAGTGGGAATATTAAATGAGACATAAAGCAAGGAGAAGGATAATTAATGTTTAAAAAAAAATTACTAAAAGGATCCGGATAGATATGGTGGAAGGAGATGCTGGTGAGACCATTGAATTGATGTCCTAACTCATCATAATAACCAAATAAACAATTGTCCATTCGGATTTAGCATTACTTTTAGCGAAGTAAGACTTGAAATCGATCGATTTATTATCTTCCACTAGTTTCTACTTTGAGAAATCAGGTGATGTACCTGTAAATTTTGAAGAATAATTTATTTTGCCATGGAATGACAAAATACATGACGATGGATTGATCTCTGTTTAGTGTTTTTAACTTTTCTTATTGTGATTTTCCTTTAAGGAAAGTTCTCGCCTCGATTGGATTGGGGTTGACTTTTGGTGTTTTTGTTCTTTCTCTTTTGTCACTTAGTTGGTGCTTTCTCAATCATTTTGTAATAAGAAAATTTCCTATTGTGAACGACTTATTAACTACCAGTCTTAGGACCAAAAGGCAGCATAGTCAAATTCGAACCTTTTTTCTCTATGTAAGAAAATAATTACTCTGAGCTAGAGCAAACAAGAACAATACCGCTCTCTTTTCTTTCGAGTTCAAGAGAAGAATGAGTATTTTTTGACTTCCTTCACGTCAATAATGAAAGGGTTAAGAACCTAGCAACACATACTGCATTTGTTTCATTAAAACACTCAAGATTTGAAAAACATTTTTTCCGAAAATTGATCACTTACAAAAATGGATGAATGCAAAATATATTCACTAGCCACGGAAATAGATAATCATAAATTGTTGTTGTTTTTTTTTTTTTGGTCAGTCCTACTATATTCCTACTTTTACACTCACTTTCCTTGAGGCTTATCGCTCTTTGCGGGCGTGGGGTCGCAACCCACTCTCGAAACTTACGCATCCCTACCCCCATCCCTCCCTGAGAAGATGGGGATTTGAACCCCTCACCTCCCCCTTTCATGTTAGAAGGGTGGCCACTGGGGCGAACCCCCAGTGGTTTAAATTGTTGTTGTTAATAAAAATATTTTTGTTGACTAATTTTTGAAAACGATATAATTAATCATTTTTTTAGGATGTTTTTCAAATTTTAAGTCTTTCATGAAATAAATGCACCATTAAAGACAAAATTTAGCTCATTCCAAAATTGCATTAGTCAATAATTTTGGATTTATAATTGTCATGCAATTTCATCGCAGGTTCACATTTCACCGTGCACCTTTCGCCTCGTTGATTATCATGAAAGCGGCCTATTTTACTTTAATACAAAATTCTCAACTAATTATTACTGCTCAATCATCGAAGAACGGGACTAGAATTATCGTACTTACTCATTGTTTCAACATCATGCATGTCACTGATACGAGCACTTCGACGACAATTACTCGGTGCGTGTGAATCGGAGGGAAAGTACCGAAAAAAAAAAATAGGTTTGATACGAATTTAGTCCTAAAACTTTTAATTTTACAAATTTAATCATAAATATTTTGGTTAATATTTTTAAAAATCCCAAACCGGTACAATTGTGACAAATTTACTACAAACTAATTTTTTGACCACCAAAAATACTAAATCAGTACACATTTGATAAATTTACTCAAAACTGGTACGCTTGTGACAAATTTACCCTCTGTTAATTTCTTTTTTTTTTCCATCGCCTTGGTCAGTGGCCGGGCTCACCTGGGTGAGGGCAAGTGTCGGCAAGTAGAAAAGGTCAACCCTTATCGGCCTTGGCATGGGAAAAAAGGAAAAAGGAAAAATCAACGTTGGCATCAACTGTGTCCCATAAAATGCGTAATGTCCACGTCAGCAATTTCCGACCTAAATTGGTTTGATGGACTTAATTGGTACTACTATGAAAAAGTTTATAACTAAATAGGTTCAATTGAAATGTTTATAACTGTTTTGGTATCGGTGTAATAAGTTTCGGACTTTTTTGGTATAATAGATGAATTGCCGCATTGAACAGAGATTAATTAACAAATAAATATTTTTAGGTCGATGGAGATTAATTAAAGTTAAGCACTTGAAAACCAGAGAATGCTTCCCTAATAGCATGCGAAGAAAAGATAGTTTGGAAAAATATCAAAAAAGTCATAAACATATTGCATTGGCTCTAACATGAACATTTTAAAATATTTTTTTTACCAATTTATTTATTTATTATTTTTTCCTTCATTTGAACTGTGGCCAATATTGACCATTGTCAACGACTAACCACAACTAAAGGTTGCCCTCGCCAAATCTTGACCCTCACAACGTGGGCGAGGGTGGGCCTCGCCAAATTGAGCAAGGGCTCAATCTTCTTCGCTTGGACGAGGGTCGCCCTTGCTTAATCTGGCGAGAGCGAGACCCTCACAGCCTAAGCGAGGGTGGCAAGGGTCAAGCATTGCCAAAGGCCGCAAAGGCAACCTCGCCAAATTCGGCAAGGGGCAAGCCCTTGCTAGACTTGGTAAAGGCCCTAAGGGTCTCGCCCTTGCTAGCCCTCACCTATGGTCTAGGTTGCACCAACATAGACATACAACACGCGACACAACACGATACGCTGACACATCATTTATCAAAAATAGAGAATTTTGACACGTTCTGACACGTTATATTAAATAAATATTTTAATATATAAATGCATAAATAACTAAATAATAATAATAAAAAGAGCCTATAATTTTTTTTTGTGACCTAGGGAAGCCCCGTACATCGACAGTGCGACGGAGTAAACTTTGGGGAGGCATGTGAGTCACCACCACCTCTCGTGCCCTGGGTAAGTCACCACTGTGACGGTCAGGAATTGAACTCCTCCCCTTGCGTTAGGGGGAGAAGCTCACTGCCAGCAGCACCACCCAGACGAGTTGTCCTAGAATTAATCTATACTAAAAACATTAATCCTACATTTGTTATTATCATTCATTGTTTTAATTTGACAAATTCAATTACATTTCATTATAATAATCCATAAAACTTGGAGGAAAAAACAAGTAATCCATGTTCTATTATTAAATTTAAAATTTAACAATAAGAAAAAAAACGATCAACATATCCATCATCAAATATAACAAAAAAGTCATTCATCCACATTATCCATTTCTTTTGAAAAAAAAAAACAGACTCCTCGTGCGTGTCGAAGTCATATGTTGGAATTTCTGACTTGCATGTCGGAAGCAGTTGACTATGTTTCGGATCGTGTCGAACACGTGTCGAGTATTAGACACCATACAAAATGTCCCCAGAGAGTGTCCGTGTAACCTAGCCTATGGCTGATTGTAACCATACTTCAAAGAAAAGAAAAAAAAAAATAAAAAAAAGAATTAGTAAAAAGTTATTTTAAAATATTCATGTCAGTATTGATAATGTCACGTAAAATCATCAACATTCGCATCATCAATTTTTTTATCTAAATTGATCAAATTGACTAAATTAATATCAATGCAAAAATAATTTAATATTTCGGAAAATCTCTTTACTCTTAAGGACATTTTTCCAAACGAAAGGAGGACCAGTTTTGTGTGGAAAAAACCAAAAAGAAGGAAGAGAAGGAAAGGGAGACATTAATGGAGGGGCCCACTCATGCTACCCCAACCGTCACGTACTCTCTCTCTCTCTCCACTCGCCCAACGCCAACAGCAGCAGCAGCAGTAGTAGCGGCGGCAGCAACGCTTTCCATCGAGCTCTCCTCCTCCCTCTCTCCCTCTCTCCCTCCTTCGGCCTCGCGTGTCGAGATTGGTCACGCTGAGCCAATCCGCGACGCCAATTCGCGAGGAGCATTGAAGTCTTCCTCTCCTCCTTCGGGCCGTCTCGAGATCCCTCCCCCCCGCCGCTCGCAGCAAACCGTGGTCCTCGGTTTCTCAGGGGGGGGGAGTCAGCGCTGTCGGTGCTCGCGGGGAGCTCGGCCGCTCGAGGAAGGTCGCGCTCGGGGGGCTCTTGGGTCGGCGCAATTCTTCGCTCTTCGCTCGAAGCAGCTGACCCTGTCCACCGTTCGTCCGAAAAGCTGGAACTTTTTCGGGCTCTGTTTTGGTTTTGCATGGTGAATTGCAGAGATCCTTTCTTTTTGCATGGTAATCAATGACTTTCTGCAGAATTTGGAGTGACCCTCTTTTTTCTTCGGGCTCCGTGTTTCTTTAAAGGTAAGACGGGAACTACCCGCGAAGTGAGCGTGACGTGAAGGAAGCGTTGGGCGCTGGTTGAGGCTTGGGAGCGAATAAAGGCGCGACCTTTGGTTGCTTCTTCTACGAGCGAAGTTGATCTCGAGCTTTACCAATTCGAGAGATTGAACAATCCGAGTGAGTCTTTATTGCATTCTCTCTCGAGAATCAGCTTCTTGCTCTATTTGATTTCGTCCTATTAATTAAGGCAATCTGAGTTGGGAGGCAAGTCATTTAATGCTTTTTTTTTCTTTGCTTCTTGTTCGTCCTCATGTCTATCTGCATATATGGTGATGACGGTTATCAGAACAGAGGAGTGATTCTCCTGTGGCGGTAATTTCCTGGAAGCCCATCTCTTTTGTTGATTAAACTGTTCGTCGATTCGCCTGTATTGAGGCGTAGCTTTGTTCGTGCGACATGGTGTTGCTGCATAAATAGGAGAATTATTTCGAAAGGGTTGCTGGAAGTTTTAAGTTTCTGTGCTGATAATTCCTGCATTGCCAGTCGATTAATTCAGAATGTTTATATATTTAAAGCGTGTTGTATCAAAGATTCAGAAAGTCCTGTAGACATTTATTTTGCTGCGTCTGAATTTGATGAGATTGTGATCAAGTCACCGGGCTGTTCTTTGCTACGGTGTGGTTTGACACGTATGTTCTTTGCTTTAGCTCAAATTTCCCTTAAGCGCTGCATCTTCCTTGTACAGCAGTCAATATCCCGCACAATTCTAACAATTTGCGATGGCAAAGAAGTCGAAAAGGCAGCCCGTGCAACGTGAGAAAAATCAGGCAAGCTGTATGTGGGGTCTGATTAGAATATTGGATTTTCGTTCCTCTAGGAAGCTGCTAACAGATCAAAGGAGGCAAAATTGCCTAGTTGCTGGTGAGCATTTCTTTTATAGCATACGACATTTCTTCAGTATGGCACATATGCATAAGATATTAGCTCTTTGTCCTGTATTTACTTGGGATAAAAATAAAGGCTTTTGCTAACACTCAATTGCTATGCATTATTTTTTCTTTCTTAGTTTTCTTAAGCAGAATGTTACGTGTATACAGAAAGTTATGCCATTGTCTCCTAATAATGAACTCATGGAAACTAGTTTGATAATGGGGCAATGTGCACATATCCTGAACTGTACTTTTTTTCATTCTGCAGGTACTGCAAACCCAGTAAATAAACTTAAATTGTTAAAAAGTTGCGATGAAGATCGTACAGGCACACTGGTAAGCATGGTCAGAATAGTTTTGAAGATCATATCTGCAATATTTCCTATACTGCTGTAGCCCAGATGGCCTTCTATTGATAATAAGTGATTTATTCATGATCGGCTGATGAATTTTCCAGGATTGCGAAGGAGGAAGGGAAATGATTGGCGGAGCTGCAAAGACTAGCGTGAAAACACTCATAGAAAAAGAAATGGTCAGTGAAGACGTGATGACAGGAGTGAGCGAAACTGGAATTGAGCGCAAAAGATCTAGTTTAGTACAGGAGAGTCAAAGGAAAAAGAACCGTAGAGGAAGTAAGAGAAGTTCGAAGAAAAGCTTTGATTTGGATGGGGATAATTTTGGGCCCACTGAAGGGTCAGAACTCGAGTGCTCCTGTGATCAGAACACATATCAACTGTTAGCCGCTAACCACAATGAAAATGAAATAGTGGAGGATCTCTGCCAGCAAATTAGTCGAAAAAGTAGTGGTTGCAAAAAGTGTGTTCCTTATGGTAGAGTTAGTGTACAGCTAAACCCAAAGCATTCAGATGTCGAGGAAAATCTTTTTGAGCTGATAACTGAGTTTCTCAATAAACAGCTTACTAGTGGGAAGTATATTGATGAGTATGGGAATATTCCATGCTCCACAGATGTCAAGATGCTCCAATTTTTGAATTCGGCCGAATTTTCACTTTTAGATCTTCTACAAGATCCAAACAAGACAGTAATGCAGTATATTCAGAGGTTGCAAGATTCTCATCTGGACTCACTTAAGGAATTGAACTCATTGCGAGAGGAAGATGCATCGAGGCAGTACGAAGACTCTCTTCATCATGAAGAACTCGGCAAGTTCGGAAGAAGAGCCAAGTCTCAGGAAGAGAAGTCTCTGAATAGGAATGCGAAATCTCCACTTTCTAACACGATTGTTATCTTGAAGCCTGGGATGACAGATCCACTGCAGCTCAAAAGGGGGTGCAATCCACACTTATCACCTCAAATACTGTACACCGCTAAGAGGCAGAGCACAAGAGCAAGTGCCCACTATTTCATTAGTGATATCAAGAGGAAGTTGAAAAATATGGTTGTGAAGGAGCATCGTGGAATTACTGTAGATGGTCCCAAGAAACGGCACCAAAAGGGGCAGCAAATCTTAGGAAGTGTTGAGGAAAATGTAGGAAAATGTTCTGCAAGTAAAGATCACCTCTATGTTGAGCTTGCAGAAATCAAGAGAGAAAAGAGCAAAGATAAACCAGGAGATATTCGAGTGAAGACTAAAAGTGAAGCTGCTGATAACCACCAGCATAGGTTATCAAACATTTATGTTGAGGCCAAGAAGCATCTCTTTGAGATGCTCAACCATGGGGATGCAGATGCAGTTTCTTTGAGCAGACAGTATCCAGAAACCCTAGGGAGGATTCTCTCCAATCCTGAGTTAAACTGTTTTCCGATACGTCCTCGAAGGGATTCAAAGCATGGCATCCTAAACCATCTGCACAGTTCGACACAGAGAACTATGGAGTCATGCATTTCCAAGAGTTTCACTAGAGGTGTTCAAACTCTGGAGACTGACCTAAATATCTCAGAGATGGTTCTTTCAAGTGATAAAGTAAAAACCACCGATGCTGCTACCAGAGAGGAGATAATTTCTGAAGGTAAATCCCTTTTAAAACAAACTGTCACTGGGAAAACTTTTATTTATTGTTGGGGTAAGTTTTCCAGAATTATGTACTTTAAGGAAATAATGCAGATATTTGTGGAGCTACTAGACTGGAAATCCAGGGAGACTGCGACATCTTTTGTCCTCCTTCAGAACCAGTCAAATCACCCGGCATGTCAGTTGAGTCTATACCTGAAGATGAATGTTCCAAACCCATGAAAAAGGTGAACTAATGCTGCTTGCTAGTGTCACACACCAGATATATTGCATTCATTTCACTGCGATTTTATGTGGTCATCAAATGGTCAAAAAATCAGATATTGCCACCTTAGGAAGCATATGCCCCATTATTGCATCATGTTTGCAGCGTTGACATTTTTACACTAGTGTTTTTATTAATTGATTGAGAATCAAGTGTGGGAGATCACATATCGCATCATGTTTGAAGCGATGACATTTTCATGCTAGTGTTTTTATTAATTGATTGAGAATCAAGCGCGGGAGATCACATTTTGACGCAGCAACTGAATTTTGGATGGCTATCACTCCATTTTCTTCACCACTTATCGGGGATATTCTCTTCCTTGGGAAGAAACAAAAGGAACAAATATCCATCTGAAGCAAAATTTGAATCACATCACAAACTCAATTGATATGCTTTGCATGTGTGTGTGAACACTTTGAATTGATTATGCCTCATCATTCTCAGTGCAATTTTCTCATTTTATCCAGAAATATTATGGGATGGAGCAGCAGCCACTGTCTTTGTTTTCATCTCCTCCAAGTGCTTTAACTATAAAAAAAGTTGAAGATCTGGAACTTGTCATCGATAGATCGGACCGACCTAGTCCCGTATCTGTTCTGGAGCCACCATTCACAGAGTATGACATTAGTCCTGCAAGTCCTGCTCCTGGTAAGCCAGCAAATTGTTGGGGTTACAATTTCTGATGTGATTGGTATATTACTAGCAAATCTTCATCGTCTAATTTGAAACTTCTAATGCTTCTCAGATGAGCTCTCAACAGAGTCTCTACTAGTTGAATTTGAAGATGACTTTTCAACCACAGATAAGGAGATCTATTTAAGAAACTTTGAGGTGGAAAAGGAACTAGTTTTTGAATTTGTAAAGAAAGTACTGGAAGCCTCTAACCTCAACTGTGATGATCTCTACTTGAAGTCACAATCTTCCGACCAGTTAATTGAACCGTCAGTCTTGGATAAGGTTGATTTCTTTGGTGACCACCTTCATTATGATCAGAAGCTTCTCTTCAATTGCATCAATGAGGTTCTCTTGGAGGTTTTTGAGTACTACAACAGTTGCTATCCCTCCTTCTCTTTTGTGAAACGGAGAATTAGGCGAATCCCGGCCATGAAATATGCAGTCCTCGAAGTATGCAGAGGAGTTCATTGGCATCTCCTCCCTCTTCCTCTGCCGCGATCTTTGGAACAGATCATCCAAAAGGACATGAGTAGAACGGGAACTTGGATGGACCTGCGCTTTGACGCCGAAAATATTGGCGTCGAAGTGAGTGAAGCTATTATCGCAGAATTGATGGATGAGATCATGTCGAGCTGTGTGAATGAGAGTGTTCAAAGAGCAAATGCCCTCCAGTTGGTGCTGGGCCATATGAATATGGAAGCCTGACCAAACTTTCTCATAACAAATATGATCAGATGGCGTTCGTTCTGTTGTGTCCTTCCCAAGAAAGAAGGCTGACTGGTTGCAATGGCGACTGCATTCCCGCTGACGCGACATTTGGTCACGTTCCTACCTACCGACCTTTGCACAAGAGGCATTTTTACGGTGTTATTTGAGGCCAATAGGGTATTTTTCTGTTGTACAGCTTGTCCGTATGACTGTTTTCTGCTGCCGCCTTACCTGCTCTTTCCGTTCTACTATGGGTCAAATCTGGAGTCCTCCAGATTTTAGACCCTGTAGCTGTAAATATCAAAGGAAACAGCAGGAGTTGCCGAATAACAAAAATGCTAGTGCAAGTTGTTAATCTTCTCGTGCTCTCTTTAGTGTACAACTCTTCTTCGCTAGTACTTTGCTAGGCCCCAATAAGGGGATTTTCCTGCTCGGACCTTGCGTCCGCTGGATTGAGTCCATCATATGTGAGTAAATTTGCCTACGGAAATTCGACCTCGATATACCCCGGTAGCCTGCAATGGACTTTCAATAGCCAATCGATGGCATGGGGACATAATGGGAAGCTTGAGAAGTAACCCGAAGAGTTAGACTGAAATCCAAGACGATCGAGAGAGAGAGAGAGATGGCCGATTAGTTTGCCATCTATGAAGGCGATTCGATAGTGCATGTCATTATCGCACAGGAGCTAACTGTTTCCTCCTCTTTTTTTCTATTTTCTACTGCGCCATCTTATCTCACAGAAGTTGACAAGCAATAAAGCGAAGATAATCATTTCGATGTCAGACTTTCAGTGAGCTGAAGGTCAATTTGCCTCAGCTATTTCTCCATTGACAACAGATTGGCCTGGTTTCTCCAAGTTACCAACAGAGCAACTTGTACGACAGGACATTGCAAAACAAGAAAAAAATCAAAGATTGCCACCAGGACTAGATACAGCATCAAGCCAAACATGGCTAACACATTGGAAACTCACCGAATAAGTGGACCCACCTCGCATTTCATCTGTGAAATTAAAGTATCCCGTCTCACTTGACAAAAAAAAGATTATCTCATATTAAATTTCAATCTCTATAAACTAAATCATTGTTGATCGGTCAGCGAAGAATGTCCTCATTGGCGAGTTGAGATAGCTGTTGCAAACCATTGTGTAATTGCCAAGGTATACAGTGTTTTTGTCCTTTTGACAAGCAAACGAAAGTCAAATCCTCCAGGGTTTGTCTTTGTTTTCTCTTGATTGGTGGATTAATCACTCTGTTCCTTGCAGATAGGTTTCTTCCCAAAGATCATTCGAAGGTCCAATCTCATTCGATGCGAAAACTTTGCTCTAAGGCTAGCGATCAAGCAGCCGCTAGGTCCGCGATGGCGGCGATTGCGGAAATCGCCGCCCCTAATTGGCAAGCAAAAGCTGAGAAGACAAACTCATGCTTTGAATGAAACACGAGATAAATATGTAGACATGTCATGTATTGATGTAATCTTGCGACTTCAAGTCATCTTTTCATCACTAATTGTAATTTGTAGTCATTCATCAATTCAAACAGTACTTCTTATCCTCTCATGTGTTAAATTTATAAATCTCATGTGTCAAATATATTTATAAATTTATATAACTCAACCTCTCCGGCATCCTCAAATACTTAAAATGCTCTCTTACTACATATATTATCAATAAATAAATTACATATTGCTCACAAAAAGTTATTAGATGATTTGAGTTTAACCATGTTCCCTATAATAACTCCAAAATCGTACCAGAAATCAAAACGAGACCACTAGATGGAACGATCGAATCGGCCCATATATCCAAACCTCGAAAATTTATCTAAAACACTAATTGTATCTTGGGCCAACCAATTTGGATTAGGAAAATTGTTCAAAAAGTTCCAAATTTATTACACTTTTGTCAAATTCAGTCTTAAAATTTTCAATTTTACCAATATAATTATAAATTTTTTCACATTATGCCAACCGAGTCTATTCAACTAATTTTGATCGAATTCACTAAAGTAGATGCTTAACCATCTTACGTGAGACAACCGATACTAATGTAGATAATTTTGAATAATAATTTAATTTTTTAAGACTTTTTCTTTTTTTCTCTTTCTTCTTCTATTTGCCAATGGCTAGCCACTAGCCACGACTGGGTGGCCTAGCCTTGCTACCTTTGCTAGATTTGGCTTAGGCAAGGTTGACCTTTGCCGGGTCTTGCCAAATCTAGCTTGGGCGGGGCAGCCAGCCCAATCATGGCTAGTGATACCATCAGCAAAACAAAAAAAAAAAAGGAAAAAGCAGAAAAATATTAAAATATTTATCCACAAAAATACCGTTATTACCCACATCGCAAATTTTCGACCAAAATTGACAAGATAAACTCAAGTAAAAAGCGAAAAAGACTCATGACTTACTTGACAAAATTAAAAAATTTATGATTGAATTAGCAAAATCACAATCGGAATTATAACTTTTCGAATAATTTACCGATTCTAATATGACCAATTCACATTGATTTCCCCAAAAAAACACCGATCCTATTGTGGCGATGCTGGAAATTTTGCTCCATGAACTCCATCCGACGGCCAACCGGGGAGGGGGGGGGGGCGCCCGCCGCAATTCCATGGGAATCAAAAATCCGGACCAGCCGTTCAAAGCATGCGCAAGCAAGAGGAAGCACTGTTTAGTTGGGGCTGGCGCCTGCCGTTTTTACCATCTCGCCCCTCGCCGAACGCCGGAGTGGTCGGTACGGACCGGTAATTACCCAATACCCTGCGGGTACAAATCCGGAAATTCAAGCCGGCCATACGCACCCGTAAAAGAAACAAACAAATATAATATCGGGGGATTAATAAATTATTATAATTATTAATTTTCCTCTCAGATCGCCTTCAACCCCTCGGGCGAAGCAAGCAACAACGCAGGCATCATCGTCATCATCATCAGCAGCTGCATAGCAGCAGAAGAAAAGGGCAAAAAAAATACAAAAAAAAAAAAAATACAAAGAAAAAGAAAAAACACGCGAGGAAAAAATTAAAAAGAGGAAAAGGAAAGCTTGCGACTTTCAAACCCCAAGACTCTTCTTCTCCTTCCTTCCTTCCTTCCTCTCTCTCTCTTCCTCTCTCTCTCTGTAGATTGCTGCTCTGTTTCTCGCTCTTCGAATCTCGCGTCTTAGGGCAAAGGTATGCCTCTTCTTCTCGCTCCTCTTGCATCCGATTTCCCCCCTGTCTCGCCTGCTTTCTGGGTCCGAGGAGGAGTCCCGGTCGTTCGTGGGTTGTTTTCTTTTTTTCTTGTTTATTTACGGAATTGCCATCGAAACCCTAGCTCCTACTTGGTTGTCCGGAATCCGATCCGTCGGGGTGCGGTCGGGCCTTCGAATCGAGTCCTGGCGCAAACCCTAGCTCGTTTGTAGCTGCCGGGGTGCCAGATTTGACTTCTTCCGCGCCCGGGGATGGGCGCGTGAGTGGAAGTTGTGGATTTTGAAGTTGGCTTCCGTGTGTGGCTTGATTCAGTGTAATTTGGCGGTCTGGAGTGTGATGCTGACTGAGCATAGTGTTGGCGTTCGTTTCCGGTTTTCGGGTTCGTTAGTATTTCAGCTTGTTTTAGCTGGTGTCGAGGTCTTGTCTGGAGGGTGAGGTTTGATAGCCGAGCAGGTGGTGTGGATCATAGTGATTCTTTGGTCGTGGATGCTGTGGTTCCTCTGAGGAGGGATTTTGGTGAGGCACATTGGGTGCAAATGTGAATGTGGCATGTCTTGGGATACGGTATTGCGATTGTGCTCTTTCCTAGTGAAACTTGTTTTTCTTTTAAAGTTTGGATATTGCTAGGATGGTTACTGAGAAGTTCAACTTTTAACAATTTGGTCATTCTAGAGAGATGCTTATGATGTATTCGTGTTGTTTCCATATGTGGCATTGAGGAGCCTGCTCAAGCATAAGTAACCTAAGCATGAATGTCAAAGCTGTGGAATTGATGAGCGTACTGCTTATGATAGCTTATACATTGGGTTCCGTCGAATGATATGGTCATGGTTTTATTGAAGAGTAGAAATAACAAAAGTGTTTGGTCAGCTGATCTGTACATTTCTTATATTATGTCAGTCACAGTATTGTTTAACACTTGAGAGAAGTAGTCTCTGCTGTGTTCCATAGAGGTAAATTCTTGTAGAATTGAGGTGTGTCAACTGCATTTTGAGGGAAGTCGAAGGGAAGGACTGAAGTCAAGGAAAATGGCATAGAGAAAATTGTTGTCAAAATTGCGAAGTCCTGCTGCTATATAGGTGGCTTTTGTGCTATGATGTGGGTGATTTTGTGCTGATAACTCGTAACCCCCTCCATGTTTCTTTCGCATGAGATGTAATAATACCATAATTAGAGTTTTATGAACTTATTTTCTTGTATTATTTTTCATGTGGTGTGATTTTTGACATTCTTTTTCTTTTGCTCTGTGATTTTTTACATCCTTACTATCTATTGTTTATGGGACATAAAATTCTGTGATTATTTGTAGAGTTGTTTAATATGGTTTTTCCGCCACAGGTATCAGATATGCTGCACTATGACTTATGTTGATCTTAAAAGAACTAATTAGCCGAGAGCTATCATAAGCTAGGGTTTTTTTTCCTCCCCGTCATTTTGTCTTTTAGATCTTTGTGCATCCTCCTCTGTCCTATATCATGAAGTTCTGATCAAGGGGAAAAAAGTCTTGCGAACATAGTTCTTTAAGGACATTATTAGGCATAAAAATAAATGGGATACTTAAGTTCCTCCAATTGACAAGAAGTCCTTTGTAATCATCACTAGAACAGACAACTCTGAAGACTCAGGCGTGTTTGTGATTTTTAGATCTGTTTTTCCAAATTATGTATGAGTGTCCGTTTATTTTTATTCACATTCTTTCTATGACTTAGTTTGCTAACTTAGGCAAGGATGTCTTTAATTGCAGTCCAAAGCTAGCTGTGATCTATGCTAGGGGCAGTATGCTGATGGTAGTCGGGAGAGATGCAAAGGTATCATGTTGCCAACTGCGGTAATGCAGTAAATAACAGTACCATTGGTGGGCCGTCATCTAGAGATACTGCTCGTGCTGAATCGCCTTCTATAGGTTCTAACTTTTCTTTAAATTCAAGGTAATCGATATCACTAGGCTCATACAATTTACCCACAGCAAAGCTTTTATAATGTTTTTTTTTTTTTTTTTTTTTTTTTTTTTTTGGTAAGGGAGCTTTTATAATGTTGGTACCTACAATTTTGCATAACACTATTCCCTTCAGTATTTGTACTGTAATATTGTGGGAAGCGTTTCCAATTATTTCCTCTTGTTTTTACAATTTCCATGACCTGAGCATGTGACATGAAAATAAATAATGTGAATTGTTCTCCAGTATTTGGCTTTCTGAGAACCCATCAAAGCTTGCAGTAAGAGAGGCTAGGGTGGGATAAGCTCCATGGGTTCAACAACCGGTCTGTTCTTTGAAAAAAGAGAAAAAAAGAAAAGAAAAGAAAAGAGAAGGCTTTTTGAGGAACAAATGCAGCTTACGGTTGTTGGAGTTTCTTTAATCTCCACATCTTCCTGTTGATGACATCCCATTTTCCTTTTGTTTACCCAGGACTTTGATAAAGTGGCGACTAGGTTTTTGTTTTGAAGAATCACTTGATTTGTTAACTTTTCACTGTAATTTCTTCTCAACTGAGGGCTTTTTTTTCCCTCTTTCTCTGGAACTTTAAAAATGATCTCGATTACGCAGGCGGCAATTTCAACTCTCACCTTACAAACTGAAGTGTGAAAAGGAACCTCTGAACTCCAGGTAATTGTTGCAATGAAGTAAGATGCTTTTGTTGTTCCTTTGATAATGGTCTGATCAGGAAGCTGTTCCTGTCATTGATTTTGATTAGCACATCAGTTACCAATAGATTTAGTTTCTCAGTTGCTATTTACAGCAAAGTTTGATTTGGTCAGGTACTTGGGATGGTGATGTTTATGGGTCAATTTACAGCTTTTACTACTTCCTTTCCCTCTTGTTTGAGCTTATGTTGCTGTGTCTTATTTTGTTGCATTACAATGACAGACTTGGGCCTCCTGATTACCATCCTCAGACTACTGATTGCCCTGAGGAGACCCTCACAAAAGAGTATGTTCAGTCTGGATATAAGGAAACTGTTGAAGGACTTGAGGTATCTTTAGAAATCAAAACTTTTACCTTTCATTTAAGTCTAGATAAGGCAATTCCCATGTAGTATGTGTACACGCTGTCAATTTCTTCTCGTGTTGCGTTTGCTAATTTCCCCTCATTAATTTGCTAAAATTTTGCTCGGCACTTAGTATGCTTGTAATCTCACATGCCTGTATGGTGGGCTATCGAGCTCTCTCTGGGGTGTTTCCACTGAAAGGGTACTTTATAATGATTTGTCCTCCTAAATATGGATGAAAACCCATTTCAGTCTTGTAACTGAAATGATACCTGACAGTGGTTTAGAAGAGCAATGTGTGCTTTCTCTATTTTATGGCAATATCTTTTCTCAACAAACACTGAATGCTGGACCTCCCAACCAGCTATCACTAAATGTAATTTTTTTTTTCTAAAATTTTTTATATGCTCCAAATTTAATTCTTGGTATGCTTTCTTAATCAAACTGTAAATGAAGATTGTGATGACCTTTTGTAGCATAAAATAGGGCTGAAATAGCTTGTTTTATCCCTCGATCCATCGTAGAAGAGCCATAATAGTCATTTTATATTGGCTTTGGAGTTACTATAATGCCAAGTAGATTAGTATTGTGATTTTTTGATTAATAAGTTTGTCATGAATTTGATTATGTCAGGAAGCCAGAGAAATTTCACTATCTCAAGCTCAGGTGTTTTCAAAGCCTCTTGTTCTGAAGTGCAAGGAGGTTACTGTCTTTATCTTGCTAGGCTGTGAACAGCCTTGTCTAATTTATTTTTTCTGCTATGAAGTTTCCATGTGTGGTGACTGCATCTTTGGCTGGAGCTGATCAGTTGGTTGTTTGGTGCAACTTTTTTTAGGCAATAAGAAAACGGTTAAGGGCTATTAATGAGTCTCGAGCTCAGAAGAGGAAGGTATTGTTTCCCTGTTTCTTCTTACTGATACTGGAATTTATCTGGCAAACCGCAATATCTAAGTAGTATTTCAAACAATCTTTTGCATGATAGACAGCTTTAGTTTGAGTCATTAGCTCTTTGAGGAGCCTTTTTTTTTTTATTACAATGCAAGGTGGCGATTAAATTCAGTACTTTAAAACACTTTGTGACAGGCTGGTCAAGTATATGGTGTACCTCTGTCTGGTTCCTTATTGAATAAGTCTGCTGCTTTTCCTGAACAAAGGTCATTTGGTGAAGATTTCAAGAAAAGATGGATCGAGGTATGCTTCCTACTGTATTATCAAGTGAATACGGGCAAGTGCTCCAAATTCAGCTTGTGATGTCGTGTCCTACTTATGTTACCTGTCTTTAACGATGTTTAAGCAGAGATTCAAAAAATTTGGTGGGAACCATGTCAAAACTAAAAAGCACTTTTGCCGTGGTGCTTGCAACTATTGGGTTTTTTATCTGTCATGGAAGGCATTCAGAAGTTGATCTAGGATATATCTAATGCTTCATTTATTTTTGACAATGGATGTTGAAACAGCAAATCTCTAACAATCATTTCTCACAGTTGATAAGGAGCATGGAGAAATCGGACAGCTAGATATCTCAGTGACATAATAACAAATCTATATTTTATTCTTCTTCTGAACCATGCTAGAGTTGATTGAATTTTGAGATTCTGTTACTACTAAAATGTTTGGAGGCACGATGCTGGCCTACAGAAGCTAGTGGCTATCATTGTGGTGTATTTATTTGTAGTTGATTGAATTAGAGGGACACAGCAGGTTGTTGAGTGGTACTGTAAATGTTGATAATGCGTTCTTATAATAGTTCAATATTGTCCGCAGGAAGATAGAATGTAGTAATTAACAAGATATGTACTTGCTATTAATACAATATTTGATTACTTGATGAGCCCGAGGGTCAAGAATAAACATCCATCAAGCTTGAGCTTGGGTCTGAATGAAAACATCAAGTGAACTTTCATGATACATGAAATGGAAATTACCGAAAAGGAATAACAAGGTTGCTGTCTTTTGATTTGCAAGGAAATTTTGCCTTCAGAATGTGGTCCTTAAATCAATGTGAGCAGTTCCTGTTTAATCTAGCTGAATGAGCAGGTCAATGTTTAAAACAGTGGTACTGGTGCAGATGAAATAGAAATCATATATCAGATCTCATAGATATGTTAATTTACTGGGTGGGATGCTTTAGCTGAGTTTGCCTGAAGAGTTTCCAGATGAGACTTTACGAAAAATCTGACATTTATTGCTGTCTTTCATTTCAGGCTTTGTCACAACCTCACAAAAGACTGCGTTCTTTAGGTGAGCATGTTCCTCATGGTTATAGGAAGAAGTCTCTTTTTGAAGTTCTCATCAAGAATAATGTGCCTATTCTGAGAGCTACTTGGTTCATCAAAGTAACTTACCTTAATCAGGTACAGGACTCTTGATCTCTACTGCTACTTATGCTTATCTCAAATGCATAATATGTATTTCCGTACAATCATATAATATGCAGGTCCGCCCAGGCTCTGCTGTTATTTCTTCTGGAGCTTCCGACAGAAGTCATTTATCACGTGCAGAGCTGTGGACGAAGGATGTTATTGATTACTTGCAGAGCCTCTTGGATGAATTTCGCAGAAACAATTATAATTCGAATTCTCACCTTAGAGAACGATCTCCACAGATGCTTTATGCTGGGCCAACACAACAAAAAGGTGAAGCAGCATCCTCTACTCTTGATGCAGACGAGCCCTCCCTACATTTTAAGTGGTGGTATATGGTGCGACTGTTGCAGTGGCACCACACAGAAGGGCTGGTTCTTCCTTCTCCTATCATTGATTGGGCTCTTAGCCAACTACAGGTTTGCTTTATTCTTTTTTTTCCATTTATGTCTCTATGCTCATCTTTTTGACCTATGGATCAATTTGGTTGTTCATGCTCATAGTTTATCTTTATGCCTTTTCAGGATAAAGAGTTGTTTGAGACTTTGCAATTGCTCCTGCCTATCATATATGCTGTTATTGAGGCTATTGTTCTGTCTCAGACGTATGTACGAACCCTTGTTGGAGTGGCCGTTCGTTTTATCTGCGAACCTTCTCCAGGTGGATCTGATTTAGTTGATAACTCACGGCGGGAGTACACCTGCTCTGCAGTTGTTGAGATGCTTCGGTATCTGATACTTGCTGTTCCTGACACGTTTGTTGCTTTGGATTGCTTTCCATTGCCTCCTAATGTTGTTTCTCACACGGTGAATGATGGGGGTTATTTATCCAAGGCATCTGAAGATGTAGCAAAGATGGAAATGTGTTCTGCAGAGGTAGCTTGTCTGTTCAGAAGAAAAGGTTTTGATGCTTTTTACCAGGCTGTGTCATTTGGGCATGTTGTTTCATCTATACAAAGACATGCAGACAAGCTGGCAAAGGTTGTTAGTTCTGGTAACCCTTCTTGTGGCTATGCTAGAGCTGTCCAAGCCTTGGATAAAGCTCTTGTGCATGGTGACCTGAAGGGGACTTATAAGTTCCTTTTTGAAGATGTTTCTGAAGAAGCTGTGGATGGAGGATGGATTGCAGAAGTCAGTCCATGCTTAAGAGCATCTTTGAAGTGGATTGGGAGCCTGAAGTTGTCATTCATTTACTCGGTATTCTTTCTATGTGAGTGGGCTACATGTGATTTTAGGAATTCTCGTACTGCTCCTCTGGCTGATGTGAACTTCTCTGGTAGAAAAGACTTTTCCCAAGTGTATGTTGCAGTTTTGTTTTTGAAGCTGAAAAAAAGAGATCTAGAGAATCAATCCCGACGAAGGAATGACAATGTCAGTGGTGTCACTAGTCATAAAGGTCTAAGCCAGGAGAATAACTTTGGGAGGACTTCCATGTTAAACATATTTGAAAATGGCAACAATCCAGAAAATGTAGATAAGAAAAGTAGAAGGTTGTCTGGTGGCTTGAACAGCCCTGGTCCATTACATGATATATTGGTGTGCTGGATCGATCAACACGAGGTGCCTAAAGGAGAAGGTTTTGAGCGTCTTCAACTGCTGATAGTGGAACTCACACGCTGTGGCATCTTCGACCCACCCTCATATGTAAGGCAGCTACTTATCAGTGGAATTATGGGTTTGAGTGGACATGCTGACAGGGATAGACGAATGCGGCACTATCGCATCTTGAAGCAGCTTCCAGGA
This sequence comes from Eucalyptus cladocalyx, assembly GCA_017140615.1. NCBI lineage: Eukaryota > Viridiplantae > Streptophyta > Magnoliopsida > Myrtales > Myrtaceae > Eucalyptus > Eucalyptus cladocalyx. The sequence goes on from CM029520.1 coordinate 2,620,140, forward strand.
ATTTTGATTCATGATGCTCTGGAAGAGGCAAAGTTAGCTGATCGGAGACAGTTTCTGGAGACTATGCATGTTTATTTAAGTGAAAGGCGCCTAGTGCTCCAAGAGCTTTATGGTGAACGCAGAAATTTAGACAGCGCACATACTTCAGCTCACAAGAAGAAGCACAATATTAGGAGTGGTCCGTCCCCTACATCAGTTGATCAGTGGAAAGCTGTAGAGTCACCATCCAGTTCTTTTTATCCCAAGAAAGCTGACATTGAAGAAGTGAATACCTTAATTTCAAATCTCTTGCAGTTTCCAAACTCAATTTCTGTCCCCTTATTCACAGGGACCGATGAGTCTGAAGGGAGCATTAAGAGAACTGCTGGGTCGATATGCAATAAGTCAGATTTCACAGACAGCAGTCCTGGATGTGAAGAATGCAGAAGAGTCAAAAAGCAGAAATTAACTGAGGAGAGGAGTGCATACATCCAGGTTCACTCTCCAATACCTTCAGATGATGAGGATTTATGGTGGGTGAGGAAGGGGCCAAAATCTTTTGAGTCATTGAAAGTTGATCCTCCACTAAAATCAACCAAGCAGGCATCTAGAGGTAGACAGAAAGTTGTGCGTAAAACGCAAAGTCTTGCTCAGTTGGCAGCTGCTAGAATTGAGGGCAGCCTAGGAGCTTCGACTAGTCATGTATGTGATAGTAGAACAAGCTGCTCTCATCATGGAACTGGTGTGGATGGAGAAATACCCAAATCAGTGGATGGGATCAGAGTTACTCACTCGTGTGACGTTATTACTGTTGGAAAAGCTTTAAAGCAGCTGTGTATTGCAAAGAGGAGGGTTGTTACAGTTTGGTTGTTAGATGTAGTTAAACAGCTGATTGAAGAAGCTGAAAAAACTTCAGCTCAGGTTGGGCAGTTTAATAGGAATTTTACCTCTCTTAATGATCGTAGCACCTTGAAATGGAAGCTGAGTGAGGATGAGTTATCAAATATACTGTATCTATTAGATGTATCTGATGATTTAGTTTCAGCAGTCAAATTTATCCTTTGGTTATTGCCAAGGGCTTTTCGTACATCCAGTATGGCAATTCATGGTGGAACAAATGTGTTGATGCCGCAAAGGCAGGTGGAAAGCCATGTGTGTGAAATACGGGAGACGTTTCTTTTATCATCCCTGAGAAGGTACAGTATTGATAGCTAAACTCATTGCTCTTTTGTCTGGAGATATGTTTGCTTGATTTATTACATGTAGGTTGAGAATTTTTTGTTTTTGGTTTCCCTCTTCTAAAATTTGTGTGGAATTTATCATGTCATCATGATGAGCATCATGCCATTGTGCTTTCTTTTGCCCTCTCTGAGGGAAGGATAACAGTTGGTATTGCAGTTGCATGATGCAGACTGCGTTAGCAAAGAATATTTTCTCTTGATATAGATTCATGTGTGTTTCTTTTTGGTTTTAATTAACTTTTTTCGTCAAGTTGAGATTCTGAAAACGAGTAGATACTCACCCAATCAAGTTTAGTAGAAAAATAGATGGATAATTTTTCTTCAATTGTAGAGAAGAGAATGAAGAATTATACCTTTTACAACAAGCATTTTTTCACTGGTTTTATTTCCATTTATCCTCTCTCATACTAAGCTGCACATTTATAAGTGTTCTACTGGAATATTTTTCGTAAATGAATGTGCACATTTATTTCTTCTCATGTTTTGCCATTTCCTCTTTTTGTCTGCCTGTAGGAAGCAGAACGATTAGTTCTGACAATTTTTGCTTGTGAACTGGTCAGGTATGAAAGCACACTTACTGCTGCAGATCTTATTCCACAAGCCTTATCTGCTTCAATGGATCTACTTGCCACAGTTGCTGCCTCTAATGCAAGGGTGTCAACTACATCAGCATGGGCTTATGCTCGATATTTATTGAAGAAGTATGGGAACGTGACCAGTGTTTTGGAGTGGCGCAAGACATCCAAGGCAAATCGTGACAAAAGACTGCTTGCAGAACTTGAATCTGGACGACCCTCAGATGGTGAGTTTGGATTTCCACTTGGGGTTCCAGCAGGAGTTGATGATCTTGATGATTATCTCCGTCAGAAAATGGGTACCGGTAGGCTGTCCAGAATCGGTATGAATATGAGAGAGATTGTGCAGAGACGTGTTGAAGAGGCTTTTCACTTTTTCTCTGGGAAGGAGAAAAAGGTATTTGTTGCTGGTGTGCCTAAAGGGCCTTCATTGGAAAAAGGGGATGACGGATTTCAGATATCTGAACAGATTGTTATGGAGCTGGGAGATTGCATGAAGCAAATTGGAGGTTCTTTTCAGGAGCGTGACCCGTCTTTGGTGTCTTCTTCTATATCTGCTATTATTGGCAGTATTGGGCCAACTCTAGCCAAAATACCTGATTTTACCACAGGCAGTAGCTGTACAAACTCTCCATCTTCGACAAGCTCACTCAATGTTGCAAGGCAAATTTTGCGCATCAATATAACATGCCTATGCCTCCTTAGGGATTTTCTTGGTGATCGTCAAAGCAGAGTGTTTGAGATAGCTCTTGCAACAGAAGCATCATCTGCTCTTGCAGGAGTTTTCAATCCTGGGAAGTCATCTCGAAACCAATATCAGTTGTCTCCTGAAGCTCATGATTCCAATTCAAGTACTTCTAGTGTAGTTGGTAGAGCTGCAAAAGTCATTGCTGCTGTATCAGCTCTTATCATTGGAGCTGTCATTCAAGGGATTACTAGCCTGGAGAGGATGGTCTCCGTCTTCAGACTGAAGGAGAGCATTGATGTGGTTCAATTTATGAGGAGCATAAGATCAAACTCGAATGGTAGTATCCGATCTCCTGGGACTTTCAAAGTAGAGAGTCCAATTGAAGGTCATGTTCATTGGTTCCGTCTGCTTGTTGGGAACTGCAGAACAGTTTCTGATGGATTAGTTGTTGAACTTTTAGGGGAGCCCTCTATTGTTGCTCTTTCAAGAATGCAACAGACTCTACCTGTTGGCCTGGTCTTTCCACCTGCCTACGCGATAATGGCATTCCTTATGTGGAGGCCTTTCATTCTGAGTTCGAATCTTGCTGTGCGTGAAGACATACATCAATTGTATCAATCCCTGTCAGTGGCCATGAGTGATGCACTAAAACACCTTCCCTTCAGGGACGTTTGTTTGAGAGATTCTGTGGGTCTGTATGATCTAATATCTGCAGATACAAGTGATTCTGAATTTGCATCCATGCTGGAATTGAATGGAACTGACTTGCATTTGAAGTCAATTGCGTTTGTACCTCTTCGTGCTAGGCTTTTTCTTGATGCGATTATTAGTTGTCGAATACCTGCTCTTGTTACACAAGATGATCGGAGTCGGATAACTGGACACGGGGGTCTGAAAGATCGGTTTACTGAAAATAGAACCAAACTTTTGGATAGGATTGTTCATGTCTTGAATACCCTGCAACCTGCCAAGTTTCATTGGCAGTGGCTGGAGCTGAGGCTTCTTTTGAATGAACAGGCTTTAATAGACAAACTGGAGGCCCATGATACGACTTTAGTGGACGCTATACGCTCTCTGGCTCCTAGCTCTGAAAGAGCTGCTGTCTCTGAGAATGAGAATACTTTAATTGAGATCATTCTTACAAGGTTACTTGTGAGACCAGATGCTGCTCCCCTTTTCTCTGAGGTGGTTCATCTTTTTGGGAGATCATTGCAGGACTCCATGCTGTTGCTCACAAAGTGGTTTCTTGAGGGCCATGATGTTCTTTTTGGACGGAAGACAATTAGGCAACGTCTTATGAACATTGCTGAGAGTAAAGGTTTTTCAACCAAGCCCCAGATTTGGAAGCATTGGGGTTGGTCAACCTCAGGTGTGGGTACCATCGCCAACCATGATAAAAAGAAGCACGAAGTTGCCTCTATTGAGGAAGGAGAAGTCGTTGAAGAGGGTGTGGATCCAAAAAAATTCAGTAAAGGGTCGATACAAGTGCAGCTTGATGCTGAAGGTTATAGTTCTAGGAGCATGCAGCAGTTTGCGACTGAAAAGGCCCTTATTGAACTTGTTCTCCCTTGTATTGATCAAAGTTCTGATGAATCACGCAATACTTTTGCTAGTGATTTGATCAAGCAGTTGAATGCTATCGAACAACATATAAGTGCAATTGCTCGTGTGACAAGTAAGAACACTGGAACAACTACTTCTGGAACAGAAGGTCCTGCTGGCAAGAGCAATAACCGGAAAGGTATGAGAGGTGGCAGTCCTGGTTTAGCCAGAAGACAAGCAGCGGCAGCTGCAGCTGCAGCAGCAGCAGCAGATTCTGCCCCTCCTCCTGCTGCTTTGCGAGCATCCATTTCATTGCGGTTGCATTTCCTTCTGAGATTGCTTCCCATTATTTGTGCAGACAGGTAATTTACCTCAACATTGCGATGCTTAGAAACTTTTTGTGTTCAAGATTACCATGCATGTCTATTGCTTTGTATAGATGGGTTGATAGTGCTATTGAGTGGCCTTCGATACTTCTCCTCATCTATTTTTGTCAACTTCATTTTCAGATTCCAAATTCATAAATCTACTTTCTGCACTCAGATGTTTCATTTTCTGGTATTGTTTGGCCATGTTCTTTGTAATAAGATTATCTAGCGAAGGCTGCATCTTCCAGCCATCTATCATTATTTTGTCTGGGAGTAGGATTCACCTTTCATAGTGGCTTCTCGAAAATGTTGGACTTATACTATGCACTGTCTCATCATTGGCTAGTAAACAATGCTGATACTTCCCACAACTTCCTGTCAAATCAATTGGTTAACCATGTCCTTAATGTCAGTCATGAAATTGGACATCAATATGCACATATTGCTCGAGCCCAGTGAGGTACTTATTCAAATGATTCAGTAGCTTTCACCTGCCATCCGCCATTTAATATAATGAACTTTTTGCGTTATCGATTCGCTCTAATCACCATGACTATTGAAGAACAATAGACTAGCAATGATATGTGTCATTCATGAGCGTTTTATTGAAATGTTGTTTCCTTTTTCTTCTATGTAGTTGTAGTGAGAGTCTGTTTATTTATTTTTTCTTAATGATAATAAACAACAGTTACTCCAATTGCATACAGGGAGCCATTTGGACGGAACATGAGGCACATGCTTGCCTCTGTAATACTTCGCCTCCTTGGGAATCAACTTGTTTATGATTATGCAGACCTGGCCATCCATCCCCTGCAGACTTCACAATGCAAAAGCGAGAGAGACTTGCCAGTGGAAGCTCCCGGTCATAATGCTCCTTCAAACTTTTTGGGCGACACGCTTTTTGATAGGTTACTGCTAGTCTTGCATGGGTTGTTGAGCAGCTCTCAGCCCAGTTGGCTAAAGCCAAAGCCCACCTTGAAGTCAGCACCTGAATATATCAAGGACTTCGCTGGAATAGATAAGGAAGCCGCTGATAATTTGCTGGTAGGCTCGTTGCTCCTTGGAGTGCATATTTTGCTTCAGGAGCCCTTAAAATCCTTGCTACTTGTAGTGTAGTGAATTCTTTAAAACCAATTGTTCTGGGATGTCTCACTTATCAAAACTGATGCAGAATGAATTGGACAATATGCAACTTCCTGACAAAATTCGTTGGCGAATCCAAGCTGCAATGCCTATCCTCCTACCTTCTCTCCGGTGCTCTGTCTCATGCCAACCCCCTTCCGTGCCAGCTGCTGCTCTCACTACAGTGCAATCGACCATCTCACTTCCTGGAGCATTGTCAGGAAATTCGAATCTGTCGCAGAGGAATACAGTTTCTTCTGCTAGATCTTCTACTACCACAACTGGAAAGTCCAGGCCGGTGGCACCGCAGCAGGACTACAATATGGAAGTTGATGCCTGGACACTCCTTGAAGATGGTGTAGGCGGGGGCCCATCTTCAAGTGGCACTGCTGGTATAGGCGGCGCTGACAATGCTAATCTTCGAGCTGCCAGCTGGCTGAAGGGGGCCGTGAGGGTTAGGAGGTCAGATCTGATGTATGTTGGTGCTGTGGACGATGACAGCTGATTAAGCTTAAGAAAATATTCTTGGGATGGATCTTGTCAGGGCACGCCCCGAAGAAGGTAATCTTGCGAATGCATGGTTTCTCGCTCAATCTAAGTCGAGATTACCTTGGAAAACGCACCTCGGCCGTCGCGCGGAGGCTGTCGAGAGTTAAATGATTTTTTGGCGCATGCTTTGCTTGTAAAAGATGGAAGAAGCGAGGAAATCTGCACATGCAGCCCCCATCATATCGGGTCTCGAGACTGATTTCGTTCTGCTAACCCTTTGATTACTTCCCGTCTGGATGGAGCCCTTGTGGGTGCAGTTCAGAGGTCTGTTGTATATATAGAGATTAATTGTTTCACTTATTTTAGTTGAGCCGAGTAAATCAAAACAGAGTTTTGAGCTGCTTCATGCTCGTAGATCTCTTGTTGTATCTCCTCTCCTGCTTTGTCTCCTCAATATTTTGTCAGGTCCTTGTTTTTACTTAAGCTTTTCTAGATCAAGCTGTCCATAGGGAGATTTCGAAGCTGTAAACTGGGAAATGCAGGATATTTATGTGGTAAACGATGGTGGTAGTAACTGAAATAATCTGTCGCGCCTCATGGTTTTTCCTCATTGCAAGTATGTCAGTTGACATTTTCCTCTTTCATGTTATATTATTTCAATTGCATCTTGTTAAAAGTGTCCCTTCGGCACTTGTTAGCCATATAAATAAAGTTCACAATTGCCTATGAATTATTTTTCTCATGTTATCACATAATTAGTGTTCTAAAATATTTCCTCATTAAGTGTAGATTTGGATTAACAAGTGTACCGGACACAGGTTAACGAGAACTTGATGCGAGGGTACGAATCTGTCGGTATTATGCTGCGTCGCTCGGATAAGGTGGTTAAGGCCTGTAGCCTCGTTCCGGTTGACTTTTGCCAACGTGCGGAGATTGTCCTTTTTTCGTGGCAGTATGTGACTATTTTTCTTTGCCAAAGGGTGATGAATTTGTCATAAGTAGCATCATGAAGTCAAGAATCATGTGCCAACACGTATCATGAGACTTGCCACGAAGTATCTTAGAATGTTAAAAGTTTTTTCTTGCTTTCGAATATTACCCAATTCTCCTTACATGGGAGCTTATTACGGCCATGCGTATCTGGCGTAGCACGTCATAAGATTAGTTTTTCTTTTTTGATATTTACAAAAAACGTTGTAGAATAGATAGCAAGACTGGTTTAAATTCTACAAAATGATGCATTGAGTGCCTGAATAGGCCTATCCGTCTAATCATTGAGTAATAATGTACCCTGATACTTAGCTGATTAATATTGTATATAGCCCTCGGTACCTCTATGTATTGCACAATAATTTCCCTAAGAACGCTTTTCTCTAATAGATCAATCGAGCAATTCCCATCGAATTCACTAACTTTACATCAGCAATTTACAGTAGCGCCTAAATGATATTATCGACATACGGTAAGTTTGTTTATGCAGTAACCATGCCTAAAAGCATTCATATTCGTTATCAATATGGATGATCAACAAGTAGGTGATCGCGGACTCTACTAATATGTATATGTCCTGAGAATGGAAGCTTGCAATAACAAGGAGGAGGAGTTGGTAATTGGTGATTGCAGTTGCCTTTCGTGTGACATCTCTCTCTGGGTCTCTCTCTCCGTGTCTTGTGCAGGCAACACCTCCACACTCAGTTTCCCATTCAAGAATCGGATATGCCAACGTATCTCTGTGCTGTTGTCATGTTCTTATCATTTAGGCTCTGTTCGTTTCGCAAAAAATGTGGCGTTTCTGGAAATTATTTTCTAAGAAGCCATTTTTCAGGAAAATGAGTATACTCTCCAACTTTTTGCGGAAAATATAGCATTTCCTGTTTTTTTTTCCAATAGCGGAAAATGTTTTCTTAGCAAGTTCATTTTTCGTAAAACGAATGTCGGAAAATTCAAAAAATAATTTCCTAAAAGTTATTTTTCATAAAGCGAACGGAACCTTAGTGTCAATTAAGATAGATGAATTTTGCCTAACATGATGAAGTGGTGCTTTTTGAAAAATACCGAGTTAAAACGCGTTGAGCCATGTCAATTCTTAGTTAATTTTATTCATGTCTCATGTCAGATTCAGATTCCTACCAGTCTTCGCATTCACCATGTGTAGTTCAGCTCATTTTTGTAATTTCCTCGTAAGGTTCGATCTCTTTGCGCTCATTAAGAGTGTTTTCTTATCCTAATTCAGTTCTTGGAATAAATTCTTGCGCAATGTTGAATGAGAAGAAGCGAAACGCTCCTGCTGCTAACAGTGGAGGCAACATCCAAAATTTTAGCTCTTTATAAATAAATAAATAAAAAATGCCTGGAGGGGAACGACCGAGATAATCAAATTGCAGGCACGAATATGAAATGTTCTGGTCATCCAAGATGCAAAAAGGAATTCATTTGGTCCTTTAACGCTGAGGAGTGATTCTTTGGCAGATGTCCGAGGATAAGAGAAACCTATTGATGTTCAAGGTCGATCTTCTTCGTCTGCAAGCTTATGTAGTACATTCACATTGCTAACCTGATATGACTATATGAATGTATGCTACTCTGTGCCGCATTTAGTGTCCGATTTCATGTTCGTAAAAAATGTCTGGCAGATGTCCAAGGATAAAAGAAATCTCTTCATGTTTAAGGTCGATCTTCTTCGTCTGCAAGCTTATGTAGTACATTCACATCGCTAACCTGATATGACTATATGAATGTATGCTACTCTGTGCGGCATTTAGTATCCAATTTTATGTTTGTAACATGTTTTCCTCTCCCTTACAGGAGCGAACATTTATTAAAATTTCATCCTGCACGACCATTGAAAAGAGGAATTTTCAGTGTATAAGATGTACACATGTCAACTCGAAAAATGTGTATGTTAGTCCACAGGAAAGCAAAACCCATGCATCTAGTACTGTATGTGCGAACCAATATTTTCGTGAGTAGTGTATTAAAGAAAAGTCCTCATGGCTTCCTCCTTAAAAAGTGAAAAATCATGCAATCATCTCATCTCATCTCATTCAGTGCAATGGAGGTGCAGCTATAAAGATGTTTAATTTCCCGGTACCTTTATAAGGTGATGTAAAGATGCATACAGGAACGCCTGCACTGTGATTTCTGTGATTCATCTGAGCTTATCAAACTTAGCCATATTATCAACCTTGATGTCAAACTGTTCGCCATCATCTATACTGATGATGAGTGCTAACAAAGCTATCTGTGTGCCCGTGTATACTGTCAATCAGAGCAACAATGTAGGACGCTCGATGGTCAAGCACCATCTGCACCGAGTACATCCTCAATCCGAGTGACAATGTTGAATGCTAAACCTTCAAGCACTCTAGAGTAGCTCTCTAAAGTTGCTTGCCCCACATCCTGCAAGGCATGATTTTCTCACTTTCAGTCCAATCTCTTGCAAGGGACACAACAGAATATTGGATCAAGAGAGAGAGAGAGAGAGAGAGAGAGAGAGAGAGAGGTCAGCTTGAAGATGTAGCAGCTAGTCTAATTTATCTCGTCTTTTAATAAATAATTGATTCATAGTCATGGTATCTTATAAGCTAGTGTAAATTATATATATGAAGGAGAATGCAGCATAATTTGCCGCTTTCATCCTGTAAGGCATTATAATGCACTTTACCTGGTTATATTGAATCTTCCATGTGTCCAAGCTTGTCTGTGAAAGCCCAGGGTACCTTTGCTTCAGGCAAAAGAGTAAGCTCTCAGCTCTCTCTGCTAAGGTTTGATTCTTGTCGCTTCGCTCAATGTCAGCCATGAAGTCCTTTACCATGTTCCATGATGATTTTGAATGGCTTATGCACAATTTACGCCTCCACGTGTACATGGAAGCCTCTACTCTGTTTGCAAGATCAAGTGCTTCGTGTTCAGATGTTATGCTTAGGTGGTCAAGGAGGTAATCAGGGGAGAATTTCTCTGGCGTGCTGATGTAACGGTAAATTGTGTCTCCAAGGCTTTCTCTGCCATTCTGCAAGTGAAATAAATTGTTTCCGTACGAATATAGAGTTACACGATGTCACTTCGGTGGTGAGGATGAAAAAGGATGAAAATGCCAAACTATAATCTTGAAAACAAGAAAGACTAATGCACTAACTTTCGGAAGACTAGCCAGGTAGCTTTCTGGGATTTCCATCTCGGCGAGAATATTGCTATTGATTGCCATGGCTGCTTTATGAATCTGATTGGCGCAGTCACGCTTGTGCCTCAGGTTCATTCTCGATTCTTCAGAGAGGCCATCAGGAGGCACGCACGGAACTGGCAACCACCATTTCTCCTGGTTCAGCTGAGCAACTCTCCCGAACAACTCCGAACCGATCGAATTTGATGACATGCTTCCCTTTTCTGTGTACCAGAATTCCGTCTCCTGGAAGCTATCCAATATTTCCTGTCAAAGAATTCTTTCTTTCCTGTAATTCAAGTCTGTGACAAAGCAAACCGAATCGCTCTACTGCTGTCACCTAAAGAATCGCCTTACCAAAAGCATCGCATCGAGCTTCTGCAATGCAGGGAGATTAACATAAATGTCTGATCTTGGTCTGCTTGTCATCACCTGAAGGGCATTAACCAAATTGCGTTGACGAAAAACGATGGGCAAATCGTAATCTTTCAGAGAAGGCAGTTTCAAATTGATATTTTATTCACCTGAACTGATGTCCCGTCTTGTAGTTCCTGTGTGGAAGCGGTGACTTCTACCATATAATCACAAACCGAAAGTAGACAATTCATTTCTCTATTCCACATTGCCGCCTTCTCTTGATTCAGAGGCTCTAATCTCAATTTCTGCCCAAATACAGTAGCTGCAACGCCAAGCCCCTCAGTCTCAGGCAATGCACAGCAAATATCCACTCGACAGTAGTAATTTCCTTTCGATACAAAAAAATAAATTACCGTAAAGGTTTGTGATGGCATTGGAGATTGTAACAGCAGTGCATACGCCTTTCCCTCCCCCCGACATGTCTTCGCCAAGCAAAAGCTTTGCGAACCGCTCCTTCATCATCTCAAGTTCTTGAAAAAGAAAAATGTGCACTCAAGTTCAATAAACTTTGTTCGTCTTCCCAACCCATGAAAGCTAAGTTATCTAGAGAAGATTGTACCGTGCCCACCTGGATCTACACCCTCGAAGTCGTCATAGTTTTTGTTCATTTCATGCTTGTGTTGCTTCATACGTAGCTTGCTGAGGACGGGATTGTTTAGGCGATCGGATTTCTCAGCCGGCCAGTGCATAGGAGAAGCTTCGCTAGAGTAGCTACTATCATCTACCGTCTCCGAAAATACTGAAGCGTTGGAGTTAGTACGAAAATATGCTGTGGCTGAATCAGTACTCATAGTAGAGTATGCCGGAGTTCCCATGGACGGTTGATCATTCTGATCCACCGAGGTATCGTCAGACTTCGACGAATGCTCCATCTCAGAATCAAGTCCTGAAGCCACCTCAAATTGTCCAATATATTAACCTGCGAGCAACTCAAGTCAATGTGGAGATTCTCAGGACTTCATGAATCATCATTGCGATCAACACAATCTGCAAAATGGGAACTTAAGCCGACATCAGATTGACCTTTCCACTGCGGAAAAGAGAAAAGACAAAAAGCGTTTACTTTTACTAGGAAGTTGCGAAGAGCGAGTCGGTTTTTCACGTTGCCTTTGATAATCGGATGAAATTTGCAGTACCCTTTTCAAGCTGCGATAAAGACGAGAACCGTGCAAGCGAAGGTCAAAAAGAAATTGTGGGTTCGCTCTCATTGAAATGGAAAGAACTCGACGTTCGTAAAGTTACCTTTTTTAGCGGCCATTTTCGAATTCAAAACTGTTGCAATGAAGGCCTTGAGCTAGCAGAAGACCGTTTGAAACAGGTTCCCTGAACCAGAGGCCCTTGCCGATTGATGTCGAGAAGACGCTTTCCCATCGAGTATTTATCATGTCATCTCGCCCGGTTTGAACATGATTTCGATATTGCGCAGTTGAAGGGGAAACCGTAAGAGGACTGAGCCATATGCAAGGCACAATCACAAAGACGTGCGTCCCATTCATCCTCCTTCGCCTTGACTTTTGAGATAGTGGACATTTGCATTGCCTGCTCAAAGACTTTGTCCCCTTTGACATAAGAATCCTGATTTCAAGTCAAGATTCTCTTTCATGGCTTAGAGAGAGTTGAGAAAGCAATGGCGACTTTAGATCTCAAAAAGGGCATAATTCTTAGTGCAATGCCTTTGAGATCAGAATACCTAACTCAAACATGGACTAGTTGTCTTGAATTTGATCTGATATGATAAAGTTGTCCGCAGAGGTAAATGGGACAAAGTAGCATTGGTCATCTAAACATTTCCTTACCGTTGGGTTTTGCTTCAGTAGCCACCCTTCCAATATGAAATGGAGAGCTGGGGGTTCGAATCCCCACTTTCGCAGGAAGGATTGGGGTGGGGCCAATTTAGTTTCAGAAGTGGGTTTTGACTTCTACACTCTATAATGAGACATGACAAAAGTCTGAGCGCGAGAGTTAAAGTAGAAATAGAGTAGAACCGACCAAAGAAAAAAAAAATCTAAACCTTTTGGACAATGGCATGAGAGAACCGTTAGAGAGAGAGAGGGCACCAATCATCGCGGCTCATCCAAGATTTCTATGACCAAATTACAAATAAGGGTGTGAACGATGGCATTTGTGCGGTGTATGAGAAAGCTTGTCAGTGATTCATAAATACGTGACTCGCCCTTAAAGGCCATACTTGATAACTTTTACTGGATGAATTGGCAGGTCGAGCTTAGCAATGGGCTAAAAATCATTGCCTGCCTATAACGTAAAAATGGTACTCAAATTCGGAGTACACTCAAGAAAGAAATTGCTTGTCCATAACCTCTAAGCCGCCCGACCGTAGACAAACCCTTGTGCCACTCGCCCCATTACATTAACTAATCTTTTGAGAATTTGGTTGACATACAAAATTCAAAATAGGATAAAATTTATTATATCCTACGTTTGATGTCTGCTTAAGATAGAATAAAATCAGATACAAGAAAGATATCGACTAGATAAAATTACCCCATGAGAGAGGTGGGATAAAAGTGAATATGATTTTTAATATCCATATTAGGAAAGTAATTTTTCTCAAATAATAAACTTCTTAAATTAACAAAATTAACAAAATTAAAATTACTTGACCGAAAAAATTAAAAAATTAAAAATATATTTCAATATATGAATAATATTTGAATTATAATATAATAAATTCAAAGTAAAAAATTAAAAAAAATTAATTTAATCTTATTTTTATTTATACATTCGAATTTAATTCTATTTTAGAATATAGATTCAACATAGTTATTACATACTTTAGGTACAGTAGTATTTTTGGTACATTAGTATAGTTTACTATTTAATAAAATTTGATTAGAGAGTGATAGAAGGGGAAGAAAGAAATAACAAAGAAATTAATTAAAAAAGAGAGGAGAATAATATTAAAAAGGAAAATAAAAATAAAGTAGGCAAAAATATCACCAAAGACTTTTACCATCTCTATTTATAGAATTTTTTGTTCATTTATACTAATATGTCATTTTTATCAAATAATATACATAATATGATGTAAATATATTCGATTACAATCATCATATAATTGATAAGATATAGTAAAATCCTTGAATTTTATGTCATATCCTATTCAGTTATATTATAATTAGAAATTCAGATAATAGATTGAAGAAATACGACAAATGGAAATCACTATTTTAACATACCCCAATAAATACCCTTTTAAAATAAATGTGATTATTCTCGTTCGTTAAAAGAATTGATGCAATTTATCAATAACCTCAAAAAAAAAAAAAATGTCATCATTTGTTCATAATCTAATGGAATAAATATATTGGAAGTTGTAAAACTTATTACGAATATACAATTGAGTCTTAGAACTTTCTAATAAATATAGTCAAGTTTTAAAATTTATCAAATCGGTGCAATCTATTAATTCTGTCCAATTTTGCTAACAAAAAATGCCGATTGGTTATTTTTATTATTTCCTTTCTCTCAAGTGGCACTGGTGTCGTTTTGACCTTGTTCTTTATGTTTGGCACTATACATTAGCATTTTTGGTTAGATGAGTCGGATGAAATTAATAGAAGATATTACTTTATTGGGTTAATACCTTGAAAAATCAAGCTAATTTTTTTTTTTACCACAAAAAACAAAAAACCGTACATTTTTTACAAATTTTCCTCAAATTAAGTACATTTGTGACGAATTTACTTCTATTAGTTTCCATTAAATTTTACTCTTAAATTATTAAGTTAAATAATACGTAATATTTGATTGATATACGAGGATTGGTTTTGGTGCGGTTGGAGGGTTTCGATGGCCTTAGCTCCTCTTCTCCTTTTGTTGGCCCCGCTGTTTGGCTGTTTGTTGTGTGCTTGTCCCCGTCGTTTGGTTGTGTTGGTTGTAGCCGATTGGCTTCTATATTGCTGCTTCGATAGGCTTTGGGCGCGTTTGGTTGTGTTTTTGTTTAAAAATTGTTGAGGAACGCGAGAAATAGAAAAAAAAGTGTTTACGTTCTAACATTTTTGAACAAAAAAACGTGTTTGGTAAACTTGTTCTAATAAAAAATAAAACGAAACATGTTTGGTAAATTTAGATAATTTTTTATTTCTTTTATTTTTTCTATTTTTTTCTTTTTCATTTTTTTTTTCTTCTTTTGGCCGGTCGCCGGCGAGGATCGGCCTCGCCGGATCTGGGCGAGATCGAGCTCGCCCGGCCGGCGCGAGGCCGACCCTCGCCCGGCTACGGCGAGCCTCGGCCTCGCCGGGGACGGCAGCGTCGGCCTCGCCGGGGCCCGAGCCTCGCCGTGGGCATTTTGGCGAGGCCGCCGCCAAAATAAAAAAGAACAAGAAAATAAGAGAAAAAAGAAAAAAGAAAAAAAGTGTTTCTCATTTGTGTTAAAAACATTTGTGTTAAAAACAAAAACACAAATTTTGTGTTTCTTGTTTTTATTTTTTTTTTGTTCCTTTAACAAAAGAACAAAAAAAAACAGAAAAAGTGTTTAAAAACAAAAAAAAAGAACACAAACAAACGCAGCCTTTGTTGTTCTCCTTTTTCCCTAGCATCCTTCCACTCGACGTGGCTTATTGTCTTTTGAGTGTAAGTTTTTGGTGCCGGGCTCCAGTATTGTATAATTTTGGTTAAAAGTCAATATATTACTTATTTTACTAAAACAAACAATTAATTAATATATCAATTTGGGATTTTATTTTCTGTTTGTTACGGTTTACAATTTTTATTTTTTATTTTTTTGTGGTATTAATCCAAATTTAACATTGGGTATAAAATTTTTGGTTGTCGAATAAATTAGTTTGAGGCAAATTTATCATAAACATATCATGTATTTTTATGATTAATCGGGATAAATTTGTCGCATGTGTATTAATTTGAGATTTTTCATAATAAAAAAATTAGTTTAAATAAATTTTTCATTGATGCACCGATTTTGGATTTTTCAGGATATTAATCCTACATTTTTGGATAAGTTTTAGGATTTTCTCGTTCCAAATAATCTAATTTTGGAAAAAAAGATGGCCTTTATGGAGACGGCACGCATGGATCAAGAGTGTTGTTCTCCTATGAGTCTTGGATCTGGCAACTCCATTTCTCCCCGTCCCCTTTACCCGCTTCTCACTCCCAACTCTCTCTCTCTCTCTCTCTCTTTCTTCCCGTGAAGCTCTCTTGCCTGCCATCATCCAACGATGCGGAAGCCCATAAAGCTCCATCGAGGATCTCCTCCCCCGCACCTCCTCCTCCTCCTCCTCTCCCCGCCCTCCCCTCCCCATCCCTGAGGATCGCCGCCGCTACAGCCGCCGCGCCCGCCTCCGCCTCCGCCTCCGCCTCCGCCTCCGCCTCCCCGGCCGCTCCCGCTTCCTCGGGGAACGAGGAACATGGCGCCGGCGCCGGCGCCTTCCGTTCTGCTCGCGACGTCCGGCGCGTCGTGCCCGGACGCTCGGGCGTGGAGGTGGTCGTGGTCGAGTCTTCCGCGGGTCGGCGCCGCGGACTCGCGGAGCCGAGGCTCGGTCCGGTGCTCTCCTCGTCGCGCGGGGGACGGGCGCCTGGTCGCGGACGCGCGGCGACTGAGGACGCGGGCCATGGTCCGCAAGCGTGAAGACGGCCGCATTGCCGGCGATTCTGTGGACGCTTCCGAGGACGAGCAGGTAATGCCGTCGGTTTTGCAGAGACCTGTTCCGTTCTAGTTTCCGGGAAATTGTGAAGTAAGTCTTGTTAGTGAGGATTTTCTTGTCTGGAATCTTCTGCTAATTTGTTGCTCAAAACCTGCTAATTAAGTGATCGTGGCTACATTGAAAGTAATGTACGATATTGCATTTGCTTTTCATGGCTAATCCGTGTTGTGATGCCACTACCTTACTACACAGTCCTCCTAATTTGAATGAGAGATGGTTTTAATTGGAGGTAAGTAGGATGTTGAGTAGTATATATTGAGTTTGGATTTAGAGGAAAGTGGGAAGTTCAAGTGGTGGTGAAGGACGATTTGATTGTTGAAACAATAAATGGGGCGATGGGACCAGTCAACTAACAAATCGGGTGTTGGAGCCTTTAGATGAAACTGGCTTTAGATGATCTGGAGCCTCGCGGTGTTGTACATTATCTGATGGAGTACTGATTTGGATGTATTTCAACGAGAGGCATGACCATAGTCCTATTCTTCATCTAACAGGTTGCAGACCTGCCTATCGAGATTCCGGAGCGTGACTTTGCTGGCACACCATATGTTCCTGTCTATGTGATGCTGCCAGTGAGTTCTCCCATACTGTTATGCATCAATCTTGTGACGGATTGCTTCTCTCAAGACATGTTCAGAGTTTTAACTAGAATTAAGAAGCAGCGATGTTATCCTGCTGTGTGTCTTGTCAGCTTTCCAGGATAGCACATAGTGTTGTTATTCATGTGGAATGGTCATAACCTTGTTTCATTTGGGATCACAGCTGGGTGTCGTGAACTTGCAATGCGAATTAGTTGATCCTGAAGGTCTGCTAGAGCAGTTAAAGATATTGAAGTCAGTTAATGTTGATGGTGTCATGATTGACTGTTGGTGGGGAATAGTCGAGGCAGATGCTCCACAAGCATATAATTGGAGCGGCTACAAGAGGCTTTTCCAGATGGTGCGTGACCTCAAGCTTAAGTTACAGGTGAGTGGAGCAGCTACCAACTTTTAAGTCCTAATATCAATGCTTAGGATGAAGTTGTTAACTTTGCCTGTGAGTTTCTGAGAGATACCTTTTTTGCCACATTCCAATGGAAGGTAGTTGAACCAAATATCTCCTGGCATATGAAAAGTTACATCTTAACCAATGGATCATACATTTGCTTGCTGAAATTTTAGACATGGACTCTCTTACCATATGTTCTGCATATTGTATGTGAAGCCAGAAATAAATGCTTTTTTCCGTTTTTGTATTATATGGGGGCTCTCTCTTTTTGTTGTTAGATCATTTTGCTAATTTTACGACGTATTATAGGGCAATTTTTTTCTTACTGCTGTCACATGCTCTGCTTTTTTTCTGTGTAATATTTTTCCTTCAATATGTTATGAAGGACTTGCTGGCTCTCAACACAGTAAATTAACATCTTCAAAGAGTAATCCTATCTGACTTGGCATTTCATACAGGTCGTCATGTCATTCCACGACTGTGGAGGCAATGTTGGTGATGATGTACATATTCCACTGCCGAGCTGGGTGATGGAAATTGGTCAAAAGAACCCCGATATCTATTTTACTGACAGAGAAGGGAGACGCAATATGGAATGCCTCACATGGGGAATTGATAAGGAAAGAGTTTTGAGAGGCCGTACTGCTGTTGAGGTATCTGTTGGGAAATAGTTTTGTTGATTGTTATGCTAGGCTTCATATGTAGAATGTTCTTATTGAAGAAAGCACCTTAAAATTAATTCCTTCACCTATATAATGGGCATGCTAAAGGCTACTTCTTTTGCTGTATGAGTGAACAATATTATACATGTCTTGAGAGTATACTATGCAACTTATGAGCTCTTATTTTTCGTAGAAAAGTGATTGAATCTCTTCAAACATTATCTAGGCTGGACAGGTTTGGTCACTTAAACTTAAGGCTATTCCCATAGCTTGTGAGATATTTGTGAGATTGTAGCTCATGAATATAACATCCTTGCTGCAAGCATTCACGTCAACCATCTCCAAAATCATGTCCATTTAATACTTTGGATTCCACCTTGAAAGTAATACCAACTCACTAGCCTTGATTACCCACCATGAGGAAGGTTAGAATATATAAATATGAAACTACGCCCTCATCTAATAGCTTAAGCTTTTAAAACAATCGGTTATGGTCCCACAAAATCTCACGTGGTATTAGACTTTGAGGTCCTCAGCTCGAATCTTTCCAGGCCCCATTTGCCTCCCAAATTATATATTTTCATGTTCAGTACTGGGCAAAAAGACCAGATTAAGCATGAGGGAGAGTGTTAGAATATATCAATATTAAATCACACCTTCATTTAACAGTTAGCTTTTAGAACAGTCAATCATGGTCCCACAAAATCTCACAAGGTGATCCTGCAAAAAAAGTGATATAACTAACTAACCAAAGTCCACTGTCCTAGGGAATAGGCACTCTGAAGGCACCAAACCGTTCCTGGCCAAGTGAAATAACATATATGATGTTGTATACCAAAAAGGAACTTACATGACCACTCAGGTTCTGATGGTGCTAATTTTCTATGAGCAATCATGATGTTTGGGCCTTAAATATTGCATTATGACACGATGCAGGTTTATTTTGACTATATGAGAAGCTTCCGTGTGGAATTCAATGAGTTCTTTGAGGACGGAATCATCTCCGAGATTGAAATTGGACTAGGCCCATGTGGGGAGCTCCGGTATCCTTCTTATCCTGCCAAACATGGTTGGGAATATCCCGGCATTGGTGAATTTCAGGTAAATCCCAGTTGTTCTCCTTTTATTTTGTTTTATGTGTCTTGTTTGCATATGGGAAGAGGAATTGATGATAAGCCGTTGTTCCTTCTTCATATTGGAGGAGCCCTCATTTTTCTTGTTGCATCTTGAGTAATCTTTACTTGCTACTAAGGAAACTTTGCTGTTGATATGATTTTTCAAAAGTAATAGGCACTAATGCTTGTTGGTTTCAGTACAGTGTTATGATCGGTACTTGATGAAGAGTTTGGAAAAGGCAGCAGAAGTGAGGGGGCACTCCTTTTGGGGTAGGGCACCAGATAATGTGGGTTGTTATAATTCTCGGCCACATGAGACTGGCTTTTTTCGTGACGGAGGTGAATACGATGGTTACTACGGGAGATTCTTTCTCAATTGGTATTCTCGGGTTTTAATAGATCATGCAGATCGTGTGCTTTCTTTGGCCAATTTGGCTTTCGAAGGATGTTGCATAGCTGTGAAGGTGAGTTACCGTTGTGGTAATCATGCATTATAGATTATTTTGCTGATCGAACCTCCTTGCATCCAACCAACGATTGCTCTCTTCTGTCTGAAGCAGTTATCTGGAATTCATTGGTGGTACAAGACAGCCAGCCATGCTGCTGAATTGACTGCTGGGTTCTACAACTCATGCAGCCGCGATGGTTATGCTACAATTGTGTCGATGTTAAAGAAGCACGAGATAGCAATGAACTTTACATGTGTTGAATTACGCACATTGGATCAATACGAGGACTTTCCAGAGGCAATGGCAGATCCTGAGGGATTAGTTTGGCAGGTAACACCCCTTAATAATGTTGTTAATGTAAGGTGTCCACTTTCCTCATTTCTAATAAGAAAAGTCAAATTCCTTCTATGAAAACAGGCATTATTGTTGTCTCAATAATTTGGAGCTGACTTCAAATGACGCAACATCTAGTGTATACTTCAAATCTTTTTGTGATATGCCTATTTGAAAAGCCTATCTTTTTCACCCTTCAGGTGTTGAATGCTGCATGGGATGCTCAAATACCTGTCGCAAGTGAGAATGCCTTACCTTGCTATGATGGAGAAGGCTACAACAAAATATTAGAGAATGCCAAGCCTCGTGATGACCCCGATGGAAGACATTTATCTGCTTTTACATATCTCAGGCTCAGCCCAACTCTGACCGAGGGAAATAACTTGATGGAATTTGAGCGCTTTGTTAAGAGAATGCATGGTGAGACCGTTCTTGATAAACTTACGCGAGATAGTTATCAATCCTAGTTTACATATAACGCCTATCTGGGGTAACCTGAGCTAATCGTCAGCATTCTTTTCCACGATGGATAAAACACAGTCGATGGTGGAAAAACATGCATTTAGATTTTGGGAACAGGCTTACTACTTGCCCTTAGAAAACTGAATGATGGAATACTGAAGAGAGTTAAGAAATATGGTCATTCGTGGATTACACACTAAGCGTCCCTTTAGTTTGATGCTTGAATACATTATGTGGTGCACCAAGTTCATATAAAATGTGGTGCACCAAGATCATGTAGAGCTCCATGTAATAAGAAGTATTATCCATATCAATAAAGCTGAACAAGTTATATTTGTAGTCTTGCTCCCTCTCTTCATTTCCTATAACCGATTTGCTTTTTTGATACCGTGAAGGTCTTTCTACGCTATTTGATAAAATAATTTAACTCCAAGGCTTTAATAATTGGTAAATAATCTGTTGGACGATGCTAAACGGATTTGAGTCTGTTGTATTGACAGGCTGGAACCAGCAACATTGGAAAATGAAGCTTGTAAACTTGCAGTCAAATGAACGTTTAATGCCTGCAGTTTCACATGTCAAAGCACATAAAGAGAGGAGTGAAATAGTATTTGGCAAACGGATAGATTTGCAAAGAGTAGCTTGAGTCATACCTAAAGCAGAGCAATCGGTATTAGAAGTTCTTTGTACTGTTGTTTTCAGACTTCGTTTAAGAAAGATTTGATGAGGATCGGGATTTTCAAAGCACAATCAAATCTCGAACGGACAAACCTGGTCTCTTTACGGAGGTTTAAGGCTTTGGATGGGCAGAAGTACCATTTTCATCCAAATATGGGTAACTTTGGCAACCAATCTCAAGGAGCTTTCAAATGAAAGCCAGCCTCTGGGAATGCTGAAAACATTTTTTCTCTTCCTAATCTACTCTCATTAATTTTTCATATTTTCGTTATTGCCTCTCGTATTTATTTATTTTTTAAATGAAAAAGGAGTAGCCCTTTCTTAGGACGGCGAAGGATGACGGCCGCCAATGAGCCGATCGGCGTCGCGGCCTTGAGCGACCTCCGCGAGGGTCGCGCCTGCCAATCGCGGCCGCTGGGTCGCACGGCCCCCAGGTCGAGCGACCTTCGGCGGCCCTCGACTGGGTCACCCTCGCCGGCGCCAGATCTAGCTCACCGCCAGAACCCGTAACCCTTCGTCGGTCCGGCGAAAGAGTTTAGTTGAATTTAAAATATATATATATATATCAAAGCTCATTGCAAATTTTTTTTTTACCAAATGCACATTCAACTCAAAATCTATTTGCAAATTTTTTTTACCAAACATAATTGCATTTTCCCCAAGTAGCTTTAGTTTCAAAGCGTTTGTATTGGATTGGAATCTTTGGATTACCAAAAAAAAAAAATCAAACATTTTCTATTGCCAAATGAAAACATTTTCATAGGGAAATTTTCATCTAGAGACAAGAAATGAAAGGTGAACTCCATTATATCGTGAATCTTGAGATTGTCACAATCGTGCAAGGACTGCCCTCGCTGAAATTGATTAGGGCTTGGCAATCTTTGTTGATGGGCGGTAAGGGCTCATAGGCCCTCACTCAGTAGTTGGTGAGGTTTGGGCCTCGCCAACCATAATGAAAAAATAGAAAAAGAAAAATAATAATAAATTAAAAAAAAAATTAAAAATTTTAAATTTTTATCCATATCATAATCTTGGTTGTATCATATAAGATAATCATATTTTTATGATAACGATTTTCAATTAAAATTAACTAAAAAAATTATATTGATAAATTGTCAAAAATCTAAAAATTTAATTTACACAATTGTTTGACAAAAAATATATTTGAAAAATTTACGATTGAGTTATTAGAAAATATAATAAGTCCATCACTTTTTTTTTTTGGGTACTTTTCTCCTCCATATCGTGTCCTAGTTTAAGAACACATTATTTTTTTCTTGCCCATCTCAAAGAAAATTTAGGCAGGTCCCAAGAATCCATCCCAAAAGAAGAAAAAATGATGATGCATCACACGGGATGTACATGCCGGCAAGAGTTTTGAGTTCACCAGATCCACACGCCTTGGGCACCCTCGGAGCTCCCCAACTCACGCAGGCCGCGCCTCGCTTTGCTTTTGCTTCCCTAACGAAACCGGAACGCGCCCCGCAGATCCCGTTCCACCCCCCACCCACCCGACACCACCCGCCACGCTCCCCCCACGCGCCTCGCGGCACACGTGGCCCCGCGCACGCCCCCTCCGTGTTAAACCCCGCACGCCCCGTCCGTGCCAATCCCGGCTCCCCTCGCACACTCGCCACCCCTCCGCACGCGCGAAAAGGGGAAAAGGAAAAGCCCTAGCCCGGCGCCATCCCCCCCCCCCCCACGCGCCCCACGCGCCCCCCTCCGCGCCGCCCCGCTCGGCTCCCCGCCCCGCCGGAGCGGCCCGCGCCTCCGCCCTCCCCGCTCCGGTCCCACCCCCGGCGGAGCTCCGGTGGCTCGCTGCCGCTCGCGCCGGCGTTCTCCGGTCGCCGGAGCCCGGTCGGCCTCCGCGCGGTGAAGGTCGATGAAACAGTCGGGATCCGTCGTCGGGAGGGTGTTCTCGTAGTCGGAAGATGGAGTCGATGGGCAAGGTCGGAACTTGCGGACATTCGTAGTGCTTGGCTATGACCACGGTAAGATAAGCTTGCGAGTTGGTTTGAGTTGCGATTTCTGCTCCGACAAGTTTATTGTTCATATGTTGATCCGATGAAGTGCTAGATTGCAGCTCAGTATGATGCGTGCGTCTCCTTTCTTCTGCTGAATTTTGCCCCGACTGGTGCAAAATTGCCTATTGGAGTGAGGAAATGTTGAGGTTTAGCTTCACGTAGTCAAGGCATTTCGAATTCGCAGGACTTGTCTAATGGTTAATCCCTGGGTGGAGACTTAGTTTTTACTGTCATTCTTGAACATGGCTAATGTTTTCTGTTGAAAAGTCATATTCTGAAGATAAAAAGAGGCATAGGTTGTCTGTAACTGAACTGCGAGGAAACGCCTTCCTCAGGTGTTGCAACTCCCGAGCATCTTTTTGCTTCTGGAATTAGCTCGGTGAAAACATTTTATGAATTTTTTGGTGTAAAACTTTAGTAAATTCGTGTTTTTATTGTTTCTGTGGTGAGTCTGTCCAGGTTGTCTATATAGTGGACTTTCTGCTTCCTGGTGTTATAAATAACTAAAGCATGCCGTTTGACATGGAAATTAAGTATTCTCGGTTGCACTGACTTCAACCTTTTCTTGTGATTGCTGTCTTGGTCTTCAAGATGGGTGCTGCTCGGTTTGGAGTCAATTATCAGACTTGCAGAATCGGTCGTATCAGCTGTTTTCCATTGGCCCGCCTAGCCGGAATTGTTTCTGAACGTGGTTACTGAAGAGTAGACACTCGAGTTGTCTTCATGGCATGTGAGACAAAAAGATCTACGGTCATACAGTAATCAGGGTGAAGAGATCAGAGGATTGCAATAGTCAGGTGCAGAGCCGGAATGGCAACTGATATGCAGAGATTAGTAGGAACGAGTGAAGACGAAGATGAGGAAGATATTGAGATGGATGTGAAGGAAGAGGATGACGATGAAGACGATGACATGGAGAAGCATATTGCAACTCCTCCACTAGTTGGCGTTGATGGACTAATGGGGTCAAGTAGTAATAATAGTAGGTTTCATCATCCCCAAATTCATGAACAAGGGAGCAACCCTGGAGGTGGTGCTCGAAGGAGTAGGCCACTCGAAGAGAAGGAGAGAACGAAGCTGAGAGAGAGGCACCGTCGAGCAATCACTGCAAGGATCTTAGCAGGACTGCGCAGGCATGGAAACTATAATCTAAGGGTTAGAGCTGATATCAATGATGTGATTGCAGCTTTAGCTAGGGAAGCAGGCTGGGTTGTTCTTCCAGATGGGACGACCTTTCCTTCAAGATCTCAGGTACTTCTATTTGATGGTTGAAGCTATGTGTTGAATGACTTTAATTTATTATTGTATTTAGGGCGATGTGGTGACAACAGACGTCACAGTACATAAAGATTTGCAATCAATAATAAAGATCCTCTGCAGTGAGGCTTTGCCTTGAATAGTTCCCCAAAAATGCATATTACCTTCTGAAATATTGAAGTTAACACTTCCATGTTCCCTCTTCACTGAATTTACCAAGGGCTCACTGTTGTGTTATCCATATTTCTTATGCCAAATGACCAGCATGTCACCCTTGTGACTGTTAAATATGTCCGGTCTGTCATGGAATTATCATGTGTAATATGTTCCTGAAGAGGTTTGCACAGTTCACTTTTAGGTTTTTGTATGTTCTTTATATGCTAATGTGTTGCCTAAGTTATGTAGTTGATAAGGATTATCCTGGTGCCACTGCCAATGCTTTTCTTCATCTTGAACAGGGTTCAAAACCTATTAGTGGCACTTCTGCAGCTGTTACTCCACCAACTTCCGAAATGGTTATGCAACAAGCTCCTCTGACTTCCCTTAGAGGAATCTCTTCCGGTTATGGAAGTCCAGTGGACTATAATGCATCTCGAATGAAAGGTGTCTATGTGCCCAACTCGTCTCCTTATGATTCATCTTCAAGAGGTCAATCTCAAATTTCATCTGCAATGGGGGATGGAGGAGAGCCTTTGAATACTCAAACAATTATTGGTGGCTCTGTTGAAAGTGTTGATGCCAAGCAGGTAGTATAGTTGATATCCAAGGATAATTAATGGAGTTAATGAATATCTATCTTTCTGTTTCTATGCCATGCTTACTTTGTCAACATCAAATGGTTCAAACGTGGTTATAGTCCATGTGTTGCTGTGAGTATGTTTTACGTAAATGATTAGTACTTCATGTGCATAAATCTTGACCGAAGATCCTTATGCACGTTACATGAGTCTTTGTTCCTTATCTTACAAGCCAATCACCTCAATCATCCACACTAGATCTTTGTATTTCCACAGAAGTTTCATTAGTTAACTCTAACGACAAGATCCTACACAGTTCTTCCAATTTGATGTCCTCCTACTGTTGTCTCCCATGCTTGTCAAGCTGATTTTGTCTCTCCTGCAGATTGTTGATGTACCCTCAAAATTTCCAGAGCGTGATTTTGCTGCCACCCCTTACATTCCTGTTTATGTGATGCTACCTGTAAGATTACATTATCTGCACCTAGTAGTTATCTTGAATATTTGTAGATTGTTTTATGTGCTTTATATACTCTTATGTCAGTCAGCTGCACCTGCCTTAAGAGTAGATGCTTGTTTCTGTCTTTCATTTTCAATTTTATGCAGACTGCCAGTAATTGATCGTTTAGGTCTTCTTAGATAACTTAATTGTTGATTGGGTATTTATTCAGCCTCAACAATGGTTTTCATTATGATCCTTTTTGACAGTTGGGAGTCATCAATGTAAAGAGTGAACTGGTTGACCCAGATGGTTTACTAAAGCAATTAAGGATTTTGAAGTCACTTAATATCGATGGTGTCACAGTGGACTGTTGGTGGGGAGTGGTAGAGGCTCATGCTCCACAGGAGTACAACTGGAACGGTTACAGGAGGCTATTCCAGATGGTACATGAGCTGAAGTTTAAATTACAGGTTAATATCATCCCATTGATAACTGAAAGTTTTGGTGGTAGCTTTGCATATTACTGTCATTGCATGGAGTAGAGGTGAGAGTCATTATTGCTTTCAGGGAAGTTGAGGGCCTGAGGCCCTCTTTGAAGTGAAAATCTTGGAGAAGCTAGTGACAAATATTTATGATTTATATTCACCATAATATGAATCCGAAATAGGAAATGCACCCATTGTCACACTCGCACCATTCTTTGATTTCTACACTTGTTTTCAAGCCCTAATTATGTTGAGATGGAAGTGGAGATTATTGCACTTCTTTGTCTTTCTCTGCTACAATTTATTTGCAGTGTTGTATCTGCCTGAGATAGTATCATGTGACTGTCTACACTCTTACCATATTTTACCATTGACTAAACTCATTTTGAAGCCCTGATTATGCATGGGAATGATATACAAAGCAACTTTGGGCCTCCAAAGTCCTTGAGCGAAAGTTGTGGTGTTTGTTGAAAAAATTTTGGACCACTTTTAGTCAAACTTTGTCTTAGCAAAGTCCAAAGCCCAAGGCAGGTTCCCCTTGCTTTGGTTTTGGAGCATTTTCAGACAGCTCGCTCCAAGGATTAATGAATATTTTCAGTTTCCTTTCTTGCCCTCAGAAGTTTACAAACATTCCACTTTTACCCCTAAATGGCCCCTAGGCACTACAAACTCAAGCCAGTTGTATCGACCTCAGACCAATGGCCTCAAGCCTTGTTGACAACTTCGCTGTCGGCACTCAAGTGGCTGTTGACTTGGCCACTGAAGTTGCCATCAATTATCCACCAATCACAGTTAGACACAGAGAGAGAAAAAATAGGAGGAAGAAAAAGGGAGAGGGGTAGGGGGAGGGGGAAGGGGGTGGAAGATACGATGCTGCCTGCAAGTGTATCATGGAGTCACATGACCCCTAGGCAAGCCGACTCCGTGGTAGCGCAAACTCGAGTGATCCAAATGCTGTTGTCGAGCATTCCAGGCAAGGCAGATATTGCCTAGGTCAACCTAGGCGAGCTAACCAGGCAAGATCTTTCTTGTGTCATGAGATGCCAATAGTCACGCTGCACCGAGGTCATGAGGCACATCCCGTCACCTGAGACAGCTCCACCACTAACGTCCTACTCGCTTGCCCTTTCAAGTCT
Organism: Eucalyptus cladocalyx; assembly: GCA_017140615.1. Classification (NCBI taxonomy): domain Eukaryota; kingdom Viridiplantae; phylum Streptophyta; class Magnoliopsida; order Myrtales; family Myrtaceae; genus Eucalyptus; species Eucalyptus cladocalyx. The sequence goes on from CM029520.1 coordinate 2,647,168, forward strand.
TCTCAATCTCAAACCTGTTGCTTCTGTTTTGCTTTTTAATTTTTTTCTGTTCTTTTTCTTTTATTCTTTCTTGTTTGGTGGGTTTAGTAGAACCTGTTATTGTTTTATTTTTTTAATGAAAATTTATTATAAGACTGAAGATTCAAGTATTTTGTCCTTTACTTAAAATAAAGAACATCACATTTTCAGTTTTGTTATTAATTTAAATATTAATAAGTAAAAATCTAAATTGATATATCATCAGAAAAATCTAAATTGACAATTTAGTCAATCAAAAGGCTTGTAACTGCAAGTTTATCAAATGACAATCATGTAAAGGTTGCTTTACAATGACATTTTGAAATACTGATTACCAACTGCTCAACCAGAGTGCAGAGCTCCACCATGCATTACTTTAGATTGGCATGTATGTTAACTTATGCACTAATCTTCGATGATTGTGGCCCTTTTGGTTTTGCCATGGTCTTGTTGCTCCCTGGGCTTCACACTTTATGCTGTTATAGTTTTCAGATCATAGTGTATAAGCATTAAAGTATACAGGTTCCACTTATCAATTGAGGTCATTGATATATAAAGAGGAAAAAACACCAAGATTCAGTTCTTCTTAACCACATTGCAGGCTCAGTGTTTAGCAGTGGAGCAGGTTTCTTATATGCAACACCTTACATTTTGTAAATAATTCAAAAGAATGCTAATTGACTGGGCCCATTGACTTTTTACTACATTCTTGTTGATTTTATCAAGTTTCAATAGTCAAATTGCCAGCTGATATTGCCTCAGGTTATAATGTCATTTCATGAATGTGGAGGCAATGTTGGTGACGATGTTTGTATCCCACTGCCCCACTGGGTGGCAGAAATTGGAAGGAGCAACCCTGACATATTTTTCACTGATAGAGAGGGAAGACGCAACCCCGAATGTCTTTCGTGGGGTATTGACAAGGAGCGGGTTTTGAGAGGACGGACTGCTGTTGAGGTATATCCTTAAGTCCTATGAAAGGAGTTGAATAAGCACCTCCCTCCTTTTTCTTCTATTCAACGGGAACTTGTAAAGAGATTTCTCAGAAATTTCACCTTTTTGACTCCATGTAGGTTTACTTCGATTACATGAGAAGCTTTCGTGCAGAGTTCAATGACTACTTTGAGGATGGTATAATATCGATGATTGGGATTGGATTGGGTCCTTGTGGGGAGTTACGGTACCCATCAAACCCTGTAAAAAATGGTTGGAGATATCCTGGGATAGGTGAATTTCAGGTAAGTAATATTGTCCTTAAGATGGAATTATGAAGTCCTCTTTTTTTGCAGTTTTGAGTGGAGAATTGTAGTGTAAATATCATATTGCGCGGAGTTTGTGATATTTTTGTAGAAAAAAGTCCTTTTTCTTAACTTGATCAAACATCCTGTTTCTTAACAGTTGCATTGAGCTAATTCGTTTGAAATATTTGTGCAAGTTCTTCTTTCGGGGTAAACTGTGGAAATATATGAGCAATCCTATTTCCTTTTCTAATTGATCTCTTTGTGGCTCTCTCTGGCACTGTTAAATTGGTAGGTGAGAGATGCAAAATAAGTAACAAAATCAAAATCACTTTCACTTTCACTTATCTCTTTTGTACTTATATAGTTTTGGAGTTTGTTCAAGAGTTTTTCCTGAAAATGGCTATAATTTTCCCCCTTGAAGTGCTACGATCAGTATCTACTGAAGAATCTCAGAAAGGCAGCAGAGGCAAGGGGTCAGGCTTTTTGGGCTAGAGGTCCAGATAATGCAGGTTCTTATAATTCACAGCCACAAGAAACTGGTTTCTTCTGTGATGGAGGAGATTACGATGGCTATTTTGGAAGGTTCTTCCTTAAGTGGTACTCTCAGGTGTTGATTGATCATGGTGATAGAGTACTTGCCTTGGCAAAATTAGCTTTTGATGGTACTTGCGTTGCTGCTAAGGTAGGTCCAATTTTTAGATTGATATTCATAGATGCAAACACATATTTACTGTTCCAATCAAAAAAGTTTACCATCAATAGCTGCTTCACCTTACTCTCTCCACGGTCTTTGCATAAATATGGCTTTATTCAAGTAGGAATAGGAATGCATTACAAAGTAGACATATGGGTGTAAAATTGCAGGCCTTTCGTTTGATTTTTATTCTTCAATTACGTTGATATTGGTAAAATGTTGGACAGCCAATGAAGTTAGTGTGAGAAACAGGAACCTAAGTCATTTGGAATGCAGAAATAATTTCCTTAATGTGCTGGGTGATTAATGTGATACTGGTGGAAGATTTTCTCCTTGAAAAATTCATATTAAGCAGGAATGTCATCATGAGGATATTGCAATTGGAATTGTGTTATTGAAATGTTGTAAAGTTTATTTTGATCGACTGTGCTATTTCAACTGCTGAGCAGCTATCAGGTATTTATTGGTGGTATAGGACAGCTAGTCATGCTGCTGAATCAACTGCTGGATTTTACAACCCATCCAATCGTGATGGTTATGCCACAATTGCAACAATGCTGAAGAAGCATGGAGCTGCCTTGAACTTCACATGTGCTCAGTTGCACGTGCTAGACCAGCAGGATTTCTCAAGTGCACTGGCAGATCCTGATGGCTTGGCCTGGCAAGTAAGCCCTGAGATCTGTCTGCTTTTGTATAACCATAAATAGTTGGGAGGGATAACTGCAGGGACGAAGCTTAAATTTGTTTTGTGGAGCATATAGCACCTGCTGAAATTTTAAAGCTATCATTTTAACACTTGGAAGCTTTTTGCTACGTATTACTTTGTTCTACTAAATTGTGGGTTTTGACCTCACAAGATTCTCAACATCAGAAAGGTAACTCTCTTAGAGCTTGGAAAGACAAAAGTTGCCAAAAGAAAAATTACAAATGACTGCCATTGTACATAAAAGTATGAGACAATTCAATTTCTGCTCATGGTATTGTTACATATAGCTCGCCCTGCTAATGATGTTACACTGTTTGTGTTTCTGAGTTATGGTGGAATTCTCTATAATTTTCTTGTAGGCTAAAAGCCACCAAAAACCTTAAACTTTGTCTATTGTGATACATTTATCTCAAACTTTTTTTTTGTGACACAAAAAACTCCAAACTTATGCCCATATGACACATCTACCCCACACTTATACAGTGTGACATATTTATTTTGCAATACCAAAAACTTCAAACTGTTTTTGGTGACACCAAAAAACCCAAATTTTTATCTATGTGACACATTTACCCCAAAAATTTGTGTCATAGAATAAAAGTTTTGGTTAAATGTGTCACACATGTAAAAGTTTAGGGTATTTGATGTCACAGAAAAAAGTTTGCGGTAAATGCATCATAGTGAGCAACGTTTGGGGTTTTTAGTCACAAAAAATAGTTTAGGGTAAAGGTCATTCTAGGTAAAGTTTGGGTTTTTTGGTGGCTTTTTCCCTTTCTTGTAAGATAATTAATCTCATAAGAATAATAAATAATCACAAATATATGGATGCAAAGAGTGATTTGCACTCGTATTTCATCACCTCCTCTGAAAAGAACTCCTAGCTTTATTCCTAGCTTACTGATATTTCCTACTAAATCGAGATTATACGTGGAACTAGAGGGTATCGTGCCTCCAGTGGCTCATGGAACTGTGTTTTGTGTTTTAGGTGCTGAATGCTGCTTGGGATTATGGCATCCCAGTTATCGGTGAGAATTTTCTTCCTTGTCACACTCGTGTAGGATACAACAAGATGCTGGATGGTGCCAAACTGTTGAATGATCCGGATGGGAGGCACTTTTTATCCTTCACCTACCTGAGGCTAAACTCCATCCTTATGGAAAGACAGAACTTATTAGAGTTTGAGCGATTTGTGAAGAGAATGCATGGTAAATCCCTTACCTTGACCGTATAGAAGTTGCTGTTATGATGGATTGTTCTCTAATTTACAGTTGATGCAACAAAAAAGGCGATTATTAAAAGGGTTTATAGCATATGTCACTTAATGAGATAAGGCTATTGTTGTTTGTTGTGGTTGGCCAGGAACTGAACTCCTATTCTGGTAGGGGATTTATGTTCCATGCGCAACTACTGGAAAGATGTGAGGAGTGTGAAAGCATGATTTTTACTCTACTCCTTTTTTGTTGCTGCAGGTGAGGCAGTTCGCGATCTACATCAATAGCACTAGAGAAGAAAGTGTGCTTAGTGCACTTGAATGTTTATTATTCTTCTTTCCCCAGAATTATGGGGAATTACTCTCTAGCAAAGTAGAAAAATAGCATTTTACTGTAGCTTTAAATGTATTCTGTAAATGAAGCCGCAAATAGAAGCGTTTAGTTTATGTAATTATTGAAGAACAATGATCCGTCATATCCCACAAAGATACGAACATCTTACCGGCTTACAAGTCACTACTCCAATCTTTCACGAACTTGCTAAAGCTCAAGGGCCTCACTCATCGTCAAGACTTCACTTGACCCGACATCTTAGTTCCATGTTCTTTTTGTTGGTTATTTACTAGTAGTACCTCTCACGTTCTTTTCGAATACTTTAGCAGGTGTCCCACTTGTTAAGCTCCTCATGGACGAGTTTACAGATATATAATTTGCTAACGCCTTACTGAATATTGAAATTTAGTAGCATGAAATAACAATCACAACTGACAAATTACTGTAACATATTGAATTTATTTTTTTTTTTTAATTGAGGATAACTATCTGAGGTTTCCTAGAATTTAGCTTTTTCACAAAATCAAAGTCAATCGTAATCTCGAGAGGGATAACATTGTCTCTGGACCGATATTACTTCTTTCAGGAAATGAAATCCTATACTTCTTGCATCCGATTCATGTAAATTTGCTAACGGTTAGGTTAGCTTTTTGCTGGCTGAAAAATTAAGTACCAAAGTTGCAGTTGACCTGCTTGATTCTCATGGAGGAAGAAAAAATTTACCGAAGCACCTTAAAGCTGCATTTGCAATAAGCACATGTTGGATTAAAGAGGTTGGATTAAAGACCAAAACTGACCTTCTATCATAGAATAATCTAAATACATAGGAAAGGGACATCAATTTGAATGAAAGAATGGGTTTTGTTGTCTGAGACACTTGCAAATTCAATGTACAAAACTATGATATCTTGAACACCATTTGGCCAGAGTCATTGACATGAAAGAGGCGCCTTACAAAACCGTCCCAACTTTCTTTCCTTTCACTGGATGATAACAATGGAGGTTCCTCTCTGGATCTTTCAGAACTCTCCGCTTCTACTTCATCAAATGTACCATAAGTAGGTGGGTAAGCCAGAGGAATATCCAAATCAACTGCCCTCTGAAGTGCGGCTTTATATTCCTCATCGTGTTCGCGCACAACAGACACTTGCCGCTCCATTCTCTGGCTCACTGGAATGTCCATCGTCTTATCTCTCTCCAGCATTACCTAAAAAAATAAGAAAAAAACATTAAGTTACAGGAGTAAATTGCTTTCTCAGATCCCTTACAAGCATGATGATTCAGTTCAGTCACCACAGGAGTTTCATTCACTATCATAGTCCTTTCTGGCTTAATAATTAAGTACATGAAAAGCAACACTCAAAGGGATTGCATCTAGTAACATAATAATAATAGTAGTTAGGTCATATAGTTCAATGTGCATTAAAAGATTAAATTTTCAATCAAACATATTAAAGAATTTGAATTCACCGAGAAGCATGAAAATCTCCCCCATGTTTTTGGCTAGAAAGGTCGATGAAGTTTTTTACTTCTACATCCCCTCAATGGGATTCCCACTTGATTACTAAGGTACTCCTTGATGCTATGAGGTTCACAAATTCACACAAAGTAGAACTGCTTTCATCAGAATGGCTCACTGCAGTGCGGGCTTTTGAAATGCTTTCACAGCAGTTCCCGGTTATATGGCAACCATAACATGAAGAACATATCACCAGATTCTGAGAAGGAAATTAATGCCAGTGTAAAATTGATAATTTGTGTAGTACTTGATAATTTAGAAGCTGAAACGTACATCGAGAGCCCTTTGAGATTCTCTTTCAATCCAAATGACAGCATGGTCAGACATTGCATTGCAAGAAATGACCATATGCTCAAACCTCCCATCCACAGGAACTGCTGTCCTCACAACAGGAGGAAACCTTCCTAACCTACAATCAAGATAGAGCAGGTTTACATAACGCTGAAAGAGAAACGCCCACAATTAATAATCTTTTATGACTCAAGCATTGCGACTAGTCCTGGTAAGACACGACCTTCAATTTCTTTTTCCAGCAGACCACCAGCAAAAACCAAGATGACAATAGTCTTGGACAGTGTTCATGTACCCAATGCTCTAAAACACATTGAAGAAAGCAAGCCGCATGGCTGGTACATGCACCTAATATCAGAATCACCTACTTAGTGAACTGAATGTGGACACAGTGAGGGGACATGTAGTACTGGATAGACCATTCCAAATTTGAGAAGAATCCAGCAGCATGCTAAAAGCTGTAATTGTACCTCATAGGCTTTCGCTCAACGATGTGATATAATCGTCCAGGAGCATACAACCTCCTTGGATCTCTGAGCATCTGATCTTCCAGGATGCACGTATCCTTCAAGCACATAAGGCATAATAAGCATGGCAAACTGTCAAATGGCAAAAGCCAGCAAGGTCAGTACCTTGATTTTCTCTTTCATACTTAAAATTTAGTGGCCAACCTATCTGACTAACCATGTGACAACACCTAGAACTTCAATTAAACTACCTCTGGACTTGTTTTCTTTTCTAGGATACATAAGTATGGAATTTGCCTTCTCACCGATTAGAAACATACTAATACTGGATCTACATGTGCATGTCTCTGAATGACTAATTCTGGATGCAAGATAATTTAGTACTGAAGAGTTAAATAATCATACGATCATTTACCAGAGAACGGATTTGAAAACATCCTCCAAGGCAGTTGTTGTCCGAGGCAAAAAATCATCCTGTTCCATTGCCGTAAATCAATTAATGAACATGAACATAAAGCAATGCATCAGTGAACTTTACATAGACAAAAATGTTGATCCAGACAGAAGAGATAAATCCAAACCCATGATGCTGGTCTTTCAAGTAAGAATAAGCATTTTTCAGGTACCAAAAAGTCGTGTTTTGAACTCAATGTAAAGCCCTATATCTCGTTTTTGGCCACTTTTTTATGCCATCATTCACTTTAAGCTCCTTATTGTCATAAATCATGCATTATTGGCCACAGATGTGCTATATATTACCAATGAAAACTGTCCATTATAGTAACTTCTTTGAGAGGGAATTACTATCTAGCTTGCATCCTGAAAAAGAAAACGATATAAAGACCCGTAGAAGGTGAAGGCCCAATAATGCAACTGATGGCACTAAGCCGCACTTCTTACGAGCCACACTTATGACAGTCTAATCCACTACTTTAGACAGAACATAGAACGTTAAGCTGTAGTACTATACCTGCAAAACAACGGAATTGATTATATCTGCATATCTCACAGCCAAATTCAGTGATGTGCACCTAGCAGGAGCAATAGCATAACATCTAATCCTCTTCCTGTCAAAATTTCCCAATTTCTCTCGATTCTGGACCGCCACAATAGTCAACAGGGCCACCACCCCTGCCCCAAGGGAGTGTCCAGCAAAAGTGAGGGTATACTCTGGAAAACTCTCGAGTAATTCCTTTAGAACCTCACACTCAGCATCAAATACCCACATAGCTGACTTTAACAACCCATTGTGGACATACCCACCGTCCAATTTTGTCTGTCCCAGTTTATTATCCAGCAAAACTGCATAATCACTTTCCTTCGCTAAATTGAGTCCCCTAATGATCAACACAATATCCCTTCTTTCATGATCCATATACAGCATGTAAGGAGGAGCACGGCCTAGTGTCTCGTCATAGTCCTTACGATGCACGACCCAATCCGGGTTGATCCCATACCCTCCGGGGGGCGCCCATATTGGATTACGAAGATCTTCCTCGTATTCAGCTAGAACATAGCGACAAAGGCGAGGTACGGGCGCAAATTCTTCCGCCGTAGCAAGCCCCCAGTTCTCGCTCTCGTGGCCTGCCGAGTAGAGGCATTTCTTCCACAGCCAACGGGCACACGCCAGACAGTACACTGACTCGACGATGGGAAGGCAGCAGGTGATCGACATAGATGGCTACGAAGCAAGCATGACAATGCAATGGGAGCTAACATGAGTGCATACTACTAGAGGGGCTTTTATAAGCTGGAGATGAGGTCAAATTTAGTGACAGACTCGGCAAAGACGCAACTTTTTTATACAGGGGATTACCCAATATCATCGCGCGAGAAACGTCTGTCTGTCCAGACCGGGCCGAGCACTGGACCAGAAAGCACTTCGCAAGAAACAGCAATTAAAGCTCGAAGTGCGTCGTCCGAGGACTTCAAAGCAGTAACTTACGGCAGACGTCAAACGTTTAAAAAAAAAACTCAAATTGATCACTACCCACGAACGATGGGAGCCGAAGACCGATGGATTGACCAAGACCCGTAATTGCGAGAGAAGCTGGGATCCTCACGTGCTCAACCTCCCACAACCCCCACACGATCCGACCCATCAACAGAGCTCCAAGTTCCCATCTCACGAACTTGCCCAAAAAGCAGTCTTTCCACCCCGCACGAACTCCACTCTATTCCGCGCGCGTATCTCGCGCGATCCCACAAGGGCGATCAGCCGAAACAGTCAACAAGATCCGAAGAAGAAGAAGAAGAAGAAGAAGAAGAAGAAGAAGAACAAAACAACAGAGAACAAAGAAAAGAAAAAGTGGGTCGGGTTCCTTTTCGATCAAACTTTATGATGGTCGCATGAAAAATCGAGCATTCCGTAGAAAGAGAAGCGGAAAACAAAGAAAATGGAAGAGGAGGAGGGAGAGGGGAATGAACAGTTTGCGTGCGCAACTACGGGTCAATGCCATGCTCTCTGTTTCTGGTTCGCGGAGCGTTGGGGGGGCTTCGGGAATCTATCGGCCGATATGCGGTTTAGATTCCAGAAGTCGACTTCACGCCAATGGCGGGGCGGTCTCCCTCCTTCCTTCCCCCGTGCTTGTTGTAATCGTGCCGTCGTCATTCCCGAATTTTTCTAATCATTAAATGCGCCAGCCTAGGTTCGATGTCCGATGAGACAGCGGCGTGGTTAAGGAAATCTCGTGTTGACCGTGCCGCCGGCCGAGAATTGAACCCGCCGATTTCGGTACCAGTCACGGCTTTTTTCTTTATTTTGTTCCGTTTATTATATCTATATCTGAGTATGTCTTAAAATTGTTTCTTCTGAACTTTGGAATATGAAATTTGGAGGATATTTGAAGCCCGATAAAAGAAAAAACTATTTTCAATTGGGAGAACAGGGCGTGTGAATATTAACATGTTAAAACAATAATAGTTCAGTGACTGTGTATTATCGCTAAAAGTTCCTATTGAAAGTTTATTTCATGCTAGTTTGCCCTTGTAATATATATGTGTTGAATGTGAATGCAATTCTTTTTATTTGAGGGTAATAGGTTCCACATATTCGATTTCGAACAAATGTTTCCTATTTTAGAAAAATATGAAAAAGTACTTACTTAGGATCATAGATAAATCGGTTGGTTTCTCAATTCTACCTTATAATTCACCTCATGAGTTATGGGTTCTACCTTGAAACTATTTTAAGTTCGAAGCTCTAGCAAACCCTACCAACTCAGGATATAATAAAAGCAAGAATCAAATCGATTAAGACTAATTCTCAATTTTTAGAATAGAGAACCAAACAAGGCATATTCTCGATTTCTGTAACTTAAAATTGGATCGATTCCCTTTTTTAACTGGCTGATTTGGGCCGGCCCATTTACTCACCTCTAATAAGGAGAGAGTTACGAGCCGCTAATATTATAATTAGTTTGCGATAACCTGCTCGCCATGTGACCAGAGTTCAAGGAAGCTACAATATTGAATTCGCCGGTTTAGCACCTTTATGTCTCGACTAACGTTGATTTTTTCAAGAGTGGCCATGGCTCAAATCGAGGATTATGTACGAAACGAGTGTGGGCCTCTCGTGATAGTATTGGGCCGTCACAGCTCATCGCCTGTGGAAAGCGATTAGGTTAGTGGGCTTTCTTGAAGGCTTGCGATTGATCCATTATAAAGGTGGTTTCCCAAATTGGGCCCAAGCCCAACCATCTTTAAGCAATGCGAGGCCAGCCCATTTATCCAACCGGAGTCAAATGGTGTGTTCATAAAAGATTCTTCTGTTCGCCCAACCTAGCTAGCCTTGTGGCAAAACATCAATAGGTTCGCCTAGAAGCAGCTACTCCATGGACGTAACTTGACTAAGTCAATCCAACTCTAACAGCACTAATACCACAAAAAAACAAAAAAAAAAAATCCTAAATTGATATATCAAAATCCCATTTATCCTAAATTAATTTCGTATCATAAAAATTCTTGAATCGATGTCACATTTACCCCACATTAGTATATCAGTTATACAAAAATTGGTATTATTATGTCACCTATTTATCCAAAATCAGTGCATCCATGTCACATTCATTCAAAAAAACTGATTTGCGATTTTTTGTGATACAAAAATTACTTTGAAGTAAAAGTCCTATAAATTATCAGTGTGAAAGTTGTTGCGACACAAAAATTAAATTAAAGGTGTCGTGATGTGGACTTTACTGATTTTGTGCTTTTGGCAGTATTGAATCTCCTAGAATTGACTAATCGAGTCGTGCGGACTCATATGCAACAAGGATGGTCCACGCTATAAATGTGTTTGGTATTGGATGTGGGGCGGTCAACATCTTAGAGAGAAGAATAATTATAAAAAAAAGACCCAATTTGGTCATCCATCGTGATCTCACGCCTCTATAGGATTCTCCACTTGCAGCCCTTCTTTTCCACATTTGCGTATAAAGGACGACGATTTTAAATGCTCTCTTGGGCTCTCCACAAAACCCAACCACATTTTTCCTTCTAAGCATGCGATCTTTTTCAGCGTCATATTCTTTAGATTATATGTTGAAACTCGTGATTATATATCTCCTTAATATTTAACGTTTTTCATGAGTGAAATTTCGAATAAGATGAATCCTAGATAATAAATAAATGGGATCATTCTTTTTTTTTTTTTTTTGTTAGTCCTATGCTATTTCTATTCTAACGCTTATTATCAAACTTTTGTCCTGCCCTGACAGGACATGAGAGTCGAAATCCACTCTTGAAACTAATTCATAAATATCATAACCTCATTGAAAATGTGAGGATTTGAAACTCCCATCTCTTCCTTCTATATTGGAAAAGTAGTCACTAGAGTAAATCTCAGTAATTAAATGGGATCGTTGACATGGTCTAAGATGAGAGGTTAGAAACTAATGAAACCTAAAAACGCCATTTCCCATTTTTTCGGACACGTTCACTGAATGAAATAATGCGACTTTTTTAAATTCATTTAACCTTAACAAACGCTAACCTACCCACGAATCACATATGATTCACGTGCAGCAGAGGTCGCAACGTAAAAGCTGGTGGTCCGCGCGACACGTGATCATTTTCACTCTTCTGCTTTTTCTGTTAGCAAAAATCGCCGGGCTCCCCCCACTATCAACGGTTCCGGGAACGAGGAAAGGCGTAAGCGGATCATCGACATCATTGCAGCCGCGACTAACCGCCTCCCTCCGTCACGCTCCACGCTCTCCACTCCCCGCGCAATGGATTCCCAGTCAGGTAGGCGATCCAATTCCCATATGGAAATCCCCCCCCCCCCCCCCCCCGTCCCTTCGTTCCCTCCTCCATCTTCTTTTCCTCTTTCGCCTTTCCCGCGATTCGTCACGTGGGAGGGTGGCTTGCTCGTTGCGTGATTGAATTCGAGCGCGGGTGATCATGGGTCGCGTGATTCCCGCGCGTCGGATTGTGACTCCGTGGAGTTCGTCTGTGTCGCAGCGGTCGAGTTCCTGGGCTGCGTCCCCTTGCTGCAGAAGCTCCCCACTTCGTCGCTCCGGAAGATCGCCGACGCCGTGACGTTCAAGCACTACGGTAAGCGTTTCCCTCTCCGCTCGCGTTTGCTTTCTTGTGGGCAATTGGAGGTTTCGTGTAAGCGATGTGCGGGGTGAATCGTAGACCATCGAATGGTCGGGTTAGGTTGGGTTTGGGTCGGAGCGAAAATGGTCCGACCCAAATTGACCCATCGGCTCATTTTTATGCAATGCAACCCTTGTTGACATAACACCTTCATATTCCACCCCATCTAGGAAGAATTATAGCCAAACTGAGGTGAGAGCATGGAGTGAGGGAGTGTAAGATCAAGAGTGATGAGAAAGTCATCGAGGTGGGTTGAGTGTAAGTCAATTGTGAACTTATTTAACACTCATATTTTTTTTTAGCCTTTACCATTCTGAATTCATTTATGACTTATTTATTGAATATAATTAAGTCATATAACCATCGAGCCCATTATTTATTGAATATAATTAAACCATATCACGATAGAGCCCATCAAATATGAGTTAAGAAATGAGTTTAGTGAATCGTGCTTGACTTTGCGATTGGTGATATAGAGTAGCTGAAGTAGAGTCAAAGACGGGGGTGAACCATGAGTTGGTCATCATTTCATCGAATGATGTGATATCATTTTATTTGGGTTTCTGTTCTTTCATTTTTATTTTTTTTCGCCTGTGCTGATTATTGTAATTGTTAAGGAAGAGCGTGTGTCTTACTTATGCCCGGTGTTTTAAGAGTGCTTGCTGGTCTGTGGACGTGCAGATAAAGGAGCCTATGTTGTTCATGAAGGAGATGTTGGGGAAGGAGTGTACTTTATCTGGGAGGGCGAGGTGAATTTGTTTGCACTGCTTGTGTCCATCCATAGGAATATGTTGTGGAGATCGATTGTCCTGCTTACTCTGTGCTAACATGACAGGCTGAAGTCTCTGGACCGGTTGACTCAGAGGACCCTGATTTCAAATTGAGCAAATATGATTATTTTGGCCATGGTGAAATCTGAGTTTCTTCTCTCATGTGTATTGGGGATTGTGATTACTTGTTGTGGTGTCTTTTAATTTTAATCTGCATCACTGTATTTGTGATTTGTCCATTAATGTAACTGATAATATAGTGTTTGATCATTTCTTTCAGGACTATGGCTGAAGTAATCTACAACTTCACTAATTATAGAATTTGCTCTAGACAGCGACATCTTCCTCTTGAAACTTCAAGTTCATTTTTAGGGGCGGGGGTGGTGTGCATATCTTCATCTCTGCATCTATATTTACTTGATTAGATAGGGACATGAGAATAATGTTTTTTCAGACTAAGATAGCAGGGTTATGGTATGATGTGGGTTTAAATCCCTCTAATATATGTGTCCCTATTATTTGATTTGTCATTTAGAAAGCCAGCTTTGGCTTCCTGAACTGTCTATTTTGGTTGCGCTAATGACTGTCTTCATTTAATCATTTCAGGGACAACAATAGCGGTTCATGCTGCTGATATAATTGCTTTGTCAAAGGTGGTTGCTTGTTTCCTCTTCGTGTTTCTCTTGTAGTTCCATTCCGGCTGCTATAGTTCATAACATTGGCGCTTTAATTTTCATCTGCAGCTTACCTGCATAGTGCTACCGCATGAGCACTGCCATCTGCTGCAGCCTAAGTCAATATGGAGTTCGGATGAAACAAAAGAAACGTGCAGCCTTGTTGAGTGTATACTACACTTGGAACCCATTGAAGTATGTTTCAGTAGAGGTCGCTTTTCATTTTTAAGCCTCATTTCTGTGCTAAATTATTCACGGATTTCCTCTCACGCTTGAATGTCCCACTCGTTCATGGTGCAAATAGGCATATTTAAATTGAACTTCTTTACATCACATTATTCAGTACTTATTCACTGGAATCATCATCATGGCTGATAAATGCTTCAGTACATGACTCATTTCTGTGCTAAATTATTCACATTTCAGTACCTGGTCAAATAGTGGTGTCACATGACTATTCAGTACTTATTCAAATCATCATCATTTAAATGCTACAAAGAACTGACTATAACGTTTTCAACAGAAATCAGTCAAAGATTAGATGGCCTAATGATATATTGCCTCCACAACCAGTTCTATCAAGAGTTATCCTCTTTTGGAATTATCTATGGATATCACATTTTCCTGTTCTTCTCCCTTTTTTTATGCTTCTTGCTCTCCTATAGTCCTTTAAGTTGAATCTATAGATATAGTTCCTTTTCACTATCAATGACGATACCAAATGATTTGTCTCATTGTCCATTGCTTACACAGTCCTTATGTGATGGAATCCAATGCACTACTTGATATGCTTTCTGTTGCGTGATGATGTTAAGAAAAGAAGATTTCTAGTTTCCATGAACTTATTTGCATGTGCATGTTATCCTTGGAAACAAGATTTATATCGCATGCCCATATTTTCGTCTTAGAGGTCTCTAGCTACTGTTTACAGTTTTGCGACACATGCTAAGATTAAATGTGGGACAGCAGACAGGTGGTCTTTATCTGTGAATAAGTTGTCATTACATGTTTGTTTTGAAGGTTAACATATTTCGAGGGATCACTTTGCCGGAGGCTCCGAGATTTGGGAAAGTTTTCGGCGGGCAGTTCATTGCTCAGGCATAATTAACCATCTAACCCCTCTTTCTGAAGTATCGAACGAGTGGTTGATGCTGATGTTGGTGTTTTCCTATTATGATGAAACAACACATGGCAATCGTTGGCTTTATGTTCTATTCCTATGTGAAAGAAATCATTTCTGGCTTGTGGAGTTATGCTGTCTATAATCATTGATTCATGTGCATTACATCGACATTTACCAATTTTTACTCAATTGCAATATGCAGTATGCTTAATCTGTTAGACCATTGATTTCCTGTCCGTGTAATTCCGGATATTGCAAACGTACAAAAGCATTGAGTTTCTCTGTTGATTGAGTGGCCGTTACTGTCATTCTGACTCACAATTTATTCTTATATAGCTTTTATTAAGTACTTAATGTCAAGCCATCTGCAGCAATTTCTTCCCTCCAGAAGGACATTGGAACTTCTGAAATCCTCCATCCATTTTCATTAATCAGTAGTTGACAGAAGATGACATATGTCTTGTCTGATCAGTCTTCTAGTTGGCTTAGCAAGGTTGTTGTAGATTTGCATCCCATGACTAATGGTGTTAGATCTAGAAATATTTCTCTCGACAAAAAGTAATTTACGATCTTGACTAAAATTTAGTTCTGCATCACGTAGAGATATCTCTTCATCTCACTTCAAAGCTGATTGTGGTAGCATATTTTATGTTTATTTGAAGGCAGGAATGCTAATCCTAATCAGTATCGGTACCTGATAATGCAGGCTGCAGCTGCTGCATCGAAAACTGTTGACTGTCTAAAGGTTATTCACAGTTTGCATGTTTATTTTCTTCTGGTTGGGGACCTTATTAGTAAGTATTCATTGTACATTCTTCAGTACCTAGTAGTGTAGTATGCTCACTGGCTGTTTCCTGTCCTTTCTCTTTTTCGTTGAACATCTGTGTGCACAAAGTTTTTATTCACTTTTTGCATTTCTTTCTAAAAATCTTGCAGGTAGTTAGGGTGTTACGGTTTATCTGGTCCTGTAACTGTCAGCTGCTGACAAAACTCCATGGACCTTATCTTAGTCTTAGATCACCCATTATTGCAATTTTTGTTTTCATTGAGTTGACAAGCTAGAATGAAAAATTGCTTTGGGTTCCATTTTACACTCTTACTGCAATTCTATTTCCGCTTGTCCACAGTGCAACAATATTTTTGGAAATTAGAAATCGGCGTTTTCTGCTATTTTCTGGAGATTTGTTCTGAGTCACTTTCACCTCATGCACATTAATGTTTGATTGTGTTGCCACTCTATTTCTACTTGTGTCTACTTGTGTGCAGTGCAACAGCATTCTGGAATATAAGGAAATTAGAGTACAAGCATTGTCTACTCTTTTTCTGAAAAATTTGTTCCGAGTTGCTTTTGCATCATGCACATTAATCTTCATTGCAGTGCCAATTATATATGAAGTTCACCGACTACGCGATGGTAAAAATTTTGCAACCCGCAGAGTAGATGCAATCCAAAAAGGAACGCTCATCTTCACATTGATTGCTTCATTTCAGGTAGTGCTTTTATCTCTTGGATTGGCTAGATAGTGTTTTAGTTTCTGTTTTGTACCATTTCTAGAAATTAAAAATTTTCTAGAAGTGAATTTCTGTATTTTGAGTGCCGTGATATGTTATTGAGTTAAATTATCTAGGAAGTCAACAGTGAAAAACTGCTTTAAATCATTATCTTATAAGGATGTCGTGGGACCCTTGCATTGGTTTCATCATATTTATTGCTCTGGGGATATATCCATTGTGCTCATTGAAGCTGCTTCTGAATTACATGAGTGAACTGAGATAACAAGTATTATACCCTAGGAGATACAAATGCGTAAGATTTAAAGATGTAAAAAACCAAACTAAAGTCCACTGGGAGATTTCAGATGAATTTGATGCCATCCGTTAAAGTTTTGCCAAGAATCCATGGTATGACAGGCGCCCTTTCATGAAAGTTTAGCCATAATTCAAGCATCCAATTGATTGATGATAATCCTGTCGATTATCTAAGAACAATAGAAAGATGCTCTCAGCATCATGTGATGCTTTTGACTCTCTGTAAACAATTCTACAGACACAAGAAGAAGGATTTGAACATCAGGTCGTAACGATGCCATCGGTTCCCGCTCCAGAGACGGTAAGTGAATTAAACACGGATTACTGCACTTCTTTGCATTCTCCATGGGATTGCTTCTTTGACTTTTTAACACCCATGCTTGTTGCAGCTTCTATCAATGGAACAGCTACGAGAAAGGCGCCTTATTGATCCTCGCCTACCCAGGTAAGGGTATGTACTGTGATAACAATTATAGCCTGATGCACACGATGTATTCTAGTCTTTCTGTTCCCATTCACTTGTTTTTGGCCATTATATTTCCAGCAAATCTGCGCAAGTGCATTTGTGCACATCCCTTACTATACCTTCAAAATAAAATGATGATTTTCATTCTGTATGTTATTGTTGTCAAAAGAAAGTCCAGCAAACTTCCCTCATATTAGTCACTGGATATGTTGTTGACCGTTTCCTTGTGATATATATTATAAGTTGTCTTGAGGGTTCCACTTGCATATTTATCTTGAAGACAATTACACGCCTTTTTGTTTTTACATTGATATCATATGAATGGTGGCAACATTTCAGGGGTTATCGGAACAAAGTGGCTACGACAAAGTTTATTCCGTGGCCTATAGAGATACGATTTTGTGAGCCTAGCAACGCCACCAATCAGACTGAAACCCCTCCAAGGTCAGGCATAACTTATTAGTCGGATACAGAGTCTTTTTGTACAAGAGGTTGCGATGCTGTGATACGTGTTCCATTTGGCATAGAAATGTGGCCATCTGAATTACTTCTGATCTGATCATGTGACAGTTTGAGGTATTGGTTCAAAGCAAAAGGGAAGCTATCAGATGACCAGGCCTTGCATAGGTGGGTACTTCCTTAAGATGTACAATTGCATGTTGTGGGGGTTCAAATAATGATCATGGGGACAGATTAGTGTGACTTCTATCCTGTTTTGACTCAGAGGGTATCTGATTGTCTATTGCCCCCATTCAAAATTGCTTTTTAGTGTCGGTTTCATTTGCCTCAAGAGATGCTTGTTTTTTAAAAGTCAATTTAGTGTGTCTGTTTATATTATTGTATAATACACATAATTATGACAATGACCAAATGGATCGTCAAATGTGTTAGTTGTGGATCGGACACTAGAGTCTTTGACCATCAGAAGAATGACAGGTTTATACTAGATGATCTCTTTGCAATCTTTTGCAGATGTGTGGTGGCATTCGCTTCAGATCTAATATTTCTGGGGACTAGCTTGAATCCTCACCGTAGAAAGGGTCTGAAGACATATTCCGTTAGTCTTGACCACGCGTAAGTATCATGTTTCTATTAATCTTCAGTTGGGTCTCATGATGTTGGGTTGTTGCAAGGATTGTACCATTTCCTGAGCGGGGCATTTTCTCTCCTAATCCTCGTGGCTCTTATATTTACTAATGCGAGCAAACTATTATATATTTATCATTATGAAATTAACTGGGCTAAAGGTTGTCTCTAGACTTATGAAATCTACTTCCAAATTATATGCTGCTGATTTCTCAAGTGAACCTGAGCATACAGTAATTTTAACTAATCTTAGAATACATCAACTGTCCCCTCCCTCTCCATTTTCTCAGGATGTGGTTCCACCGAAATTTAAGAGCTGATGACTGGATTTTATTTGAGGTAAGATAACTTGAAAGGTTTGATTTGTTTAGATATGTGAAGAAGCTAATGGATATACTGATTTACAGATTTTGAGTCCCATCGCCCATAATGCCCGTGGCCTTGTGTCTGGACGAATGTTTAGTAGGAATGGGGAGGTAATCACCAAAATTGTTCTTTCGGCTGCTCTCCTCTTTCTGCTTATCCTTTTTATTATACTTCCCTGTCATTTTTCTTCTATCTGGACTCACAGAGTGTTTCTGATTATTCGTGATGGCAGCTACTCGTGACACTAACGCAGGAGGGCTTAATTAGGAAGGCTAAACCATTGGCTTCACTTGCTGCATCGAAGCTTTGATGTCTGAGCAAGGCATTGCATAGATACCCGGTTCCTCTTGTTTAATTCTATAGGGTTTCGAATTTCGCTTTCTGTTCCGTAGTTGCCTTTCTTTGAAGCGTTGACAGAAATAGCGTTCTAGATGATGCACGAGGACTGCGGGTTGGGCCTTCCTACAAACCGCATTAAGGGTGGCGAACCTTTTCTTGTAACGGAAGTTACTGTCGGAGGCCACAACCTCCAGGCATCACTTGAGTTTTGCTTAGTTTCAACTCTTGAATATATTAGACCTTGAATGCGACCGACCGAACTCAAAGGCCAAGCCCATATACTTGTGATTTAACACTTGCATTTGGCCAGAAGCGAATCTCATGAGGAAAAGGGAAAAGATACAATTTTAACAGGTTGGACTAAAGTAGTTTCTTTCTTTAGCCGGCCTTGCCATTAAGGCCTGCTCAGGCCAAGGTGAGGACTTCAGGCTCGGTATCGAAATTGGCTTGCCCGGTAATCAGATCTGGCTTTGGGGACTTTTGTTGTCTGTGTCACTGCGGTATGCAGATTTATTTGTGGCCAGGATCGAGAGATGACTAGATCCGGAATTCGCGGCCTAAATTGCTTGCTTTCATTAACAAAATTGGCTTAATAAAAAGTTACAGGGCTTATAACTACAAATATATTTAAATTGATGTTCATTGTGGATGGTATTGTTCACGTATGATTGTTACCGAGATAAGTTGTTTTTCCTATTGCTTGGAAATATACATGATGAAAAGCATGTTTCAAACTATTAGTACTTAATGAGCTCTCAGTCTCATTAGTAACTTTTGAAATGGAAAATTAACTACTAAATCTGCGGTTAGGGTAGTCCATCTAATCCATCATGGATAATCACAACTTATTCATTTTTTGCATTTCTACCTCAAAGGCTCAGTTTGCAATGAATTTGTTATTTGACTAGTCTAAGAATAATTCAAATCTCTTTATTTGTTAAAAAGTTTTTTTTTTCTATCGAGACACCTCACATGGAGCATGTAATAAGTTATAAGAGTATCTACATAAAAAAAAGAAAAGAAAAAAAAGAAAACAATAACATCAAAAAAGCTACGCAAATTGAGGCAAATTGATATAGTTTTCATAAACGCCCCATGAATGGTTTTAATATTTTCCAATTTAAATAAATGAAATGTAATGGTTATTTTGATTTTTATAGTTTATGTCATCTTTTACAAATTTTGCATTGGGGATTGCGATTGCCAATTTTTATCGTGCTAATCTTTAAAAAGATCACTTTGTTTTGTCCCGGTCATTCTATTATGTGTACATAAACACAATCAACAGCAAAGAGTTTGGCGGAAATATGCATGAAAAGAAAAGTTTCTGAATATATATATATATTTTTTTTTTGGTAAGGCAAGTTTCTTAATATTTTATGTTTGAATAATACCATAAATTTGCTTAACAGCATGGAATAAGACTAGGTTTTTTAAAAATATCTTTATTCGACAAAGCTAATACATACCGCGGTAAGAATTAAAAATTAAAAAACAGAAAAGAAAAGGTAATGCTTTCAACATGTATAGTAATATCTACGTAACTCTTTTTGAAAAAAAAAAGGAAAAGAAAGACGTGTTATTCTTAATCGAGAAATTAGACACTACATAGAAATGGCGAGAATTTAAATTATAGAAAGTGAAGAAATTTAGAGTCCATCACTTTAAATTTCGAATGGCCGATTAAGGTAAGTTTTGCCTCTTTAGTGAAAAATAGGTCAATTTAGATGTGAAGTGAGTAGGACTGATTGATTTTTGATGAGATTCGATTTCAAGGTGGAACTGAGAGTTGGATCGGGAGGACTGATTCCTAGATTTCGGGTCTAGGAACTGAATTGATTGGTCCTGGATCAGGAACCGAACCGATCGGCCAATTCGGTCCGGTCCGGTGGAACTTGTAAATTTGTTATTTTGCGTAAAAAATAAAATGAAAAATAGGAGAAATTGAAATGAATAAGAATTTGTCTTTTAAGAAGTTTTAAAAAATATTATATATATAATTAAGTAATGCGGTTCCATTGATTCCCATCTTAGAATCGAGAATCAGACCGACATGCTAACGGTTCCAAAAGTGAAAATCGGGAATCGGATCATTTTCTTTGGGAATCGTCCAAATCGACCGATCCGATCCGGTCCGGTCCGGTCCGGGCAATTTTGGGTTACAGTGGTCGCCCGACCCAAAGACGAAAGTTCGCATTTTTATTATAAGGCGATTGCTTTTCCTGCGAGTTCTTACGTACGCAACACTCTCCCTGCCAATTTTCTCTCTCGCTGCGTTGTATTTTCCAGCAGATCGGAGGGAGATTGGAGCTCTCGTCTCGTCTGATCATCGGAGAACCCCAGGTTCGTGCGTCGCTTCTCTTCGATTCGACCAATTCCCTCTTCTTAGTTTTCTCCGAATCGTGGAATCATCAGGTGGTCTGGTCTGGTCTTTCTGGCGTCTAGACGGTCCGTGTCCCACGTCATTGCGGCCTGATTTCGGTTCTTCTTTCGCGATTAGCTTGCTTGCGATCTGGGTCGAGTTGGGTTCGCGTTAATTAGTGTTTTTTTGGTTCCGGGAAGTCGTTGTGATTCCTCGGCATTCGTCCGCAATGGAGGCAATTCGACGTTTCGAGGATGCATGAGATGTAGAAATTTCGAGTGTGGTCGAGCGAATGGGCAAGCTCGCTCGCGACCTACCAGAGATTCATGGGTTTCTTCCTCCCTGTGTTCGAGAGAGTAACGCTGAGCTGAATGTCGATTAAGAGTTGATTGAGTTAATTTGTCATTTACATTTCACAGAAAAAGGAGGTTTCAGTGTCAGTCTCGATCATTGGGATTCAAAAAGTTCCAACTTTCGGGTGGACTATACCCTGACCTAATTGTATGCTTTATCATGAAGTGGTTTCATTACTTGCGCTAGAGGAAATTAGAACGAAATCCATATGGGTATCATCCTAAGTTGAGATATATCCTTGGATGCTCTTTTTCTGAGTCTTTTTTTCTTTCATTTGCAGGTCGCTTTCTACATTGCTTTGCTCTCAAGTGCATGCCACATTTAGGCGAAATGCACGGATGAAACTAATCTTCCTTGCTTAATTATTCTACGTGGTGGTCTGCCAGTGCCTATAGTGATAGTCAATTTTGAGTTTTTGTTGGCTTGTTTCGAGAGAAGGTGTGGAAATTAAATTTTGTCTTTTTAGCCTAAATTTGACGGTTCCTAGCTGAGGCACTGCCATGGAATGTATTCAAAGTACGTCTCAAGTGGCAGCTGGAAATGAACTTGCTCAAATGCCTCTGATACCTGGGCTTCCTGATGACGTCGCTCTTTCCTGCTTGGCAAGACTTCCACGGAAGTTCCACACAGTCTTGAAATGCGTGTCTAAGCGATGGAGAGACTTAGTTTGTAGTGATGAGTGGTATTCTTACAGGAGAAAGCATAAACTTGACGAAGCATGGATCTATGCTTTGTGTAGAGACAAATGGGAACGTAGTTTCTGTTATGTGTTAGACCCCAATTCCTCGCAAAGATGTTGGAAGCACATCCAAGGCATTCCCCCAAAAATTTCAAAGCGAAAAGGCATGGGATTTGAAACGCTGGGGAAGAAGATTTACTTTTTGGGAGGTTGTGGTTGGGTTGAAGAGCCTACTGATGAAGTGTACTGCTATGATGTTTCTGCCAACACATGGAATGAAACTACTTCATTGTCAATTGCAAGGTACATGGTGATATTAATGTTCTTAATCTATAAAATTGGCCATGCACTGTCTTTGCATGTTGAAACACTGCGGTTTTCTTTTATTTTCCTGGGCATGGTGATCTTCTTTGTAGGGCTTGGATCTGAATTTCTACTCGACAAAAGATTGGCCTTTTTTTCTCCTCATTCATCTATAAGTGCAAAACTTTGCAAATAACGATGTTTTGGTATATTCTAGACATGTGTTAGGACAATTCATCTTCATGAGGACACATATTAGAATGCTAGGGAAAATATAGCAGCAATAGAACTTGATAGACACAATAGAGGAGGAAGCAGTAAGTAAATAACCTCTGAAACTCTCTGCGGTAGGAGAGAACTTATGATCTCTATGATACATTGTCACCCATAAGGGAATGATAATGAACCCTCATGCTCTTGACTGGTGGTGGTGTTTCTTGCCTTCTACCGGTTGGGAAATATAAGAACAATAAAAGCTGGTGACTTGATTGTTTGATGGGAATTTTGTGTAGACTGAACTTCCACAGGTTTCATTTTTCTTTTTCTCATGCACTGAAGGTTATATAGCTTCTTATCTGATTCAGTTAAGCTCTTCAGGTGCTATTTTGCTTGTGAAGTCTTGGATGAGAAAATTTATGCTATTGGGGGTTTAGGTACAGATCTGAGCGGTCCCAATTCTTGGGACACTTATGATCCCAGCATAAATGGTTGGATCTCTCACGTGGACCCTAACCTTGTTCCTGACATAGAAGATTCTGTGGTATTGGATGGGCAAATATATATCCGATGCGGTGGTTCTTCACTTTTGTCTCATGTCTATGCCATTGTGTACGAACCATCGAGGGGCTCGTGGCAACATGTGGATGCTGACATCGCGTCTGGCTGGAAAGGTCCAGCCATCGTCATAGATGGGACTCTTTATGTGTTGGATCAAAGTTCAGGACTAAGGCTGATGAAGTGGCAGAAGGAAAGCAAGGATTGGGTGGTGGTTAAGAGATTGTCACAGCTATTAACTCAACCTCCTTGCCGACTTGTTGCAATTGGCAAGAGATTATTTGTCATAGGGAAGGGGCTTAGCACGCTGGTGTTCGATGTGGACCGGAGTGAAAACGCAGGAAGAATAATGGTGGGATCTTCCATATCCAAGTTGACTTCTGATTATGATGTAATTAGCTGTAAAGTTGTAGCCCTATAAAGTTGCTCAGGCTCATTGGCTCATTTAAATTATTGTTGGATTGTGATTTGTGACTCGAAAGGCCCCCGTTTTTATGATGTTTGTGGTCAGTAAATATGTTGGGTTGTTCTTTGTGAGAATGGACGCCGAAGAAGTGAATGTATATCACGTTTGTAAATATGAACAAGGTTGTTCCTGCTACATTAGTTGACATTTTAGAGAAATGGATAGCGGTTTTTCTTTTCTACACGCAAGTGTGGATAGCGGTTTTCATGAAAACGCTGCTCTGATCCCTCATGCATTGTTCTCGTTGTTTTTTTGATGAGTTTGGTTCCCACTGTTTTGTTTTTGTGCATGATGAACGTAGCCTATTCATTCACTTAGAAACAGCTACCGATTGAGAGATGCCGGTACGATATTGACGTGAAAGTTTGTCGGAAGAGGCCCTTCGTCTCTGTGCTGCTCCAGGAGGAATTGGTACGTTCAGAAGGAACAGAAGAATTTCGATTCAGATGGATCGTAACGCATTCCGTGGGACGCGGTGACTGAACTTTTCAGAAGGTACCTGTGTGACATGCACGCATGCTGGCCAGCTACTTATCGAGCACTAAGAAGGATAAAAGATGATAT
The DNA here is from genome assembly GCA_017140615.1 of Eucalyptus cladocalyx. NCBI lineage: Eukaryota > Viridiplantae > Streptophyta > Magnoliopsida > Myrtales > Myrtaceae > Eucalyptus > Eucalyptus cladocalyx. Next base: position 2,671,381 of record CM029520.1, read on the forward strand.
GATACAAAACTTGAAGAGATAATGACACAAATAATTCTTGAATTTTAATCTACTATGTAATGTAATTCTTAAACTTTTAATTTGTAATGTGCAATATGATTCTTGAACTTTTCATTTAAGTTTATGTGTTCAATTTAATCTCTGAATGATATAAAGATATTCAATGTTATCTTTTCATCATAAATAATATCACCATATTGAACAAATGAAAAAAAAAAAAAAAAAAAGAACAAATGAAAAAACAAACGTCGCATGGGCCAAGGATGAAAAAGGCCGCTGAGGCCGAGAAGGAAGATAAGTAGTGAGGCCGGTTCATTTTTTGGTTAAAAGCATGTTTTTAATGAGTATTTAACGTAGTCAATTTTCAAACGACCTTGGTTTTTGAGAGTTCCATCTGTATTTTGACATTCTTTTTTTTTTCTTCCGTGAGTTCAAATTATTTTTTTCTTTTGACGTCTCTCGCCATGCAGATATTAGACTGCTGTTGGAAATGGAATTTGTGGAAATTGTTTAGTGAGGCTTATCACGTTGATAGTGTCGAAGACTATAGTATAATTTAGCTATGTTTCGAGTGTGCATTTCGACTGCATCCATTACGAACATATCATAATGTTAATATTACCAAAGCACAATTAATGACTATTGATGAGTGCCATAGGGGTACTCTTAACATTTTTCAAACGAAAATCTCCCAAAGATATTTGGGTAGATCAACATCAAAGACATATTAGTAATTTGAAGAAAAAAATTCTTTCAATTAATTTGCTAAGGCCCATCAGTGTTGTCCGTTCTTTTGTTAAAAGTCATGACGGGCAATTGCATTGGCGGCCAGTGGAAATATCTATTCAAGTAAGTCAAAGCATTAATGGAAATCAACTATCATAGAAGCGGTTTTATTGTGGGCCAATCAAAATTGAATTTTGTGGGACTTTGATGTTACATCTAACAAAAAAACTAGCAAGTTGCCCCACTAATTTATTGCGGTTTGTCTTCATTTGTTCTTATTGTTTAAGACTTGGATGTTGGTGTTAAATTGATTTGGCTAAGGACAATCCATAAGAGTAATTTTTTTTTTTTTTACATGGTTGGCTATAACACTTCGTTTAGGTGCGCAACCATTCATGATAACCTCATCTAAGAGCCATGTGACTCGGATATGGTTCATGATATAAATAAAATGTAAATGTGAATTATGCAAGTAGTACTTTTATTTTGGAATTGGGGTCAACATCTTATTTTCAATGCGGCAAAGAATTGAATAGGGTAGTTAAAGTTCAAGTCTCAACAAAATACATAAAAGCTTTATGTGATGAGTGAATATATTTTTAACCCTAACTTGAGAAGCATCTATGGACTCAACCCATTATTTATGTTTGCATTTATTTCCACACTTTCAAAGTTTCTTTATTGGTCTATGCACTAATGACTTGAAGCTTGACTCAAGCGAAAGAGTATGATTACTTCCAACTTAAAAGAGGGGAGAGAACAGTTTTTAGATTTTTTTAATAAGAATGGCGAAAAAATAAGTAAAAAGAGGAGAGACAAAATGGTACTATTTATACTGATTAATGACATGAGTGAGATAGATTGAATCTGAACTCACAAAATATATTTAGAAGTAGGAATTACTAAGGAAATAGGCAATAATCTATAAGATTTCATAAGAGACCTTTGCTTTCAAAATTTGTTTTTTGAAATTTAAGTATTATTTAATGACACGAGTGAGATAGATTGAATCTAAACTCACAAACTTGGAAATAAGAACATTACAAGTGTCATAATTTATGTATTGTTTTCAATTAAGTACCATAACTTTCATTTAATCACTTGCCAAAACTTTTAAAAAACGTTTACCCAATTGTCGAAAATCCAACATGGCATGACACTTGGTGAACGTTTTAAAAAAATTATGAAACTCAAGTCATCGATTAAAAAATTATATGGTACTCAAATGATTAGAAAAAAAACCAATGGCACACAAATAAGTGCCGTACTAAAATTATGGCACTCAAGTGATATAAAAAAAAAATTATGATACTTAAGTGAGTACCATACGAAAGTTATAGCATTTGTAGTGTCCTTAATTTAGTATATTACACTATACAACATCAATGAAAAGTGACCCGGACCGGAGCTGAACGGCCTCTAAAAATCCCAAAGCAAGAGAAATTCAAGAGGAGAGAAATGACACGGACGGGAGAGGAGACAGAGATTCGGAGACATCGCATCATGCAAGCGGGAGCTATGAGCATTGCCGGACACCAGGATTGAACCGCCGGAGCTGGAAGCTGCCATCGTCGAGAGAGACGGATAAGATCGAACAGAAGAAGAGAAGGTGTTGCGCTAAGCTCAGGTGAGCTTCCAGACAGGTTGGAATTCTGCTGGAAACTCGACCCGCATTTTTCCCTTTTTTACTAGAAAATATACGTCAGCACGAGCCACGAGCACGATGAGCAAGCGACGCCAAGACGAAGGTCGACGTGCTTTCTTGGGCGAGGGGAGGGGCTGGAATCTGGAGAGAAATGGGCCCGCTACGTAATGGGCCTTCAGCCCGCGATTGGGCCGCCTAATCGAATCCCAGGCCCGGTCTCGTAATGGGAAACTGGCAATTGTCCCTTTACATCTGTCGGCGGGGGTGCCCAAATGAAAAAAAAAAAAAAAAAAAAAAAAACTGGAATTGATCGATTTGATTTATTATGATGTGGCTAAAACTAAGTCAAGGAACGACTTGGAAGAATAAGGGTGTTCCGCGTTTATGAGCATGTTAAACAACAGTCACATATAGTCGTAAATATATGGTGATGGACTGCCGTAGAAAGCATTCGAGAGTTGAGATTGTTGTACTTTAGCTTTTCCCGAGATATTTGTTTAGTTGATTTACTCGTGTATCAAATTATGGGTGGATAAATTAATTATATTTACAACAAAAAAAAACAATAATCTTATATATTTTATATTTGATGATAAATCGGCCCTTTAATGAGGAGTCAATGCCATACAAGATGATTAGTGACGGAAGTAGGAAACGTAGGGAGGAAAACGATCATAGTACAAAACAGGGAAAATAATGAGGTGGCTATACTTTTGTTTTGTTCTTACTGCTTTTTGGTAGATTTCGTTTTCAGTGGAGAAGCTTTTGTAGGCAACGATAAGCAATTCAAGCATTGAAGTTTCATTCTGCTTGGGTGATTCATGCACTAGACACATATGAAAAGACGCTAGCACTAAATTTTGTCTATAGACCCGTGCTTTGCAGGCCAAAGTCTTGAGATGTGGATTGATATTGAAATCATTATTCTAGAAGTAATACTTGATCTGTTGATATGACGGAATGGTGAAACTAAATCATTTGTGTTCACACAATGTTGTCCAAACCACTTCTAGATGATACAAGAATAACCTAACGTTCTCATGCCATGGTTCGGGTGCAATCATGATTGCATAATTGGTCCATTAAAATGGCATCTCATTTATTTTTCCACATATAGGCCAAAATTGAAAGAACCACAAAAACACTTTTGCCACTTTGAATTGACAAACAAGGGTCATTCTATAGTTTTTTTTTTTTTTTTTTTTTAGAAAGCTAATGTTTTAACATATGATTGTACTGAAAAATCCATTAATGTTTTAACATATGGCCAGAATTTTTCTATTTTTCTTGTAGACTTGGGCTTTTAAAAATCAATCATAAACACAATCCATAAAATTATTGAATACATTACGTATTTGATCTTTGTCTTATCTCTATTTAGTTTGTTCAGATGGCCAGAAATTTTCTACTTTCCTTGTAGACTTGGGCTTAAACCTTATTGGGAGCACTCTGAAAATAAAATCCCAATTCCACCATGTCTATATGATGTAATGCACCCGTAAGATCTCCCAACAAAATGAACTCATTGAAGTGCAATAATTGTAAAAGGTTTAGACTCAAAAAAAAATAAGCCTCAGGATACCACTTCACCGCTAAATTACAAAAAACTAATTGAAGAAAGTTATACACTTCAGGAAATTACAAAAAAGAAAGTTATTATGGGTTTTGTTGGTAGAACTCAAAAGTCAAGTTGCAAAGCCAAAACTTACATTAGGAGGCATGGTACAAAAGAATTGCTATACTTTAACTATTTTTTTTTTTTTTTTTTTTAACTTTTCTTTTTAACCAATAGATATCCATAAACAAGTAGGGTACAGGCAATTTTGTACAAGATTACATTGAGAAGATGTGTGTGACGTGCAAATTGATGTGGCCGCCCCAAATTCTCAACTAGAGGAAGACTTGGAAGATGACTTTCGAGTCAAGGTGCAGTTGATGACTTACGCTGAACACGAAGTCGATGAAATACAAACATCGACTTCACCTACATGGCAAGGATTTTGATGATAGGCATGACAAGTGCCTCAAATTCTCCATCATAATTCTACGAGTATTGCTCTAATTGCTTATGTTATAGTTGACGATTGGCGATACACCTCTTATTTTCTTAGCCTTTGTTAAAGGGGAGGATTTGATGCAACTGAAGAAGTTGAATCACATAATTTATGCACAGCATAAACAAATACCAAGTATTGAGGCATGACCCAAGAGTTTAACACGACAGTTGAAGAATAACAATTGGAATACATAATTCATTTTAGGGTCATCCACCTTGGTATTTGACTCAATTTGTTTGTACATGAGAATTTCTTGCGTTTGCAATTCATCTATCTACGATGGACTTCATTGTCGTGGAAAAAGGGTATCACTAATTCATTCATTTTGCTCTGTAAGAATAAATGACTTGGAGTAAGACCAAATTGAAAGACTAACTACTCATTCAAATCATCTTAGTCCTCTTTGAATGGGCTTTTACTACTTAATAGGCACAAGTGTTGTCATGAGCCTGGTTGGGTGGTCACTTTGGCCCCACTTGTTTTTTTTTTTTTTTTGTCGGTCCTACTCTTCTCCTATACTAACTCTCACTCTCAGACTTTTGCCTTACCTCCTTGCATGGCGTGAGAGTTGAAACCTACACTTGAAATTAAATCGTCATCACCCCAACTTTCCTTGAGAATGTGGGGATTCGAACCCCCCACCTCCCTTCCATTTTGGGAGAATGGCCACTGGGCTTTGGCCCCACTTGAAATAAAACAATATTCCTATGTTCCAGATGTAACTTGATTTGTTTTGTTTAATGTAATTCTGTTATTCTTCACTTCATCCTCATCCCACCTTGCGAAGTGTGGGGCAAGGTTGGCTATTAGAATGATGAGGAAAAGGATTATATTTTTGCTAGTTCATTTAATAAGAACAACGAATAGATATGGCAAACGAGGAGAGATACATTTGTAATTTACTAAGTTGGTACGAATAAATGACATTAGTGATAGATTGAAAATGATTCACAAACTTGAAAGTCAATGATTTATAAGAATTTAAAAATGACCTTTGCGTTTTTTAAATATAACAATTATTTAATACTGAACAGTGAATTTTTTTAAAAAACCTACATATACAAAATTTTAACTTCATTTCAAATCACTGAAAAGTTCTTTTTATAGAATTTTGTGATGTCGAAACAGATTTTTACCAAATTATCAATTATGAGAAAGTCCATATGACTCAACATGTCACAAAGATATAGAATAATTTGTTATGCGCATGAAATGGAAAGTCCAAACACGACATGCTAAGTTGGTGTTATGAAAGGTTTGATGATTTCTTTGAAAAAAATTGTTATGCTATTGCACGTTGATTTTCAGTATAGAGCGGATTAAAATCTGCTCTTTCCTATTCATTTTTGAGTTTGATAAATGCATTGCTTATCAAGTAAGGGTGATCCTCCGTGACCTATTGATTCATAAAGAGCATGTCACAGGCTTCTCCATGCTTAATAAAGGGCATGTCTTAGAACACAAATTAATGAAATTGTAAAGTTATAGGCTAGCCCGTCCATGTGAAACTTTGGCTAGAAAGCGTCGGATCCACATTGTACCAGGGAAAAAAAAGAAAGGAAAAAGAAAAAAAAAAGATGGATTTAAAAAACTTGCCTGGAATTCCAAGATGAGCAGTGTGAACATCCGTCCACTATCTCTTGAAGGGAAAATTTGACCCTTAGTTTTTGTGCTTTTTTGGTTAAGGCCTTTTCAACTTTTAATTTATTTAATCAGATCTAGCCCCTAGAACTGATTCAAATAAATTTGAATTGATGTGTTTGTCATACCGTTTTAGAGTACAAAGTGGGAAAGATAAACTTGCTTTTGTGGACTAGTGTCAAAAAGCGTTTCCTCAAATGAATATATAGGTTGAGTATAATAATTCAGTCCACACCAAGCTTCTATGAAGTGCCAAAATGCGCGTCCTTATTTTCAACCTTTAAAAGACACAAATTTTGATAAGTTCAAACATATTATTTTTTTTTTCTTTTACAGTCAAGTCCGTGTCCTTAGAATTTATCTAATCAAGTCTTTAAATTTGCATAATTTTTCTAATCAACCATGCCAATGTTCGAGCACACAAGTCAATGCCAAAATATGAGTCCTTAAAGAACATTAAGTTTGAGTGTAATTATTTAATCCACAGGTGAAACTACATCAAATACCAAAACGCGTTTCCTCCACCTTGTTCAAAAGACACTTCAAAAAATCAAAAGAAAGTTTTGTCTAGGAAGCTTTTTCTTCTCCCGTCGTACAACTCTTGAAGGGAAAATTTGACCCTTAACTTTTGTGCTTTCTTTGGTTAAGGTCTTTTCAACTTTTAATTTATCTAATCAAATCTAGCCCCTAAAACTGACTCTAATAAATTTGAATTGACACGTCTGTCGGACCATTTTAGAGTACGAAGTGGGAAAAACAAACTTGGACTAGTGTCAAAAAGCGTTTCCTCAAATGAATATATAGGTTGAGTATAATAATTCAGTCCACACCAAGCTTCTATGAAGTGCCAAAATGCCCGTCCTTATTTTCAACCTTTAAAAGACACAAATTTTGATAAGTTCAAACATATTATTTTTTTTCTTTTACAGTAAAATCCGTGTCCTTAGAATTTATCTAATCAAGTCTTTAAATTTGCATAATTTTTCTAATCAACCATGTCAATGTTCGAGCACACAAGTCAATGCCAAAATATGAGTCCTTAAAGAATATTAAGTTTGAGTGTAACTATTTAATCCACAGGCGAAACTACATCAAATACCAAAACGCATTTCCTCCGCCTTGTTCAAAAGACACTTTAAAAAATCAAAAGAAAGTTTTGTCTAGGAAGCTTTTTCTTCTCCCGTCGTACAAGGGGTAAAAAGAGATGTATAAAAAATTAAAAAATAAACAACTTTTGACTAGAAAAGTTGCTACATCAGAATGAGCAGCGCACCGTTGTTTTTGTCCACCATGAGCGAGCGCTAAAGTTTTACTTTTCCTCCCTTAATTTACACTTTCTTTTTTCAATCGAGTTCTTGAACTTTTAATTCAATGAATCAATTCCTTAAACTTGCATAAATTTTTTAATTGAATGCGGCAATCAAATCATTTTAGAGTTTGACGTGGAAAAAAAATTAACCTCCACAAACAAATCACCATGAAAAATACTGTAAATGTTTTCCTTTATGGAAATGCCACAGTCAAATTGTTTGCCTCCACGTACAAGGCGTTGAGATAAAGAAAAGCTTCTTATTTTAAGTCATCCTCTGACCTTATCCGAGGGTTGTGTCAACGTGAATTGATTACAATTGGTGTAATTTCCTGAAAAAATTATTCTCTTTGGGACACGAGGTTGCATACTAGTCTCTTGTGTTTTCCTTTTTGGTTTTTTCCGGAAATATATTGGGGTAATCTCTTGGAACTATTATCTTTGGGAAAACCTCGGTTTCCTAAATAAGTCATTAGTCGGTAGATGTCATTTCTCAAGTTCATTTCCTAATACATCACTGGATAATTTTTTCAGCTTTGCTTATTTGGAGACACAATGAATAATGGAAGGTTCAATGGCGGTGGCACAAATTATGTAATGAGAGAGGCCGTTTTTTTTGCTAATGTTCTTCATTCATCTAGGAATGACCCCTTGGATTTATTGAAGGAAAGGTCTAAGTACTCTACTCTTCTCAGGTGGCCAAATTCCCCTGGAGATCCATCGACTAATGTTCAAAATTCTTCTTGACTTGGGTAAATGCCAGAAGGCTAGAATCCTCCTTTAAGACCTTCTTGATCACTAAACGACGGGACGTAAACTTGATTTCATTGACTGAAGGTTCAAAGAACCTAAAAAAGAACCCGCGTCTTTGGGCAGCTCAACACTTGATGGGGAAGTGTTACATCAATGCCATTGGTTAGGTTGGTACAACTGGTTTGTCATAAGGAAGAAAATTATTTATTGAGGTTTGTCAAGTGTCTTTTTCTTTTCTTTTCTACGTGAAAAATAAACGGGAAGGGGACCGTGAATGAATGGCGAGCACGATTTTCAGTTTCCACGTGAATTTTCAATTATAGTTTTTTTGACAAATGATGCCTCATCTATGCTTGGACTCTGGAGTCTCCCCGTCATTTCCGAGAAAGTATCGTCTGGCCTTTGCATCAGTAGATCAAAGTCATCCCCATCATGGATCACATCAGCCCTACAGTAAAATTCACTCAATTAATGATTGAGATAATATTTATCGATATTTTTCGGTCAAGTTATTGTTATATTATGCAAAATTATAAAAATTCTAAATGGATTTACATTTATTACCTAGCATTTACACAAATTGTGTTAGACACGTGTAAGCACACATGATATAATTAAGAGAGAAACATCACTACTTAAAAATTAAAAATGAAACCATGACTGAGAAAATCAGTGTTAAACGTTCTTCTTCTTTTTTTTTTTTTTTGGTAAGTGTAGGGAGGGGACAGATGTACAAGTGAGTTTATCGGTGAACGTCCATCCAAGCAAAGATAAAAGTTAGAGAGACATGAGTCCACAAATGGGCTTATAGATGGAGGTACGCACAGGCTATCCATATGGATGAACAAACAACTATGAACAACTTCTGTACTTGAAATTTACCCTTGAAGTTATGAGTCAAATCAAAGGACATGAACAATTACCTGGAAGCTTGTCGCCAATTTCCAATACGTCGCTGAAAGAAAAGAATGGATACTTTTAATAAAGTATGAAATATAGATAAAAAAAGAGAATGCCAAGCCCCTGCTGCTCTCGGGCCCTATATAATGAAAGAAATGTTCATGCGCCTAACATCCTGCAGTCTTCAAACCCATACAGAAGGCATACCTAAAATCAGTTTAAAGTATTGGGGTCCAGCACTATGAATGGCCAAGTAGCAAGATAATTCCATTGCCAGAACCAATTAGAACATGAATTGTAGATAGAAGTTACCTCAAAATAAGAGAAATTATTTCACCCTCGGAAATTATGTGGACGCTTGCTTTTGAGTTTTGTCCGGTCAAAGAAGAACTTAATGTACTGTTTTTACTGTGATTTCTTTCACTGTCTAATGTCTCTTAATAATGGCTAATGAAAGCTTGAAGAATAGCAAGTTTTTACCCTCTTCGTAGCCCTCAGTTTAGTGTTGCAGTCTTGAATGAGGTGTGCGACTTAAGATTTTTCCATAAAATAAATGTCTTCATGTTGCCCCCTTTATAGAGCCGTATCTGCTCTTTTTATAAATTTGAATCAAATAGAAAGGTTTACGAAATGAAAAGATGAACAAAGATAACACTAATGCAGCATAAAAATAAAACTAAGCCAACCTTTTTGCAGAAAAGTTAATTCAAAAACAATATGGATTATAGATAGCAAAAATACATTAGATTGTTAAGAAATTTAATCATGGCTCATATATATTTTGTTCACATACATGCACACGCACATAACTCTCTCTGTTTCTGTTCATTCGTGCACATGCGCACATACGACTTTTTTTTTTCTTCTATGCCCTGCTTTTATCTAATAAAGGTGCAGTACCCACTTATTTCAAAGTCTTTATTTGATTATTCTGAGTGCACATCCATCTATGTCTATAATATAATTTGATCTTTTATCTTTTTAGGTTCTGATTGTGTTGATATTCTTTTGATACTTTTATGTTAAATTTTTTCTCATTTCACACTTAAAACAGATGTGTAGCTGAGTTCAAAATTAGAGAGACACATGAGCCCACCTAAAAATGGCTTATTGATGGAAGTCTGCACAAGCAACCCATGTTGTTGAACAAACAACTATGAAAAACATCTGTACTTGAAATTTAGCCATGAAGCTATGAGTCAAGTCAAACGACATGAACAATTTACATGGGATCTTGTTGCCAATTTCCAATATGTCACCAAAAGAAATGGATGGATTCTATATTAAAAGTACGACATAAATATGGATACAAGGAGAATGCCAAGCCATTGCACTTGTGCCCTATATAATAAAAGAAATGTTTATACGTCTAAGATCCTGCAGTTTTCAAACCCATACAGAAGGCATACGTAAATCATTTAAAGTTCTGAGGTCAAGCACTATGAATGGCCAAGTAGCAAGATAATTTCCATTGCCAGAACCAATTGTTGCTGCCTATAAAAACCTTCTACGTCGCACTCTCCCTCGAAAACTCACTTCAGTAACCAAAATAACAGAAACAAAAGTAGAAAATATGGCAGCCTTATCATTATATCTGCTGCTTACTTGGATATTCTTGCTTTCTCTCTTTCGTACTAGGTTTGCTGAGGTACTTTGTCATGCGGACGAGAGCTCTGCCTTGATGGAATTCAAGAGAAGTTTCAGAACCAACATGACAGATTGGCCATGCATTTATCCAAAAGTCCATTCCTGGTCATTGGATGGAAGTGGAGATTGTTGTTCATGGGATGGCGTCAAATGTGATGAAGTCACCGGCCGAGTGATCGCCCTCAACCTCAGTAGTAGTTGTCTCTCAGGCACCATGAGTCCTAACACCAGTCTCTTTCGACTCGTTCACATGGAGTCGCTCAATCTCGCTTTCAACAGCTTCAACTTCTCCTCAATTCCGTACGGCTTCGGCAATCTTTCAAAGTTACAATACCTTAATCTCTCCTCCTCCGACTTTTCCGGTGAAATCCCTCGCGATATCTCGCAACTCTCCAAGTTAGTTTCTCTCGATTTGTCCTCTTCTTCATCTGAAACACTTCATATGCCCAACATGGGCGGCTTCGTTCATAACTTGACCGGACTAAAAGAACTTGATCTTTCTTCGGTAAGCTTGTCATCACCTTTCCCACCTATGCTAGCGAATTTCTCTTCCTTGACATTGCTCAGGCTAGCATCTTGTGAATTGAGTGGAAACTTTCCGGTCAGCATTTTCCAGCTGCCAAACTTGGAAGTCCTTTCCGTTGCTGAAAATTCCAACCTTTTTGGGTTTTTCCCAAACTGCACTTGGGTTCTCCATTGAAATCCTTAGACCTTTCCTGGACCAACTTCTCGGGAGAAATACCCACTTCAATTGGAAATCTTAGTCTCTTGAATGAGTTAAGAGCCCAGGGTTGCTATTTCTCAGGATCGCTTCCCTCTTCAATGGGTAATCTTTCTCATCTCACTATACTGGACCTTCACACAAATAACTTGCAAGGTCAAATCCCTGTTTCCTTTGCTAATCTTACCCAGCTATCGAATGCTACAGCTCTCTTCTAATAACTTGAGTGATGATTCTTTGGAGTGGGTGGTCAACTTGACAAAACTCACCGTCTTGGACATTTCAGGTAATAGTTTCTTTTTGGTTATATTAAGCGCAATTGTGACGTCACGTCATCTATGCACTAGCCCACTCAATGGACGACAAGTGGCATTATGGGGGCCCACCATCATAAGTCTCTCTTTGCCGGTTTGGACGGATCTCTTTCCTCCTCCATCTACAACTCCATGGAACCCGATCTCTCAGCTCCATCGCTGCTTGCTCCCACCCCGACCATGACCAAAACCCTCTGCAACAGCCACAAGCAAAACTACCATCGCCGCCTCAAGAGCTTCGATTCCGGCAAGGGCCTGAGCTGGAAGGCCTTCTAGCTCGATAAGTTCAGCCAGGTCCTGAACCACGAACAGCTTCTTCATCAACTTCTTCTCCCTCAACTTCCTCAATTTTTTGACCGAAAGAGAAAAAAAAAAAAACTTCCTCAATTAATCCCCCGGGACGTCGTGATCTTGATGGTTGGATCAACGTGCATCTCGTCCTCCCGCAACCTCCTCAAATCCCTAATTTTCAGATTGATGCTCCCACTGTACCTAAAGAACTCAGCCTACGCGTTGATCGAACACGCGAGTGGTGGCCATCGATGAAGCCCGAATTCGCCAATCAAACAAACTACTCGATGACGTAGTATGTCCCCTCGCAGCCATAGGCGATGGGGGAGAGGATCAGGTCCTGCCCAGAGTCGAGGTGCAAGGCCCGGAAAGCGTTCACGTCCTCGACAACTAGCCCAACTAGAAGGCCTTTCAGCTCAGGCCGACGCTGGACTCGAAGCTCCTGAGACGGCAATGGAGGGTTAGGGTTTTGGGAAGGAGGGAGGAGGATAGGATGATCTTTGTGGCATACCTGGAGATCTTGAGAGCATTGTTGAGGTAGGCCTCGAGGCGGAGGAGGAAGTCCCTGTCTCTGGTTTTTCCTGTGGCCATTGCGGTAGGGGTTTTGGCAGTGGTCCGGGAGGGAGCGAGCAGTAGTGGAGCTCGAAAGATCGGTGCAGAGAGGAGGAGAGCGAGAGAGACTTTCCAATTTTTGATGGTGGGCCCCTCCAATGCCTATTTGTCTAAGTGGGCTAGTGCATAATGACTTGGACCTAATATTTTCAGGCGAGGAGATTATTTAGCCAAAGAGAAAAAGGAAATTGAAATTGATGGGGTAACTAATGCTCCTTTGTCTTGTGTTTTTTTTTTTCTTTCTGTCTGGTAGGTAATCGGTTAAGCGGTGGATTTCCATCTTCATTTGAGAACCTGGAGCAGTTGACTCATCTTGACCTTTCTGGCAACAACTTGCATGGTGATATTTTGGGTGCATTGCGGAATCTGAAGGATCTCGAAGAGCTTATTCTGGGGTCACTTAATCTTAATGGCGTTCTCGATGTGAATGATCTATTCACACTCAAGAACTTGAGATACTTAGTTCTGTCCAACAATAACATATCTTTCACCAAGTCATTCGTCAATGCCACGACATCGAAGCTGGCCTACTTATACTTGGATTCATGCAACTTGATCGAGTTCCCACGGTTTATAGGCTACTTGAGCGAATTGAAGGTGTTATTCCTACAACACAACATAATTCAAGGGACCATTCCTAGATGGATGTGGAACAATTGCAATGAATCTCTTAGGTATGTAGATTTTTCTCACAATCTTTTAACCGGCTTCGAAAATAACCAGACCAATCTTCCTTTGCCGAACTTGAACTATCTTGGCATTAGTTCTAACTTGCTAAAAACAACCCTCCCTGTCCCACCTCCTTGGGTCTTGGTATACAACATCTCCAACAATTTCCTATTTGGGGAAGTTCCAACATCCATATGTGAAGTGAGCTCTCTTTTCATGCTCGATTTGTCCAACAATACTCTGAATGGCACACTTCCTCCTTGTTTGGGAAGTATTCATCCTTTGATTTTATTGAACCTTGCGAGAAATAAATTCGATGGCATGATTCCTCACGTTTACTTAGATGGTTGTGCATTGAGGATGATTGACCTCAGAGAAAACCAACTAAGTGGTATTGTTCCAAGATCTTTAGGAAATTGCAGAATGCTGGAGTATTTGAATCTTGGTGACAACCAAATTAATGATACGTTCCCATTTTGGCTATCGGAATTGACCTACCTAAAAGTAATTGGCTTGCGGTCCAATAATTTACATGGTCCCGTAGAATCTACTATAAGCCAGCTCAACTTCACTAGTTTACACATCCTGGACATTTCCAACAACGGCTTCAATGGCGAATTTCCTTCCAACTTGTTGAAGAGTTGCCACGCCATGAAGGTCATGGTTGGTCAAGATAAATTGGCATATTTAAATATTTCTGAATTGCTTACCAATTCAAGTATTGATTATGCAATGAAATTGATGAATAAGGGCACAAAAAGGGAATATGCAAAAATTCCAGATGTCCTCATGGTAGTTGACCTCTCTAACAACATGTTTGAAGGGTTCATTCCTGAACTGATTGGAGATCTGGAATCACTTCGCATGCTCAACCTTTCAAACAACCTCCTCAATGGTAGCATCCCTCCGTCCTTAGCCAACCTGACAATGCTCGAAGCATTGGATCTTTCTCAGAACAATCTTGTGGGAGAGATTCCTCAACAATTAGATCGCCTCACATTTCTTTCGGTTTTCAATGTCTCTCACAATCATCTATTAGGACCAATACCACATGGAACGCAATTTGATACATTCGGGAGCAATTCATTTGTGATGAATAATGGTTTGTGTGGAAGCCCCTTGCCAAATAAATGCAAAAATGGTGAGGACGCTCCACCACCACCACCATCATATTTCAAAGTGGATAATGAAGAAGAGTGTCTCTTCAACTTGGATTGGAGAATCATGCTGGTTGGCGCCGGAGTTGGGTTTTCGGTTGGTATTGTGATAGAGAACTTGATCATTGACGAGAAGAGGATGTGGTTCTTGTGCTGCTCCAAGAAAATGGCAAAAGGATGGAAAAAGGTGAGGAAAGCTCTGGCAGACAAGAAATTATGCAGCTAGATATTTAATGCTCCGTCTTTAAGTAGATCGTCGAGAAAAGTTATACATGCATATGTGAAGATTCTAATCTATGTTTATTTGTTATAGTAATATGGAGATGTTGTTTTCTTGCTCATGAAAGTTATAATTCTTTTGAAGATTCTAACCTGTGTTTGTCCATATATGCATCAGCAATGAATGAATGTTCTGTTGTAATACAGAGACGTAATTGAGATGAGTAGATACTATTGAAAAGCCAATTAATATACATCGTGGACGGCGTTGTAAAATATTTCGTTGTCCATGGAAACCAAGAAGATTGGAATAAAGGTTCTCTTGGTTCACAGGTAGAAAAAGCCTTGCTTTTGTTCATTTGAATGTATATTCAATGGAACTTTCATAACAGAGCATTAGCAATCTGTGTAGTGTCAAGATATTCATGTCGGTTATTTATGTCATTTTTTTGTTGGTAGACCAATGTTATGCTGTGATTGATTACAAATTGTTTCTTCTTTAAAATGAACAAAAACATGTCAATTTCGAGTGTAGTCGTATCAAGTTTGTGCTTTTCTTGGAAAATTTGTATTTGTGTTCGAGTCACCAAGGAGATGCCACTTCCCATGCTCTTCTAGACATTAGCTTGCAATTTAAGTGAGTTACCAAGAGCTTTTGAAACTATTTTTTCTTTAAACTAATATGGTATCCTACATGAAAGATAATTTCTTAGAGATCATCGTATGTTAAATGTAAAATTCTTCGCTTAAGGAGCATATAATTTAAAAAGTGATTTAGTTTTATGAATATAAACGTAAACACGAAATCTAAAAAATCAACGATTTTAACAGACTTTCTTGAATTGATCATAAAAATCCAATTTATAGGATCTGAATGAGCAGGCGCCAGGGAAGTCCCATCTCTATACTCGTCCCACCCTTGCGAAGTGCGGGGCAAGGTTGGTTATTAGAACGATGAGAAAAAGGATTATATTTCTGCCGGCTCATTTAATAAGAAATGACGAAAAATACGAAAAATATGGCAAAAGAGCAGAGATAAGTTTGTACTAAATTAACGACAATAGTGATAGATTGAAACTGACTCACAAACTTGTATTTAGAAGTAGGACCTTTGTGTTTAATTTTTTAAAAATATAACTATTATTTAATGTTGATCAATTTGAATGTTTAAAAACCTACACATATGAACTCTTACCATTCAACCGGGGTTGTGACCCGCTTATCTTCTCTTCTAGAGATCTTGATCCTCCTACCTAAGGATTCCTTAGTGCCCAGTGCCTCTTCTTGGTTTTTCCTCTCACTCAAGGTTGTTGCAGCCTCTGCGGGGGGCATCTTTCCCTCATGCTTGCTCATTGTGTGCGTGTTGTATTTGGCTGCCGGTTGTTTATGTCGTGCCTGTGCTTCTAGTCTTTTAGGCATTTAGCTTTTGCCAGTTGTCTTTGGCTGACGGTTGTCCTTGCCGTCTTTGCTCTTTCTTGCTTTCTCTTTTACATCTTGGCATCCTTCCACTCATAATGATCTATCTCATCTTGAGTGTAAGTTTTTGGTGCCTTGATCTTTTGTAAAGTTTGGTCTTGCCCCAATTTACTAATTATTCCTACCAAAAAAAAAAAAAACTCTTAACTTTATTTAAAATCATTGGAAAGGTTCTTTTTTCCTATAGAATTTTGTGATGTTGCAATATGTTTTTATTGAATCATCCTTTACAGAATTATGGGAAAATTCATATGACTCTGATATGTCATAGTGATATAGGATAATCTATTACAAAAATGAATTGGAAAATTCAAATGTGACATGTCAAGTTGGTGTTATAAAAGGTTTGATGATTTCATGAAAAAAAATATTATGCCATTTCATATTATTTATCAATATAGGGAAAAATGGATCGAAAAGTCCTAAACTTATTACACTTTTTCCAATTCAGTCATAAATTTTTTAACTCATGCGAATTGAGTTCTAAACAATTTTCATGTTTTGCCAATTAAATTCATTTTGTTAATTTTAGCCGGATATTGCTTATGTGGACTTCAGCCGTCCTATATGGCATATTTTTCCATGACCTATCGATTCATAAAGAGCATGTCTGGGCCTCTCCATGCTTAATGAAGGGCATGTCATAGAACATAAATCAATGAAAATTGTAAAGTAATGGGCTACTCCATCCACGCGAAACTTTGGCTAGTAAACGTTGGCTCAACGTTATACTAGGGAAAAAAGAAAGGAAAGGAAAAAATAATTGATTTGAAAACTTGCCTGGAATTCCAAGATGAGCGGTGTGAATCCACTATCTCTTCAACGGAAAATTTGACTTTTCGTCTCTTAATTTATGTGCTTTTTTCGGGTTAAGGTCTTGAACTTTCGATTAATCTAATCAAGTACAGCCCCTGCCACCAATCCTAATAAATTTGAGCTGATGTCTCCGTCAAACCGTTGGAGAGTACGAAGTGGGAAAAGAAGACTTGCTCTCGGGGACAAGTTAGTGCCAAAATGTCTTTCCTCAATGAATATTTAAGTTGAGTGTAATAATTCAGGCTACATGAAACTTATATAAATTACCAAAATGCGCATATTTATTTTCCACCTTCAAAAGACGCAAAGGTTCATGGAACCAATTGAAAGAACTAGTAGAAAGTTTTGTCTAGGAAGCTTTATCGCCTCCTTCTAAAGGGGGAAAAAGAGAGAGACAAGAGAGAAGAAAGGTTGACTAGAAAACTTGCTTGCGATTTCAAAATGAGCAGTGTACCCATTAAAGGTGATTCTACTTTTCTTCCTTGACTATACATACTTTTTTAGTTGAGCGATTGAACTCTAACATATCTATTCAGATCCTTTAACTTTCTTAATTTTTTTAGTCAAATTTAACCTTCGATACCAAATTTGATAATTTTGAACTGAAGTGGTTGCTGGATTACATCACAGCAAGATGTGGAAAAAAATTGCCTTTGCAATCAAGTCCATGCAAAATTGGGTCATTACAAGATGTTTAGTTGACGCGAGAATTTGTGCCAAAATGTCCCTCCTATATTTTCACCTTGTTCAAAAGACAGAAAGGAACTAATTGAAATAAGTGAAAATTCCAAAAGAACCCAAAGTGCCATCAATTTCTCAAATATGAGCCTAAAGTGAACCTTGTTTAGAGTTTGAAGTGCCATTATTTTCTCAAATAATAGCCTGAAGTGATCATATCGGTTTCAAAGAAAAACCTAACATTATCGGCTATTCAAGGGCATTTTTGTCCTCTATGTTTTCTTATTTTCTTCCCTTTTTATTTTTATTTTTATTTTTTTTGTTCTTTCCATAAAAACAACAAACTAAAAAAAGATTAAAACTTTAAAAAAAGAAGAACAAGAACAAGAGAAAACACATATTTGAAAAAAAAAAAAAAAAAGGCAACCTTCTCACCTATGGCCGCCACCCCGTTGTTGATGGGCCATCGACCATGGCTAGCAGGGTCACTAGCGCCTTGGTGAGGGTGGCAAACCTCGCCCGGACTAGGGGAGGGCCAACGACCCTCACCCAAATTTGAGAGAGGATTGTGGCTCCTTCTTGGCAAGCCCTTGCTTTTGGTTAGCAAGGGTCGCCAACCCTCAATAAGGCATTGGCGACCCTGCTACCCATGGCAGATGCTCCACCAGTGATGAGGTGGCGACCAAAGATGAGGGAGGGCTAGCAGCTCTATGACCTGTAATTCTTTTTCCCAATTTTAGCCTTTGTCTTTTTTTTTTTTTTTTTTATAGCTTTTTTTGAAAAAAAAAAAAAAAAAAAGGAAAAATGAAAGAAAATAGGGAAAAAGCCACGAAAAACCTTGAACTTTGCCCAAAGTGACACATTTACCCTAAACTTTTTTTTGTGACGTGAAAAACCACGAGACTTTCCAAACCGTGACACATTTACTCCATCAAGGGCATTTTTGTCTTTTTATTATGTTTTTTCCTTTTTCTTTTTTCTTCTTCCTCCCTCCGCCGGCCATGGCGGAGCCGGAGGGAAGGCGCGTCCGGCAACCTCGTCGGCGTCGAGCGAGGGCAAGGACACCTCGCCCGACGCAGTGAGGGCGGTTCTCGCCGAAGAACGGGCGAGGATGGCCCTCGCTAGATTTGGTGAGGGCAAGGACACCCGCGTCGGGTGAGGGCGGCCCTTGCCGGATCCGGCGAGGGCACCCTCCCCGATGCGGCGAGGGCGGCCCTCGCCGACGCGGCGAGGCCGCCCTAGCCTAAGGCCGGCGAGGGTGACCCTCGTCGGACGCCGCTTCCCTTCGCCGGCCAGGCCGGCGGAGGGAAGTGATAAGAAAAAAAAAAATTAAAAAAATTAAAAAAATTTTAAAAAATTTAAAAATGAAAAGACCAAAAAGCCCTCTAATTTTGGGGTAAATGTGTCACATAACGAAAATTTAGGATTTTTTATGTCACAAAAAAAAGTTTGGGGTAAATGTGTCACGGTTGGCAAAGTTTGGGATTTTTCATGTCACAAAAAAAAAAAAAGTTTGGGGTAAATGTGTCACTTTGGGCAAAGTACAGGGTTTTTCGTGGCTTTTTCCCAAAAAAATAAGAAAAAGTAAATGATGAAAATGCCCATGATCAACTAATGAAACCAGCTCCTTGGTGTTCGAAGTTATGCTACTAGAGAGTAGGGGTGTGCAACAGGAACAATCCAAATTGGGAACTGCCTGAACCGGACCAGACCGATCGTCGATTTTGGGTGGTTCTCATGGGCAGCGGTCTAGTTTGCGATTCCAAAGTGAGAATTGGACTGACCGGACCAATTGCAATTGGAATTGTAATGGAGATAGCAACTTCACATGTGTCCAAGAGGCCACCAAAACTTTTATTGTTCCTCTCTACTTAAAGAGGAAGGACACTTGTTAGTTTCTTTTTCTATTTGATGTGTGACTAAGACTTCAAGAGCCACACTCTCATTCCTTATGCTCACTCTCACACACACACACACACACACACACACACACTCTCTCTCTCTCTCTCTCTCTCTCCCCTCACTTGCAAGAGACAAGGTGTTGGAGAAAACTTCCTTGAGTGTTTTGAAGTTGACAAAACATTTCCATCAGTCTAGTCTGAATACCTGTAGACTATTCATCAAAGTTTGAAGACTTCCGGACTGCCAGACTCAAGACTCAAAATCTATCCTTATTGACAGTTTCTAGACCGTTGAAGAAGGCTTATCCAAAACGAAGTATTTCGTTAATAATTTGATTATGTCGACTAAGGAAGATCTCTTGGCTGGATATAGCATGTTAGAGTCCATTATTCAAATCAAGATTGATTCAGGGATTTTGGATCCGTTGATTAGCGAAGTATACTTGGAAGGTTCTACTTATGAAAACCTAGATCCTAATTGTATGGGCGAGCAGGATTGATGGGCTATCATCATGTTCCTTAAATAGCTCGAAAATCTTCCTAATTGATTCTGTCCAACGGGTAGATTGGAAGAATTCCTTTGGTAAGTGCTAACGAGTGTGATGGCATGAAGGAGTATATAAGGAAGATGTTCTGGTTGTTCAAGGGGGTGCGCGATAGAAGAATTCCAAAGTCTGAAGTTCCTTATTCTTAGTCAATTAATCTGTTGAGCGAAATCTTGTACATAAAAGAGAGTCTATATCTTTGAGAGATCTTGAGGAAGTGTAGCAGAGTCTCTACATTGTGGAATCAAGGAAGAGCTTTACTGTAACAATTCTTTTGTTTCATAGTGAAATTCAGCTGGTGGGCTGTCAATACGGAAGAGTGGACGTAGGCTTGGATTAAGCCGAACCACTATAAACTCTGTGTTCATATTCTCTTCCCTACGCTCTTTTACTTTGATCGTAACTCATTTTGTTTACAAGAGATGAATTTTCTTTTCATAACCTATTGTTGATTAGTGTTGCACACTTATCTCGTAAATTTGTTTTTACACCTATTCACCCTCCCTCTAGGTGCTCATACTAGCTTTCACAATTAGTATCAGAGCCTGTGTACTCACTTAAGTTGAAGCATTTTACTTCAGAGTTAAAGATCCATGGTTAGTATGTTGGCTTCAGGATTGGTTGAAGGAAAAAGTAATACCAGACCGCTTTATTTTGATGGAAATGAATACAACATATGAAAAAACAAGATGAAGGCATTCCTAAGATCAAAGGATCCTCTGGAATGGGATGTGGTAGACAAAGGAATCATTCCTAAAGTTGCACCTGTCTCAGAAAGAGGAAAATACGCCGTTGAGTCTAGTGAAATGACTCAAGAAGAGATAATAAAGAGACAAGCTCTTGATACAAAAGCAATTTATTCTTTATATTGTGCATTATCTCCTACTGAATATAACAGAATATCTTCTTGTGATACAGCTAAAGAAGTTTGGGATAGATTACACATCACCTATGAAGGAACTGATCAAGTGAAAGAAACTAGAATCAACATTCTGTTTGGCCAATACGAAGTATTCAAAATGAAATTAGGAGAATTTATCACTGACATGTTTAGTCGTTTTACAAAAATCGTGAATGGTTTTGAAAATCAAGGTTAACCAATTTCTGATCCCATGAAAGTAAGCAAGCTACTGCGTGAACTCTCCAAGGATTGGAATCACATAAAGACCTCAATAAGGAAGACATAAAGAATTATGCCACTCTCTGTTGATAAATTGGTTGTGACTCTTCAGTCTTATGAAGTGGAGCGAATCAACGAAGATGAAGATCCTAAAGGTAAGAAATCCATTGCATTAAAATCTAATGATGATTCTGATGTCACAGATTCTGAAGACGATATGGATGATGAAGAGCTTGCTCTCATGATAAGAAGATTTAGAAAACTAAACAGAAAAGGAAGAAGATTCAATCTAAAGAAACAAAGTTTTCAAAAGCAACAATCTAAGTCAGTTGAGGATGATGAATCCAATAAAGATGTAGTCTGCTTTGAATGTAAGAAAAAGTGACACATTAAACCCAACTGTCCCATTCGAAGGAAAAAGAAAGGAAAAACTGAGAAATATCGAAAGGCACTTAAAGCAGAAACTTGGAGTGATACAGAATATGAGGAAAGTGATGATGATTATGCCAATATTTGTCTCATGGCACAATCAGACTCAGATTCAAACTCCGAGACAGACTCAGATTCAGACAGTAAATTCGAGATAAGTAATTTGAATATCCCTACTAGAGTCTCTAGATACATTGATGAATTGTGTCTTAGTCTCAAAATTTCTCTCAAAAGGATTTCCGAACTTAAAAGAGAAAATTCTACACTGAAACAACAGGAAAATGTTTAGAAAGAAAATATCAAAAGTTTAGACAAAAGTGTTACTACTTTGAAAGAAAATGCAGACAATCTTTCAAAAGAAAATGCATTCTTGAAAAATGATATCTCAAGTATTTCTAAAAGATTTTCTATAGGATCTAAGAAACTTGAAAAAATTCTTTCAACACAAAGACCTTACTTCAACAAATCAGGTTTAGGAATGACTGCTAAAACCATTCATCTAATTAATTTTCCTAAAATAAAGGAAAGAATTAAGCAAAGACCTACAAGAGATGCTTACAAAAATCATTTCCAATTTTTTTTTGTAAAACCAGTAGGTCGCGGTGCTCTTAAATGTTCTAAGTGCAATAGCTCAGATCATTTTGAGAAAGAATGTCTTATGATTTGGAAATATGTTAAGAAGGTATGGACAAAGACCGTATATTACACTAACACCAATGGATCCAAGAAAATA
Organism: Eucalyptus cladocalyx; assembly: GCA_017140615.1. Classification (NCBI taxonomy): domain Eukaryota; kingdom Viridiplantae; phylum Streptophyta; class Magnoliopsida; order Myrtales; family Myrtaceae; genus Eucalyptus; species Eucalyptus cladocalyx. The sequence goes on from CM029520.1 coordinate 2,693,740, forward strand.
TGGATACCAAAGAAAACTTGAGTCTTTTTTCTAAATGCAAGTCACTATCAAGAAAAAGGTTAAATAGTACCTGGATAATGGATGCTCAAGGCATATGACAAGAGATTCAAATTGCTTCATAAATCTTATTCAAGTTAATGGTGGAAAAGTTTTGTTTGGAGGAAACAGCAAAGGAAGAATTGTGGAATAGGGAACTGTAAAGATTGGAAGCCTCATGATTAGTAATGTTTTCTTAGTGGAATGACTCAACTACAATTTGCTAAGTATCAGTCAGCTGTGCGACACCGGTTTCAAAATCAACTTTTAAGAAGGAACATGTTCAAGAACCAATAAAGACTCCTCTCAGTCTTTCATGGGTCAAAGACATAGGAATATCTACCTCTTGGATATCAAACCAGATGAAACCCATTGTCTAATCTCAATTCAAGAAGAAGCAAACTTATGGCACATAAAACTTGGGCACATCAACATGAAGCAAATAGCCAAAATCTCAGCAAAGAAGCTTGTTCGTGGATTACCCAATCTGTCATACCAAAAGTCTAATCTATGCACACCATGCGTGTTGGGAAAATATGTAAGAAACTCATTCAAACAAATAGATCAAGTTTCCACTAATCGTGTACTGCAGCTATTGCATATGGATCTCTTTGGACCAACCAAAACTCAGAGCATTGGAGACTCTACAAAGTCTAAATCTCCAGAAGCAGCTCAACCTTCAAAAGACGAGCAACAAATGATCAACGAAGATTCAAATGAGGAAAAAGATCAACAGTCTGACAAATCAACCAGCAACTGGAAGCATAAGTCCAGTCATCCCGAAGCTCTCATTATTGGTGATATTAATGAAGAAATTCACACAAGATCCAAAAGGCGCGAAGAGTCTAGTGCTCAGGCTCTTATTTCCAAATAGAACCCAAGAGCATAGAAGAAGCTTTAACGATGAAAGTTGGATTGAAGCTCGCAAGAAGAACTCGAGCAATTCAAGGTATCAATGATGTCTGGGAATTGACTCCTAAACTGAAAGGTAAATCCATCATTGGAGTTAAATGGGTTTTCAGGAACAGGATGAACGAGAAAGGAAAAGTCGTAAGAAACAAAGCAAGACTCGTGGTCAAAGGATATATGCAAGAATAAGGAATAGACTATGATGAGACTTACGCACTAGTAGCAACTTAATTTTGCTTGTCATAAGAATTTCAAGTTATTCCAAATGGACGTCAAAAGTGCTTTCCTAAATGGATTTATCTAAGAGGAAGTCTATGTGGAACAACCACCCGGTTTTAAAGACCCAAAGAAACCAGACTCTGTATTCAGACTGAAAAAAGGCTTTATATGGTTTAAAGCAAGCACATTGAGCTTGGTACGACAGACTAAGTAAGTTTTTAATTCAAAATGGTTTTGTCAAAGGTAAAGTAGATACTACATTGTTTATCAAAAGAGAAAGCAAAAATTTTCTACTTGTTTAAATTTATGTTGATGATATTATTTTTGGATCTTCTAATGAAAGTCTGTGCAAGAAATTCTCTAAGTCTATACAGGATGAGTTTGAAATGAGCATGATGGGTGAACTAACCTTCTTTCTTGGGCTTCAAGTGAAACAACTAAAGGAGGAAATCTTTATTCATCAAGAAAAATATGCTAAAGAACTTGTCAAAAAGTTTGGACTAGAAAATTGCAAAAAGACTGATATACCAATGTCAAGTTCTTTGAAGCTGGACAATGATGAAGAAGGAAAGAAAGTTGACCAGAAGTTATACAGGAGTATCATTGGTTCACTTATTTATCTAACTGCTTCTAGACCTAACATTTTGTTCAGTGTTTGTATTTGTGCCATATTTCAATCGACCCTAAAGAATTTCACTTAAGTGCTGCAAAGCGTGTTATCAAATACATTGCATCAACTTCAAATTTGGGTCTCTTGTATCCTAAAGAATAAGACTTTACTCTTCTTGGATACTCGAGACGTAGATAGAAAGAGCACATCGGGCATCTGTCAACTACTTGGAAGCAAGACAAGATCTTGGTTTTCAAGGAAGCAAAGTACAATAGCTCTTTCTACAAACGAAGCATAGTATGTAGCTCTTGGAAGTTGTTGTTCACAAATTCTGTGGATAAAACAGCAACTAAGAGACTTTGGAATTGAAGATTCATGCACTAAAATCAAATGTGACAACACCAGCGCAACAAATCTCACCAAGAATCCGATTCTTCACTCAAAAGCAAAACATATAGAGATTCGACATCATTTCATTAGAGATCATATTCAAAATGGAGAAGTTTTGATTCAGTTTATTGATTCAAAGAATCAACTGGCGGATATATTTACAAAGCATTTGGAGAAAAATCAATTTGAAGTTATTTGTTCCAAACTCAATATCTTAAAGTTTGAAGAAGTTCGGACTCGGACTGAAAGTCTAAAGACGCTCAGACTCGGACGATCAAGATTTACGACTGTAAGTACTTCTATTTTAGAAACTTATCTCTCGGATCAAATCTTGAAAATGTACGATCATCTATCCGAAATTGATTGGTGTTATTTCCCAATTTTCGTGATTATTGGAATCCTTCCTTTTTGAAAAATAAGTTATTTTTGAAATTACAGTTATCTAATTTTTGAAAATGTAGTTATTTTTAAAAAGGCATTTTTATACTTCCTTTTATGGCGTTCCGTATGCCTCGCTTCGACTGCCTTATATACTGTTGGTTCTTTTTCATTTTACTCACAAAACCCTAAGAGAGCACAGATCTTCCACTTCTATTTTCTTCTCTTGTTTAATCCTCGAAAAGTTTTCATTCTTTTTTAGGAAACAAGCTTGGAATCTCTCAAAAACTGTGAAAGATGTTGTCTCAAAAAAAGTCTTCGAGGATCGCGAACAGGGGACCACAACAAATGCGGAGGGGCCTACGCATTTTGATCTCACCGATGAAGAAAAATCTCCTAGACAGTAGCAGAGCCCACAACATTCTCAGTAACGTCCATCTTCTCCATCTAGACCTCAGGATGTTGCACATCGAGAAGAGGAAGAAATGATCGAAGATGCAGAACCCGTAAGTACTCATTAGCCCACTTTTATTTACAAGCTCTACCGTGCTTTGAAGAGGAATGGTACTCCGTTGAACTACATTGATGAATTTTTTAAAGACAAAGGGTATAGAAATGAAACTTTCTTTTTACGCACAATGGAACGATTGGGAATTGCCCCTACGGGGTCGGCGGAAGAAGCATTGGCAAATATCCCAAGTGATCCATGTGTTAGAGGGCTGAGTCAACCTGATGGGAATGATAATGATATGATGTACAGTTAGTTTAAACCTAGAATGGGTATTGCCGCAAAAATTCGAAGCAAAAGAATAGACTTGTTTCGCTCGGAGGAACACAAGCAAATGTACTCTAAGTTGCTAAAGCATGGGGTGATAAACCCTAGAAGTGTGGACTTTGATTTTTTTGACTCTGTGAATATCAATCTGCGAGAAAAATTCAATCTTCTCCAACTCGAACAGTTTTGTTCTGAAACAACAGAAGCTCATGAGCTCATGCTGAACTTACTGCTTATTTCTATTTGAATCTCAGTTTCTTGGATGCAAATAGATTCTCTTTCAGTGTTTGAGATCAGGACTATGTGGTTGACATGAATACATTGGCTGATGTGATTGGGATTGAAAGAGGGAGATATCAACCCATCAGTGTGTTTGTTGCTTGTGCAACAATAGAGCTTATTCAGGATAGAACAACGGAAGGGAAGATTTCCTATTTGAGGATGAATGCATCCAACATTTTGCTTCACAAGATAGTGATTAATTGCCTCAGACCAAAATCTACTTCAAAGACCAACGTTTCAAACTCGGAGGCAAAGTTGATGTATGCCATCAATGCTAGCAAAAAGTTCTCTCTTTCACACACTACTATGTTCCACATGTACAGAACAATGGTGAAGGACAATGGTCAACTTCCATACTCAACACTTGTGACCAAGTTATTCAAACATTTGAACGTTCAGCCTCCCCGGATTCTTTGTGTTTGAACATGCGATCAAATGGTGGTGGGACTGAAAATAGTCTCTAAAATGCGTCTGAAGGAACTCAACAAGGCTTTGGAATAGTTCAAAGTGAAAACCCCTGTCAAGACTCATCCAGTCTCTTCGGCGGCAAAGCGAAAAGGGAAAGAGCCCATGGTTGCTCCATCCAAGAAAAGAAGAGCACTCATTATTGAGGATGAAGATGATGAAGATGATATCACCATTTCTGCGATGGCATTGAAGAACTTAAGTCGTTCTGTTCCAAAGACAACGGAGAGACTGGAAAAAGACAAGGATGAGACAAAACAGAGGATTGGAGAGAGAGAAGATTTGGAGAAAGAAGCAGAGGAGAGAGAAGCAGACGAGGAAAGAATTGAGGGAGAAGAAGAAGAGAGCAGAGGAGATCAAGCAGAAGCAAAGCATGAGGAACACTTTTCTCCACCTGAAGGCATGGAAACAGGGGGAGATCTTAAGAAAAGAGGAACTTCCTCATTCCCTGCCACCAGTGAAGGAGTAAGTCGTTCTCTAGCAGATCCAGAGGACATCTATGCCTCTCAATTTCCTGAAGAGGGACATGAGGTTTCATCGCCCAATCTGCGTGATTGTGCTGAATTGCCATCATTTGCCAATACTTCGTCTGATCATGCAGAAGCCAGTACTCAGACAAACAATTCAACAGACTTTCGCAGAATACTTGATGTTCTTTTGGAGATGCGATGTCAAATTTATGCTTTGGGATGCAAAATTCAGAACTTGCAAAATGCATGACAAGCCTCTTCAATTTCTTTGCATGATCAGATTAATGCCCTTGCTCTTCAAGTTCAAGCAAATGCTAAGGGTGAAGATGTAGCGCAACTGAAGGAAGATTTGAAAAAGCTGGAAGGGATTGTCTAGTCAATGGGAGATTTCCAGCTTATTCGTGTTTCCAAGCAATCTTAAAGCCATTATCTTTTCATCTCTAACTTTTTAATGATGACAAAAATGGGGAGAGATGTTGTGCGATTTGATTTTGAGCTTTGAACTCTTGACTTTTTGAAATTTTGTGTCGATTATGTTTGATTGACTTGAATTTTGTGTTTGGCTATTTGGATTTGGACTGGATTTGGATTTGACTGTTTAAACGTTTGTTTATCTTAAGCACTATTGATATCTCATGGCTTTGCTCATTTACAGAACTAACATATTTTCTGTGGATGCAGATTCTAATGTTATCTTTATTAAGCCATTTATCTTTTGTGAGATATCCCTGTTTACTTGAGTAATGTTTTGCAAGTCAAAGTTATCCAAATCTGCAGGAAAGTTTTGTCACCATCAAAAAGGGGGAGATTGTTGGAGAAAACTTCCTTGAGTGTTTTGAAGTTGACAAAACGTTTCCATCAGTTTAGTCTGAAGACTTGTAGACTCTTCATCAAAGTCTGAAGACTTCCGGACTGCCAGACTCAAGACTCAAAGTCTATCCTCATTGACAGTTTCTAGACCGTTGAAGAAAGCTTCTCCGAAACGAAGTATTTCGTTAAGGATTTGATTATGTCAACTAAAAAAGATCTCTTGGCTGGATATAGCATGTCGGAATCCATTATTCAAATCAAGATTGATTCAAGGATTTTGGATCCGTTGATTGGCGAAGTATACTTGGAAGGTTCTACTTATGGAAACCTAGATCCTAATTGTATGGGCGAGCATAATTGATGGGCTATCGTCATGTTCTTTAAATAGCTCGAAAATCTTCCTAATTGATTCTGTCCAACAAGTAGATTGGAAGAATTCCTTTGGTAAGTGCCAACGGGTGTGATGGCATGAAGGAGTATATAAGGAAGACGTTCCAGTTGTTCGAAGGGGTGTGCGATAGAAGAATTCCAAAGTTTGTAGCTCCTTGTTCTTAGTCAATTAATCTGTTGAGCGAAATCTTGTACGTAAAAGAGAGTCTATATCTTTGAGAGATCTTGAGGAAGTGTAGCAAAATCTCTACATTGTGGAATCAAGGAAGAGTTTTATTTAACAACTCTTTTTATTTCATAGTGAAATTCAGCCGGTGGGCTGTCAGTGCGGAAGAATGGACGTAGGCTTAGATTAAGCCGAACCACTATAAACTCTGTGTTCATATTCTCTTCCCTACGCTATTTTACTTTGATCATAACTCGTTTTGTTTACAGGAGACAAATTTCCTTTTCATAACCTATTGTTGATTAGTGTTGCACACTTATCTCGTAAATTTGTTTTTACACCTATTCACCCCCCTCTAGGTGCTCGTACTAACTTTCACACAAGGTACTCCAAGCCTCCAAAAGTCTCACATCGAGCAAATACTCAAAGATCATAAGAGAGATTGTCTATAAAACCCAAGCCAAGCATGACCTTTAGACATATCATTCATGGCCTTTATGATTAAGATTGAGTGTGAAATACACGAAATGCAACCAATGCTTACACAAGTGGAGTTTGAATTTTTTGCACGTGGGAACAAGTGCGATTGGTTCTATTGGACTACCAAGAGCCGAACTAGATCAATTGATTCGGAGCACGGTCACTCTTTAGTAAAAAAAAGAAAAAAAAGTGGAAGGCCAGCTCCTGATCCTAGGACCAAATGGGCCAGTCCCTAGTTCCCAATTTTGGGAACTAAGGGCGCGTTTGGTAACGATTCTATTCCCGGGAGTAGATTCTGATCAGAATTGATTCTTTTTTATTCTGTTCCCGGAAACTGATTCCGAGAAAAGAACGCGTTTGGAATCGTACAAAATTTCGATTCTAGAATAGAAAAAGAACAAACATGTGTTTGGTAACTACATAAAATTTCTATTCCAATTCTTTTTTAATTACCTTTTTAGATAAATATAAATTTGATATTGAATTCTCATAAACCCCTCATTGATTAATTATATTTATACTAAGTAATAAAAATATTAACTAATCAATTTTTATTAAATAGTTAATAATAAACCATAGTATAAATTATACTAATATACCTAAAATATGTAATAAATATAAATACTAAAATATAAAGCAAAATTAAATATGTATTCTATATATAGCAAATATATATTTCAGAATAGGACGAAATTAAAATAAAATATATAAATAAATAAAAATAAAAACGAAAATTGTTGTTATTTTAATTTTTTTCTTATTAGAATTTCAATATCATTTATATTTAAATATGAGTTTTTTTTTTTTTTATCATGGTGATTTCTCATTTTCAATAAATATTTACATTTCTATGATTAAATATCTAATCCATTTTGAATTCAATATGGATGGATGTTAATTTTAATTTAACGTGGAGCAGGAGAGGGTACGTAGATGAGCAGCCGCTTTTTTGATTCTTTTTTCTAATTCAGAATCAAGAATCACATTTTTTCTGATTCTAAATTCTTGTCAAAAACTGATTCTGGGAACAAATTTGTTCCCGGGAACAAAAAATTTACCAAACGCGATTCTGGGCCGAAACTGATTCTGGGAACAAAGAATCAGAATTTGGCCCTGTTTGGACGGTTACCAAACAGGGCCTAATTCTCTTGATCTAGTTCCCGATTTCACCTTGGAACTAGACCAGACTAGGAACCGATCACCCTTACTAGAGAACCAACTGCTCCTGAGGTCGAGGCCAATGATGCAATCGATTGTGTTGGTCCTGATATGCCTCTTGAGTAGCATTAAGAGTGAGCTCTCTCCAACATGGCATTGTGGCTTAGCAAAGTGAGTATGAAATTAGAACATCGCGATGAAAATGACCCAAGTAGAAAGCATGTGGGGTATTGAGGTTGACATAATTATGTTGTTCTCTTTGTGCTTTTATATTAGAGCGCGTATGTCAGAGAACAAGAAGAGATTGCAATGCCACTACTCTTATACTAGGCAATTTTTGTAAATAGGAATTTTGGCGCTCCTTAGCCACGCACGCATACATGGTAAAGGATCTTATTATTAGGAGATAGGTTTATCAAGAGAATTCCTATGTTACTCTTGGGCTATTTAGAAAATGTTCAGCATATTGCCTCTCACTGCCTTTCCTTTAAAATAATAATAATAAATTAATGTCGATATGTATAAGCATATTGAGGCATCATCATCATTATTACTGCAGAAAGAGAAAGAAATGGTCACACATCCACAAGGTGGAAATTTCAGGTTGAATTCTCATGCTGCGATTGATGGTTCATGTGCAATCATGATTGCATGGTTGGTCCATTAAAATGTCATCTCATTTCCTTTTCCACAGATAGATCAAAATTGAGAGACCCACACAAAGACTTTTACGACTTTTAGATTGACAAACAAAAGTTATTTTACATTATTTTTTTCAAAAAACTAACGATTTAACATATGATTGTCGTAATCACGCATTATCCTTATTCAATACAATGCGTATTTGATCTTTGTCTTATTTTTGATCTAGTTGGTAAACTTGAAATTGCTACCCAAAACCACCAAGGTGTTGGAAAAATTTTGCCAGAAGTTTTCTCTTCTCCTTATGATCTTGAATTCAAGTTTTATTGGGAGCACCCTAGGAGTAAAATTGCAGTCGTACCAAATTGATATGAGGAAGTACATTCTCAAGATCGCTTAGCAAAATATGTATAGTACTTCACTACCAAATTACCAAAAAAAAAAAAAATGTTACATAGAAGTTGATTTTTTTCTGGGGTTTCTTGGTTGAACTCAAAAGTCAAGTTGCAACACCGAAACTTAGATTAAGAAGCTAGGTACAAAATTATTATTATACCCCACCTTTTGTTTTAACCCACAAATAGGGTTCTAGTAAATCTTGTGCAGGATTACATTCACAAGATGTGCGTGACTTGCAAGTTGAAGTGGCTGTCTCAGATTCTCAACTTAGTGGAAGATTTGGGAGACGACTTTCAAGTCAAGGTAAGGTTGACATCTTACGCTGAACGCGGACTCAATGATGAAATGCAATGTTGACTTCACTTACACGGCACACCTTCTAATTAATAGGTACAGCAAGTGCCTCAAATTTTTCAAAGTATTTCTGTGATTATTCCATTCATTGCTTTTAATATCATTAATCATTGTGATACACCTTTTATTTTCCTAACCTTTAATGGTTTCTTCTTAGGAAGGGATCAATTTGCAATCAAAGAAGTGGAATCACCTAATTTACATATAGCATAAACAAATACCAAGTATCAGGGCATGATCCAATGAGATTAACTCAACAGTTAAAGAATGAACATATGGTATAAACAATTTCCATCTTCAGGTTATCCACCTTAATGTTGAATCATTTTATTACTTAGTCCATACATATGAGTTCCATGCATCTGCGAGTTAATTATCTATGACATACATCATTGTCATGGAAAAGGGAGTACTAAGCCAATGCTAGTTCATTCATTCTGCTTTATAAGAATGAGTGAGTTGGACCAAGACCAAATTGAAAGACAAACAACTTGTTCAAATCGTTTTAGCCCTCTTCAAATGGGCTTTATAGCTTAATGGGTGCAAGTAATCTCACAAGCCTAGTTGGTTGGTCGCTTTAGCCCTACTTGGAATGGAACAACATTTGCAATTTGTTATTTATCCAATGTTCCAGATATTTTTTAAGGGATCGGAGCACACTTATATCAGACAATGTAACTTGATTTGTTTCATTTAATGTCATTCTGGTTTTCCTCAAAAGAAAGGGAGAAGAAAAGCTTCACCTCCTGTGTTTAGGCATTCATCATTTTTTTCTTTTTCTTTTTTTTTCCTTTTTTAGATTATTATCACTTCAAATGTTAATTTTGATGTGAGAATATTGTATTCCCATTCTTCACTCCTATTGTATAACAACATTGGCATTTTTATCCCGTGCAATGCCGTGATACTTGAAATAACATCTTTAAGAAGTCATGAATATTTACATATCTTAAGCATGGAAGTTTGTAAAGTATTGTCCAATTGTAATGGCATTGTGGTACTCTACGCCATCCCATGAGCAGCAGTCTCCATGTGACCCCGATAAACCTTCCCATAAACACATTGAAAATCTATTTTGTAGGTTTTGAAACTTGGTCGAATTCCATCAAGGCAAAGCTCTCATCCGGATGGCATGGTGGCTTGGCAAGTGAAGTGTGAATCGAAATAAGAAGGACGAATGAGTAAGAAGTGCATAGAGTAAAGACACCATGATCTCTGTTTTTGTTACCGAAGCCGGTTAATATAGGAAAAAGGTTAGGCCCGACTGTGATTTATGTTTAGAGACAGTTTGGAAAAAGATGTTTTTTGTCACCTTGGCATTAAAGATTCTACTACTAATGTAAATGCAGGATTTTGTTGAATATTGTACTTAGCATAAAAGAGAGAGATGTTCTTTTGGCAATGTAAAATTGGAGGGGCTAAAAGTTTGGTTTTTGTGGGGAATAGCGTAATGTAGTTAGTGAAGGTGAAGTTAAAGCAAGAAGCAATTCAAAATGCAGTTGTTTATCTATTAATCATACTGAATTTGTAATGCAATATGTGTATTGAGTATATCTCTTATTGTCTTAGCTAAAATTGTTATGTAACTAGACAAGAGGAAAAGAACAACTTAGTTTAGAGTTCTTTCATTGCAGAATTTGTGGAGAGTAAAGCTGCAATTTGATTTCTAATTATAGAGTGGGCTACCGGTAGAGTTAGTTTTTTACATAGTAAATAGTTGACATTTCTAGTTATGGTGTAATTCTATTAATTTTTAAGTTTTGGCAAGGTGGATATACAACTAATATTCTCTAAAACTTAATTCATTTTGTGATTGTTGATTTTATGGGATCTCTAGCTTTTTGAGGCTGCATTGTTCATGTCACATATATATGGTAATTTTTCTTTCCATACAATCAACATGACACTCTTTCAGTATATGTATGCCAATTAGAATTTGATTTGTTGATAAATTACCACAAAATAAGAGAAATTATTTCACCTTCAAAATTAAGTGAGTGCTTGCTTTAGAGATTTGTTTGGTCAAAGAAAAATTTATGTTCTATTTTTGCTGTGATTTTGGTACTCTGTCTAATGTCTCTCAACAATGGCAAATGAAAGGTTTGAAGGATAACAAATTTTTACCCTCTTCTAGTATGGAGTCTTGAAAAGATCTACAAACTCAACATTTGTCATAAAATCTGTGTCCACCTCTTCCATTTTACTCCACTTTTCCTCGTTAGCCCATTATAGAGCAGTTAATATCTCTTCATTAGATCATCTACAATCATTGTTCCACACATCACATTAGTCTCAGCCTCATCCCAGATTGACATCACTATAGCTTTGTCTTGAATCCACTCATTACTAATCTTGTCTTTTATGAAATTCCTACTCAAAGCTAGACATTTTCTTCACTAATAGCATGTGCGCATTTTGGTACTTCACCTACCCAATTAGCTTTGCATGCATAGGTGAGATATTCGCCATCAACTGGAAAATGAAGATTTCAAGGTTTGGCATTGCTCGACTTGGTTACTTGTAGATATCAATGGTTTTTGCCAATGTTCCGAAGAATGTTTACCTTCACAAAGTTTATATTCCAAACACAATCTCTCACCAACTCAACTAGAAACCCTTCAAACAGAAGCGCTACTTAATGCAAAGCTTCGACTTTGCTCTTTGTTGGGCCTCCAATCTATCAACAACAGATATATTTTGAACATTGATTTTCCCTCTTTAAAGCAAAATAGGTCAAAATTGACACTATGTCTTTTCCTCTCCCAACCCCTTCCCTCCCTCCCTCCCTCCCTCAACCTTTCTTCATCTCTTCCACGGAAGGGAGGGATTTAACCTTGATCTCTCCCTCCCCCCCGGTTGCTTTTTTTTTTTCCCTTTCCTTGCTCTCCCAAATTTAGTTTTAGATTTGAGAGCTTTGCTCTCCCGATATTATATCTAGGAGTTTTTTTTTTCTTAGATCTAATTATAGATTTTGGTGTTTTAATGAATAAGTACTCCACCTCCACTTTCAATGGTGTTTGCAATTGTTTTGGTGTCAAATCTATGCTTATTTAAGTTATGGCGCTTCGCATTGGCTACAAAACTTGCTCCCACAAGTGTCAAATCTGATCTTCTTCAACGTGTTTTGTTTTTATACAGTGATGGTGTTGGGGATGACGAATCTAGGTGTACATCATCGAATCTAGGTGCACGCCGTCGAAAGGCAAACCATAAATGGAGATCCTAGGCATGTGCTTATTACTAATGGCATTGTGTGATTTTGTGATTGACCACCAATCCTTTCGCTTGGATGCAGTAATAGACCATGAGCCAATGATTATTTGTGCCAACCATGCTCCTGTGATATGCATTGATTTCTGATTTTTGGTTTGTTTTGGAATTTTTTGGCTTGTCTTGTTATTATGACTTTTGAGATTTTCTATTATGTATCATTTTGAGAATGAATGGATTTTTTTTTTATAAAAAGCACAAGGGATCCATGGTTCGAACCATAAAATGAGGAAAAAGTAACTTGTATGAATATCACTGGCCCTTGTCCTGTTACTTCTTTTGAAAAACACAAATCCATCTAGAAAAAATGTGGACTTAACGTCCATAATCAAAGCCGATAGGTATGAACCCTAATGTCAAATCTTGATGCGCCCTTTTAGTAAATGTCATTCATGATCAATCTATTGACTTCTTTCCTGAGAGAATTGGGGGTGGGTCTCTCTCAAGTTTGATTTTATTTATTCTGTGCAAAGATGTGAAAAGAATATAATATGACCATTAAGCCTAGTGGCAGAATTCGAGCTCCAATTTCCACTTTATCTGCCCAATTTTTCTTTCAACATATGCCCAAATATATTTTATAGTTGCCTATAAATAACTTTATAAAGTTTTTCCAACATATGTCCAAATTCCATCTATTTATCACCATGCTAGATTTGTTCAACAATAGTCTAAACGGCACACTTCTTCATGTTTGATTTGAATTCTGGGAAAAATAAGCTTGAGGGCATGATTTTTTTTTCATAGTTATACATATGGTTCGACATTGAGAATAGTAGACGATAGGACGAATTGATTGCGAAGGGTCTGTTCCTAGATCTTTGGTCAATTGTAGAATGCTAGGGTAGTGAATCTTGGTAACAATCAAAATGGTGATCGCTTACCCTTTTGGCTATTAGATTTGACTAAGCTATAAATACTGGCTCGTATTCCAGTAAGCTCCATGGTCTGATAGGAACTAATTGTCTGGCCAATTTAACTTCACTAATTTGCAAATCGCGGACCTTTCCGACAATGGTTTCAATGGCGAGCTACATCCAAGTTGTTACAGATGAATTTATTGTTGATCAATATGAGTTCATGGATATTCTACAAAAACTTTCTTCCGTGGGTTGGGAGAGGGTGACACGTGGAATGAAACTTACGAACAATGGGACGGAAAGGGAATACTCGAAAATTCAATATGCCCTCACGGAAATTGATCTATCCAACAAGAAGTTCGAGAAATGGATATCCGCACAAATTTGGGATTTGAAGCCACTTCCTTCACATGCTTAGCCTTTCAAACAAAAATTTTCACCGGTCCGCAAAGTTGATGACTGCGCTGGAATTTCTACACCTTTCTTAAAACATGCTCTCCGGAGAGATTCCTCAAGAACTAACCTAGCTTCCGTTTCTTTCTTTTGGGTAAGTAACTTAGTTTGCATTCCTCAAAACAAAGCAAAGTGGAAGAGCACATCCATTGCAAGCCACAGTACCAAATCAGACAAAGAATGGCAGCAAAGCCTACATGAAAACATACCACTAAGGCTTAACAAAAGGAAAAAAACAAGACATCAGAGAACAAACAGAAAGCAATAATAAATTACAAAGTTCAAGAATCATTTGTTATAATAAGTCTCGAATTTGAGCCCATAATTATAGGAAATTCCAAAAGTTGGATTTCGTGGACGTCCAGTTTTGCGCTTTAGAAATCAAGATTTCTTGTTCGGTGATATCAAATTGGAGTGGCACAAGAAAGAGAAATACTACTTGCCTATTTTGACTTGGTGTAGAATTTTTTGACCAATTAGCACAAGACTTCCTTGGATATATATTTATATATCTATATATAAAATAAAATTAATACCACGAAAAATCTTAAATTGATATACTTTTAACAAATTTATTATAAATTAATTTTTTTATCATAAAAAACCCTAAAACTAGTACATTTGTAATAAATTTATTCTCCATTAGTTCCCATTAAATTTAATTAATACCATGAAGATCACATTACATATTAGGTTAAAAATAGGGATGACATTGAAAATAATGAAAAATTTAATAATCATTTTATATAATAAACTAAAGTTTATGGATCATTTATCTCAATTTTGCTGGACTCGAATATATCGGGCATCTTGCCAAAGCTTAGCCTTTAATATTTTTAGGGGGCGGAAGCGTAATCAGAATGTTCCCTAGAGATTCGCGATGGAGAAGCAAAACTAACAACTTAACAAGGAGGATTTATCAGAACGAAGAATCTACCTGAAACATCATGTCGACATAGCATAGACATATAAATACTCACGTCAGAGAGTTCCTAAATTTCATTACATGCGGTGGTGCTGCATGTCGAAGACTCAGTGACTCACGTGGTCAGCTTGTCCGAGTTGACTCGGACGTCGCCGGAGCCGGCCCCGCCCTCCTCTCGCCGAACTCGCGCTCGAACTCGTCGCCTTTTCGTCCGCCATTAACGTCGAGCTCGAGAACGCCGTCGCCTGGCGACGTCTCTGAAATTTTCCATCCTCTGCAGATTTTCACGAGAAACGAGCGGAGGCGCGCTCTGGGTCGGCTTCAAAAATCCCTCCTTTCGCTGCGACGGACACCTCGAAGCGGGGAGGCTCCATCGCGACGCGCTCTCCGCAAGAAGACAGGAGTGAGCTGTGAGGGGGCGGGGAGGGAAAAGAATTTACAAAGAGAGGCCTCGTTGTGTCCGCTGGAAAAGATGAAGACCCTTTTGGATTATTACGTCAGTCGCTGCACAGTTGTTGCCATTGCGATGATATTGCTGCGGTATCGTTTCTCGTCGCAGCGTCGGTTAGTCCGCCGCTGCATCAGCAGCTTCGCCGAGCATCATCGAGCGATCTGTCGATAAGACGTTGGCGTTCCCTTTCGGTGGCTCAGTGGCTCTGCGAGTCGCTCCCGAAAAAGTCGGTGATGGAGGATTGGGACCTCCGGTTGTCGCCTCCCGAGGTACAGGGTCTACGTTGCTAATGTGAACTTTTGTGCTGAATTCTGCTAGTTTGCTGTTCTTTGTCATTCGCTGATGGTTTGATGTAGTAATCTTTACGCAGTATCTACAAAAATGGAACGAGTGTGTTGTGCTGTTGCATCTCGCATTGGTTGTGACAATTTCTGTCTTTTTTGTTTTTCTTTTGAAGGTGGTTATTTGAAGGTTTTTCAGATTCAGTTTCCATTGCAAGCTGTGAATTTATATTAATCCTTTACTACCCGTGCGTGTTTTGTTTCTCGTCATGTGGCTTTGACTTCGAGTGATTATTTTTCCCCTGAAAACACACACGTAATGTAGCTTATCTGGCAGATGAAGTCTCAGTAATCTACGGTCTTCTGTGTTGCTTGTCCACTGACCAATTTTAGTATTCTCTTTGGGGTCATTGTGCAATTCTAATGTCGTACTTGTGCTAATTATAGAGATCAACTAACCAGGAATTTTTATCTTATCCCTGTTGGTGGATGCTGAAACTTTTGCCTGGAAAGGTGCGGGTACGATCAATGATTTTGTGAGATTTTGTGTTGTTGCACAGAGAATGCTGCGACACACGATCGACTCAGGACCGTACAGGTTACTCTCTTGCTCAAGTAAAAATGACAAAGCAGGGGTGTTACAGGAGCTAGAGAAGGGCGTGGAAGCAAATTTTGCTGACTATGATAAGAGGACAGCTCTCCATTTGGCATCATGCGAAGGTTGCACTGAAATGGTTGTGCTACTTCTTGAGAGAGGAGCTGATGTGAACTCCATTGACCGTTGGGGTCGAACTGTAAGTTTTTCTTTCTTTCATTTGGTACCTGAAAGAGTGTATTTTCTGTTACTTAGCTGCAGAAGATTTTTATTACGACAGAAATCATAAGTTGCATATGAAGCTCTTAGTTGAGTTTGAAAATGTAGCAGGCTTTTGTAATCTCTTCAAGAATAGCATAGTTGGATGTCAATTATTTTGCAACTAGCTAGAATGCTTCTCACCTCTTTCAATTATTTTAGCCTGTTCACATTTTCTGAAAGATGCTCCTCAATCTCATAGAGAACTCCCGTCCTATGAGGAGGACTGGAGTATGTCAACTGCCTTTTATCACCTGAACAAGCATGATACTTATCAACATTTTTTCTCGTGACGCTTATCCATAAATATTCATTTTCTCATTATAATTGGGTTTTCTAAGGAAGTGTTTGGAGCAATCAATAGTACTTTTTGGGAGAATATACTTCTCCAATTTGTTATTTTCCTTAGCAGAGCTTTCGCTGATGTCAGTAAGCTTGCAGCCATTGTCAGATGCCCGTAGCTTTGGTCACGAGGACATTTGTAAGATACTGATGGCTCGGGGAGGAATAGATCCGGTATGCTATCTTCCTGAGTGCTGATATATATGTGACATTTCTACACTATCAATTATTTCCATGCAAAAAGTCCACCTTTTTTGGTGTTGATATTAGTTTAGGCTGTTTGTATGAGTTGTTGACTTTGATTTCGAGACTTCCATCATTTACGGTTCAAGAATTCTTTCCCTGATAACTCTTCTTTGGGAGATTCTCCATATGATGCTTCTCCTACTTCCATTCATTACAAATATTTAAACTTGGTAAAGATCAGGACCTGGTATCTTCCTCGCCATAGGGTGAAGCCTTTACTAAGGCATTCCATTCACAAGGGGATAAACTCAAGGAAAGAACTTTGTGTATCTTCTGCACGAAAGTAAACTTCATAAAGGGAATAATTAGAGATGTTCTAAGATTGCCACTGTATGATCAAAACTTAGGAACCTGCTGGCTCGTCAATTTGTAGAATATGTGTGTACTTCAGCCAACTCACTGTTTGACAGTCTGCAGATGCTTTGCATATATGGTTTTACATCCATCAGTAACCTAGGGCACATAAATTTGGCAGTCCAGCCACAATTTGGGTGGAGTGGATAGTTTACAATGTATTCCTTTCATCTTATTGCTTGAAACAGGTCGGACTTGATGCACAAAATCCATGCTATGAGATTGACTGCAATGAGATTGACATGGAGGGGGCTATTCTAATTGGAGAAGTAAGAAATTGATCGATGTTTGTGGCCAACTTTTGTGAGTCCAATCCTAAAAGAGACTGTCACTGCCTTGTCACCTTGGTGAACTAGATATTTCGTGAAAGTCTTTTAGAGTACTTCATGTAATCTATGTAATGCCTTGCATTGACTTTACTTTGTTGGATTCCAGGGAGCGTTTGGTGAAGTGTATATGGTGAAATGGCGTGGTACAGAAATTGCAGCAAAAACAATACGTTCCTCCATTGCCTCAAATCCAAGAGTTAGGTTAGTTTAATCATGTGTTAAGTGAAATTTCATTCAAGATGTGCTTGTTTTCTTGTTCATTTCATAAAAAGTTTTCTCCGGGAAAAAAAATCTCCCATTAATGAAAGTTGATGACAGAATCTGAAAAATCTATGATACGATAATAATGTTTGATAGCCACACAGGTCTCTTCTGATTAATTAATGTGTTGTTTAACTTTGTGCTTTTTACCTTAATTGTGAACGGTGGAGTTGTATCACAGGAGTGACTTCATGAAGGAATTGGCTCTTTGGCAGAAGCTGCGCCACCCTAATATTGTGCAGTTCCTTGGTGTTCTAAAGCAATCTGATCGTTTAATCTTTCTCACTGAGTATCTCCGCAATGTGAGTCTTTACATTTTAATGGAGTTAACTGTAGTTTGGTTGTCTCATTTTCCCATTATTGGTGTTGCTTCAGGGAAGCTTGTTTGATATACTGAGGAAGAGAGGAAGACTTGACCCACGGAACTGCAGTTGCATATGCTTTGGATATTGCAAGGTATATATTGTCGATCCTTCTATTCTGAATGATGATGGTGAAGTGATCTTCCTCCAATTTAGCTGTCATTTTGGAGGAAGTTTTTCTTTCAGCCAGCAAAATTCTTCAATGTTCTCCTTTACTTATCATTTTTCAGCATTTTGATTTGAGTAGCCTTTCAATGGTATAATTATAGTTGTTTTTCTTTTTTGCAATAGGTTTTACCTCGTGGACCTGCTTATGCTTGGGTTCAATCCAATCAACAGTTTCACTATTTGTTTCCAGTGTCTTCCTTAGGTTCTTGAATTGTGATGGAATTTTAGCATGTTCTTTTAATTTTGGTTAGGTAGAGATAGTTCCTCCCAATGAAGATAAAGTTAAGGCCAGCTGATTTTTGGCAACATTATCAAATACTAACTTAACAATTGAGCAAGAACTGCAGTGATGTTTGAAAATTGATATGAGGAATCATGCTTGAAATCCATGGCTTCTTCTATGAAAGCATTTAAAGCTATTCATGTCTGGCTGAATCTGTTAGTGGTTTACTATTCACATTATGCAATTCCAGTTTGGCTGAATTCTCGTGATTTATGCAGGGGTATGAATTATCTCCATCAACATAAACCGCATGCTATAATACACCGAGATTTGACGCCAAGGTATTTTACTTCGATTAAACTCTCGTTTGCAATATAATTTGAGCAAGGAAAAGAGAAAAGGGGGGGGGGGGTGTCTTACAAAATATGTTGCCTCAGTGCATGGGTGAGGGTGGCAGTGATCAAGGTCTTCCCTCTCATTTTCAAACTCATAGGAATAGTGCTTGCAACCATTCTGTGCTTAGAGAGCCATGGTTCACTGAGGTTTTTGTTATGAAGGAGGTCATCTTTGGTCAATCTGAGGTCTCTTCTCCCAACATAACCTACCCACAGAATAGTAACATCAATTTGTTGGTAGTTGGCATTGCATACCTGAATACAGAAGCAACTTTACTATCTATGTATATTAAAGTTTGATTCAGCTTAGGTTTTGAGCTCAGGAGACCATTCTGTAAGAAAAGCACATGTTTGCAAGACTAGCTTTTCAATCAGCTTGATTGATGTGGGTTAGATTTATTCTAGACAGAAGCTCAGCCCCTCTCGCCATAAATAAAATCTGGTGAGTTTCTGCTAGGATGATTAGCTTTTGCTTCTAAGTTTCTAGAGGAGGCATTGTCAATGGCGCTGATAAAAGCTTGGCATCTAGTGGTGCAGTTTTTGCATTTAAATCAGAAAAACTAATGATTTTCTCACTTTTGGAGTTCTTGCAGGAATGTGTTGCAAGATGAATCCGGCCATCTTAAGGTGACAGACTTTGGCTTGAGCAAGATTGCACTGGCTAAAGATGCAGAGGGTTACAAAATGACTGGTCGCACTGGCTCATGTTAGATAAACTGTTCATGAACTTTTGATTAGTTACTGATTTTTTATCCATATAGGTAAATAAACTATATGCTATTGATCCAGATCGTTACATGGCTCCAGAAGTTTATCGTCGAGAATCATATGGGAAGAGTGTTGATGTCTTTTCATTTGCCATGATCATCTATGAGGTACACAAGACTGGGTGCATCCTCTTCTCATGATCAATTGAAGGACTATTCTCTTCTATACTTGAAAGACTTCGCACCTTAGTTAAATTTCATTATTTTGCATGGATCATCAACTGCTTGGATATTTCGAAAGCTCATTCAACTTATCGAGACACATTAATCATGAGTGCATTCCTCATAAGAGAAGCAAAATTGTCTCCAGATGTTTTACGGGGGACCATCTCATAGGGCACTAATCCCAGAACAAGTGGCTGATAGAAGAGCATACGAGGATCATCGTCCACCACTCTCTTCATACGTACACCCTGAATCAGTTAGAGCGTAAGTTGTTCCTTCTGAACCATTTCCTTTCACAAAAAGCTGCATATCGCCAGACAAGATATACCGCATGTGTTATGTACTGTGTAAACTGTTAAGCATCCTTCAACTTTCAAAAGGAACAACTTAA